>BMAW01114518.1:136056-251615 GCA_019974015.1 Nephila pilipes | reverse complement strand
CTCGGGGTCATGATACCCGTACTTATCTAAAGAAGGCAAGTCCCTGAGGTCCCCTGATATAATCCCCAGGGGTAGGGTGCCCGGCTAAATCCCCAGACGCAGGGTACCCATTTCAGTCACCTTTTACGACATGCATGAGCTACAGTGGGACTATTATGTCATTCCCAGTCCCCACACAGGTCGATAAAAAGCTTGAAAACCACTCTTTTTCAAAGAATGAAGCACACTCTAATTCAGTAAAACGAAGAAAGCAGGACTTGCTTCAGTTAAAAGAACAAATCGAACTCTGTTGTTCAGTTTTCACGACCAATTACAGTTGTGTGTGTGTGTTTTGGGTTTCATATACACACAAATTACCGTAAATCTATCGAATAAGGTAGTAATTAGTACGATTGAAATAAATTGGAGACGGAATTTTTTCAAATATTTCCTGTGTGTGTATATAATGCCATAGTCATATCTAATTTCAATCTGAATTTCAAAAAAAAAAAATCAAATATTAGATTGATCGTTTAATATTCCCAAAGATAGAGGTACAAAATATGAAAAGCATTATCATATTTTTTTTAAAGACAAGAGATGCTTAATCAAATAAATCTTTGGTGAAAGTGCTTTTTTGTGTGTTTTAACCCTGACTGACGAATCGAATATAATACTTCTAAAAATGTACTAATATTACGATAATTAGTGCTCTGATTCTTTAATTTTAGAATATAACTTGCTACGAGTTTTTAGAAATTACTAAATGAAATGTTTTGAAAATAATGCGGATTCATATCTAATGAAGAATATTTACATCTAATACTAGAGAAGTAAAGAATGTTAATCTTAAGCTATATGGTAATGAAATTTAATTGTATGTTTTTATTTTAATTTTTATTTTAACTATATTTTAATTTATGGTAAATTTTTATTTTAATTACATGTTGTTCTTTTTTGAATTTTTTACATTTTGTCGAGCTCTGCGTAATAAATCAGCTATTGTGTCAATAATTAATTTCGTGAATATTCCATAGAAATTATAATGAAATGATTCCGTTGAGTGAGTGAGTGACTGTGGATTTTAATGGCGCAAGAGCAACATTAGGCTATGCTACGCCAAACACTCGTTAAAATCAATCATTAAAAAAGAACAATTTTAAAATATGAGTCAAAGAAACAGAGAAAAATAAGAAAAAGTTAAAAATCAAATTTGGTGTAAAAGGCCAATATGTTTCAAAAAAGCAAATAAGTTATGGTGGGGTTTTTCCCCCACCAAGTCAGAGAGGATTAATCCGTATAGTGAATTAATGAAAGAAAAGTTGTTTTTCTTAAAACCACAATATATATATTCTAGAAAATGACTCAATAAATTGTATATTATTCATATGAATTTTTTTTGTATGATACGGTGTCTGTATTAAAAGTATAATTTGAATTTGTTTTTTTATTAATGAGTTATAAAATACGATTCATTAGTAACTCTAGCTTTTCAACATGTCACACAGATGAAGACCATTATTGGCTGCTTTACTAATCAGAAATTGGAAGAAAGTCAAGAAGTCTTACCTCTAATTTACTCGTTATTATCATCTCCTTTCTGAGAGCAAAGAGTTTCATTCACCTCTTATATTCCAGTTATGTATAGTGCATGCTTTTCATTTCCATCGCTCTCAAATAAGAATCTAATTAGTAATGAGATAGCTTTTATTTCTGGAGACATACCATATTTCTGATAATAGACAATTTTTTGTGCAGATCGGCTGCAGCTGACTTGTAATACCTAAAACGCAATGCCACTGTACGTTTTATATTTAATTTCTCACGTTTCTGATAGGAGGTTTTTTTTACTTGACTCTTGTTCTTTTAATAGCTGCTTTCCTCAGCATTATAAACGGAAGTAATCATTTCTAATATATTATGCTCTATATTACAGAAAGAATTTTTTTAAAATTTCCGTTTTTTAAAATTATTTCAAATATTTATTAGAGCTTCAAAGTTTTGTAAGCTATTAAAATGTATTTTAATTTTAGATAAATTTAAATAAAAGTCAACTAATCAATTTTGTTCAATCGTTTTACAAAAATTCTTTAATATCTTTTTTTCCGTTGACACTTACTATTAGCTTTCTCTGCGTATCAATAAGGAACAAATGTTTTCATCAAATTTTCATCCACTTCCAGATAAGCTGGACAATACATAGAAAATTGTAAAACTACAATGATAAATGAATAAACTTTGCTAATGTTTTTTTTTTTTTTTTTTTTTTTAAATAAGGACCGAAAACGTAGAAAAGAATATACACACTATAACAAAAAAAAACAAAAAAAAAACGTCGCAACAACCAAGAAGGAGTTGTCCGAATGCAATGAAATTTCACATGTAAGAACATTTGGACCGAACATGCAAATGATTAAGATTTGGTGCCCAATGAATGAATAGTGGGAGCTACAGCGCATCGGAACTGCGCACTCAGCAGATGTATATAAGAAGCTATTCTCAATCTGATGGTCAAATTTTCTGTTGCATTACGATTTAGGATACATTTCAATTATTGAAAAAGTGCCTCGCCGCAGGATTCAAGCTCATTACGAGCAACTGCCAGAGTTGAAAACAATCGTATCGTTGGATTGAAAGAGGCAGGTTGGGCAAATCGGAGAATCGCTCGTCATATGGGTAGAAGTGATGCGGCTATTATAAGATGCTGGAAAGAATGGGTGGGCAATGGCAGATTTCAGAGCAGAAAAATTAGGATATCAAAGCTTTATCCTACTCAAATTTACAAAATTATTATTGCATCTTTATTTTATCACAATACAAACATCTTAATAAGATAGTGAATGGAAAGGTAGCTAATGGCGTTTTTGGCTTTCTAAAATATATTCTATGAATAATAAACAAAAGCAATAATATTTTAAATTATAACAAATTAATAATAAGAATATTTTTAATGACTTGGCAGAGATTGTTTTTTTTTTTATTCCAATGTATTTTTACGTCTGAAATAATTGATAAAATCTGCAACCTAATGTCCTGTTCAGCAACCAATCTGTTTCTGCATTTTGTTTTTGTCGCAACGTATAAAGAGAAAATGTTTTCAGATACATAGGTCGAAACAAATGACATTAGATAATTCACAACTCTTTTAGCAATTTCAGGATATTCTTTTCTAATGTCGATCCAAAAATGCATGATATCAACTTGACTAAATTTTAGTTTCAATTGAGTGCCGGTTGTTATATCAATTTCAGATATATAGACTGAGCCAAAGAACGGAAACTAATTTGTGACCTAATGTGTCTCGATTAATGTATTTGAAGCGCGTGACTTTTACGAAATTTCAGCTTTTATTTTATCCATAAAATATTTATTTATGTTTATTTTTAGAAGCCAACTGCCTTAAAGAATTCGATCTTTTATGAAAATTAAAATTTTACTAACAATTTGGTGCTTTGATTAAGCAAACAATGATCACTTGCGGAACCCTTATCAAAGTTCTAGGGAACCCAGTTTGTAGTCCTCTGAAATTGAGTATTAATTTGTAAGAACAATTTGTTTTTTAATGTTATCTCCCCCCCCCCTTTTTTTTTAATTGGATTATCTCCTCTCAAACTTGAACGCACTTTCAATAGAGAAAAAATTTATTTGTTTAGCAAAATAAAACCTTAAGGCTCCCGTATACCCGCCATTTTGATTTCGTTAGCTTAATGTTAATCCTATGGGAATTCGACTTTAATTCTCACATCTTTATTATTTGATCTATTTGAATGCAATAAAGTGCATTTGAAAGAGAAAAAAATAATCTATGCTTCTGTGGAATTACTTTTTTCCAAAGATTTTTAAAAATATTTTTATTCTTATTTTAATTATTCGTTTTTGAGTTTTCCGGTCTTTAAAGAATATTTTCAAATACTTTTAAAAATTGGAGGAAAAAAGTAATTCCACAGAAGCATAGATTATTTTTTGCTCTTTCAGGTGCACTTTATTGCATTCAAATAGATCAAATAATAAAGATGGGAGAATTAAAGTCAAAATTCCATAGGATTAACATTACGTCCACGAAATCAAAATGGCGGCTAGACGGGAGCCTTAATATAGCAATCAATCAATATGTTGTACGGCCTCATGCATATCAATGTTTGAAGAGAGTTATCATTCCAAACTTCTTTTTAGCTAATTAATTAAACATTTCGCTTGTATAAAATATTTTATCGTTATTAAAAATTAAATAAATAATGTTAATATCTCTATTCATTGAATTGCACGGAGATTGCGTTTAAAACGATTTACAGATTTCGGTGCAAGAATATATTCCGAGCGATGCAGAATTCAAATTAGAGTAACGGTATCGCTGCAAAAAGTATAAATAAATGACGTCATGAATTGTGTTGTTCTATGGAGGAGATCGCAATGAAAGAAACCCAATTAGGAAGGGTTATTGTTAAGAGTCTCATTCCTTCTTTTGATCAACCGAACAACTGAAAAATGCAAGTGGAATTTAAATATACTTTAAATTAACTGCAACTGTATTTCTAATGATGTTTTAACCATCTTAGTCACGGATGAGTAAAAAGGAACCTCATAATGATAGAACACGGGAAAAAGTATTTTTAGTTGATTGTAAAACTTGAAATCGAAAATGCTTCCTGTAATATATTTTGCCTCCAGAGCATTAGATCCGAATGTACACGTTTCAATGATTTTTATCAACAAAATTATTTTTGTATAACATATTACATATTTTTCTCTTTAAATTTTCTAGGGAAAAAAAAACCAATCAAATGCCAATGTTTAAAACGAAATACGCCTTCAATGTTTTGACAGTAAAAAATTTCAAGCGAGACATATGTGGGAAAAAATTGACATAATGTGAATCAAAAATTTGGGAGTGACGTCAATTTCAAGCACGAGTGAGCAGTTTGACGTTAGTTTTCAGATCAATGAATAATGTTTAAGCAGTCTTTTGAAGTCTGTGGCAGTTACAAAGAAAAACCATACACAGTTTTTTTTTTCATGTTATTTTTCTTTGGAATTCTATTGGTAAAGTTTGATAATCGATGAAAGAAATCTTTGTGTACAAATATAAAAATAAAAACAACATTTATTTTTGTTTCCAGTCACGAGTACATTCAAATAGAAAAATTGCAATTGAAATATTATAATTATTCCTAGTAATAAAATGAGCTGTAAAATGAAGTAAGAAACTCCCCCATCGGAATTGAAACACGTGGATCAAACTTTTTGACATAAGAACCGATTAAACCAAGCACACGGAGAGAGCCTTTGATACAAGACAGGAAGATGATTCAATACTAAATAATGTGATTGCATTCTCTTACCTAATTACACAAGTGCACAGTGTTTCCCTTGACTAATGTTTAATTAGCAAAACATTTTCAAAGATGTAAATTTATTGAACGAGGAGGAGAAAATAACCTTTCTGATATCATTATATTAAAACTGATTTTATCAGAACATTCGAATGATTTCCAAATTTTTCAAGGAACAGTATAGCACCACTACTTAACGTTAGATGCCATGTGATAACGGTAGATATAATCAGTCTCTTTTGATTGATTGTTTTCACTTGGAAGCTACACGGGGACAGTTGGCGACGGACCTCATAATTGTGAACATCGGTCAAGTGACGAGGAAGACACACGAGAGAAGTGTCACCTCCCTCATTCAAACTTCAAAATTACACTAATCTTCTCTCAGAATTTTTTATTACTATTTTACTATAAATGCTACGACGACGCCAGTGTTATTTTATCAACAATACATTTAATTCTTTATTTCAAATTGTGAAATGATTATATTAAGCTTTTAATTTTGATTTTGTCTTTTAAATACTAGTACGCATTTGGCATTGTACTGATGGCATCTCACTTCCTCAGCTTTGATTTTTTTTTTTCTCTGTGAATGACAAACAATTTTCTCTTGCAGTTGGCAAACAGCAGCCACATTTTTACATGATGTTCTAATACAGGAACTAGATCTACTTCTTAACAGAAATTACTTTAATTAGGCTACCATAGTCTCTTTTGAGATATTTAAAGACTTAATACGCAGAAATTTCTCTGTCCTAATGTTGTTAACCTGACAATTTCAGAAAAACGTTTTATAATTATTATTTTATCATTTAAAATGAAGTACTTAACAGCCATTCACTTTGACCATATCTACTCGATAAGAAACACTGCTAACTATGATGAAAATGATGGATGAAACTCAAAACTGGAGGCCATGGTTTCGTGAATCACCATTCTTTCCAGGTTACTTGTGTAATGAATCAAATGCTAATTTAAGTTCACACACCGGAAAAGGAACTGCGCAAATAAATACCACACAAATCTCGTTTCCTTTTGTAAGATACATCACCAGAGCAGTAACAACAGTTATAGCAACAGAATGAATTTCACAATGAACATTTTGTAAATGTTTGTTAAGCATTTGGAGGCATCATAACACTTTTAAGAAATAATTCTGAGGTGGTCTGGCATTTTTGGGCATAGGTTATTACAAAACAGTTTTAAAACTTATCAATGTTTGATGAAATGGAATTAAAAGTTTAATAGGTGATTAATGTTCATTTAGTTTCAAAACCCACAGTCAGATGACTATGGTAACACCCGAATCGGTACTTCACCCCTCTTTGATGAGAGAACGTTTTTAAACTCGTAGCACACCTAATTGGCACCAAGACAGCCGATCCATATATATTCTGCATAACTATTTGAAGTTCTCAAGAATCTTTCATGAGAGAAAATGTAATAAATTTAAATGATTTTGTGTTACGTAGAAAAATGTATACAAATTTATTGTGCAATCTAAATTAAATTTCTGACTCTAATTAATAAACTTGTCTTAGCAAGAGAATAAAATGGTTCGTCTGTTTGAATAGCATCGTATTCAAACAGAACAATTTGTTGGCAATGGATCTCAGAATATGGAACAGATGATGAGAACGACACTTGAGCTGGTACCTATTTCCATGCAACGTGAGGACTTTCAAACCAAATTGTATTAAACGAGCAGCAGAAATATTATTTCCCGCGATGTGATGGTCTATAGCAGGGGTGAGAAATTGTATTGGCTCAGGAGCCGCTTTGTGTAGCGACGGGCCGCATCTTTTAAAATGATTGCACTCATTAGTTAATTTTGCGTTTTAGAAAACCTATGCGTCGTACCACAAAAATAAATAAATATAAGTTAAATAAAATAGTGGGAGTTTTATTCAATTTATTTTTGAACTAATATTTTATATTATATATAGCTTCAAGTCCATTTAATTTTAGAATTAGTTTAATGAGACAAATGAACTTTGTCATACTTTTCTGCAGTTTTTTTTTGAAAGGAGTGATATTGTTTGTTGAATTTCTCACCACAGCCTGCAAGTGAATGTCTATCGAAGAGAATCTATATGAATTCTTGTTAATCTTCAAGCAAAAGAAATTTTGCTCAGAAATACATGTAGGCAGTCCTGGAATCTTGTGAGTTCGTTCTCCAAACCCTACAGACGATCCCTAATCTTAACACTTTCTGCTTTTCGAATAAAGGGAAATGATAAAAGTTGTCTTCCCTTGTAAATAGATCTAATTTGGCTTTGAATGGTTCTAAGTGCGAGAAGGTTATCTTAGTCTGAGACGGATTTTTCTGACCGTCTTGGCGGACCACAAAAAAAGTCCTATTGAAGTGCCTCATGTGACCCGTTATATGCTCACCCCTGGTCTATAAGAAGGCATTCCCGATTGAGAAGCAAGAATAAAATTCTGTAGGATTAACATTACATTGACGAATTCAAGACGTTAGGGATACAGCACCTAAAGTTTGCAAATGGAAATTCTTTTGAAATACCCAGCCTGACGTGATACGTAAAACAAATGAGATAATTATTGACCGTTTTGAAAGGAGAAATATAAAATCCATGCCTTCATGAAAAATGTAACTTTTTATTGTTATGAAAATGAAATTGATATACAAAACGACAAACAAAAAAAAGTGAAACAATTTTCAATGCTAAAAATTTTTTATTCACAAAAATAGCAAACAATTAGCACCACATTTTAACATTGCATTTACACTTTATTTTTTTTATCTCATCATCATTTTAGGAACCACAATTTTTTTTTTCAGTCATTCAGTATCATTCACGCAAAGAAATAAATCAGAATAAAAACTCAATGACGTGGACATCAGTCAATATATCATACAAAATACTTGGGTGATATTTACCATAAAAATATACATTATGAAATTTTACATACAATGACAATTAGAATACTATGTGTGAAAAATTTACATAAATCACAATAGTTCCAGATTTTTTACTGGAACCAATTTTCAGTTGTTGGTGAAAAATCATGTATGATGAGTCAACAAACTGAACGTGCTTCTAAATAAATACTGAAAAGATTATGTATTAATAAGTATACAACGCCATAGGAAGAAAATATTGTTCTAAATTCTTATTCATTAACGGTTACAATAAGTGAAAGAGTTTTAGGTTTCAATTCAACAATTATTCCATTCAATCAGACGATTCTTGCAAAAATGTACGAAGAACATTTACAATGTTTACACGTTTTAACTAACTGGTTTCGGGAGTTGCAGTTCTACGACAAAATTTTGTTATAAATTGGAATCTAGAATCTTCTAAAATTCATTATTTCTTATAAGAAAACCGATTCACTTCAATCATTTATCAAAACAATTTAAAAATTTCTGCTTTAATAATAAATGTAACCATTCAGTCAATCGAAATATTTAAATGAGATTTAACAATTTTTTAAGCTTGACATATTCATTTTGACATTTGTTAACGCTATCAAAAAAGTTTATTACATTCTATGACATTCCAATTGTATCACACGTTCGCAAAATTTATTCAAATATTTACCGTTTTTCTAACTATTCAACCTATGTTTCGAGTGATGCCATTTTTTTGTTATGAATAGAAATTGTAAAATAAAAAATGTAGTCAAAATTTATTAAAATCATGATAATACTAGTTCATTTTGGTAAAATTAGGGGAGAAATGTTGATTGAATGCAGTTATTTATTGATTTTAAAATCGATTTAAAAACTTTTGTATGAAATTTAATCATATTTTTGTGAAGAAAAGTTATCAAGAAAAGTAGTATATTTCATGTTTTTAATGTCAGTTTATATTTAAAACCACTGATAAAAAGTTAGATTAATATTTCTTTAGAAAGTTGAGAAGCTCCGTAAGTAACTATAAAATAATTCGAATAAAAAATACAACACAATAGGAATTTAAAAGAAATGTATAAATTAAGAAAGATTTGATTCATTTGAATTCTTTGCATCGAGAAATTTGAAAATGTCATTATTCAAAAACTTTATGCCACTTTTTAGATTAATTTACAAATAAAACTTACATTAAGACATTAACTGGTAAATTGAATCCCATTTAGTTTCGTATACTGTCAACAAAAAAACAGACAAAAGGGTTATTCTCGTGCGTAGCGCAATTAAATTTTCATTAGATGAGAAACCAGTCTTTTTTTTAAAAAAAAAATAGTACTTCCTTTATCATTTCATTCATCAAATGATTTAATTCAATTAACTCCGTTACAGTATATGGAAACAAAAGAATTATTCATATGCAAAAATATTGATGATATAACTATTAGAAATTGAAGTTTTATACTTCAAATTTTTTTCCCATTCAATTAACTTGTTGAGATTTGAAAACTATTTATTTTTTTTTTTTTTTTGCAATACACGGAATTTAATTCTAACATAGATCAAGGTGACTTAAATTACTTAACTAGCATGGTAGTTTGTTTGCAATGATTATTACAGTTTCTGGTGAAAAAAAATACCAGATTGTTTGGTGTAATGGAATAAACAGCAACGAAGGCTATTATCTCAAAAATCCCGGAAATAAATGGCTATCTGTTAAGAAGCATAATTACTACTTCAAAGAAATAATTTTCTTTTAATTGCGTAATCAAGAAAAATGTATGAATATTTGAATTAAATAGTTGGTTGTTCAGCAAATATTTTTATAAGCTGCCATTGGAAACTAAAATTTATACAGATTTTTTTTTTTTGTTTTTGTTTTTACACTTATTTTAAAATTTAAAGGCAACAATCCGAAGAAATAAATTTAAAGTAAAATTTCAAAAGCAAATATTTTTCTTTTTAAAATATATTATTTGATCTAAAAACGGACTATTCGTTACGCATAGATCTAATTTAATTCGATATAAAGTGGATTTATGTTGCAAAAGGCCATTTGAAATATTCACACTTGAATCATTTCTGTCATAAAAAGATACCTTTGTGTAAGACATCTTTTTGTTATAGAAATATTTAAAATTTTCTTACACTGATGATTGTTTCAAGTTATAATTTTGGAAATTGGTGAGGCATAAGAACCACGAGGGTGAAAATTAGTTAAAATTTTATTGAGTCACTTTAAATAACAGAGGAAGAACTTTTTACAGACTGTTTTGACTTGAAATTTTAAGATACAAAGCTTTAAAAAATTTGTAAACTGAATTAAATAAGCTAACAACTTATTTGCTTCGATATTATTAGCTTGCATTGTGATGTACCAGGTAAGCTCAAAAACAAGCATTTATAAAATTTTATAAAAAAAATAAGTATTCAAAATATCTTGCTGCATAAATAGAAAATATGTTTTGTCTCTTTTCTTTCGAATCCAAAATTAATATTTACATTAGCTCCAAAAATAATTCACCCGTTATACCACGTAATTCTCTTGCAATATGGAAAAAAATTTGCAAACAATTTTCATTTCTCGTTTAAAGCATTAAAAATGAAGCAAACATAATGACTGAAACTATTAAGTACAAACAGTTAGGTAAATATCTAATTTAACACCAAGTAACTGAAGCTGTCACCCAATCAGTTGGATTCCTTAGTTATCCTAATAACGCATTAAAAATTCCGAATAAAAGCTGAAAACAGTGCTTAGTTTAAAAAATAACACATCTGCAAGCCCACATATCTATATTTTATTCTAACAATGCTAGAAATAATTTAATATTTCCGTAGTATAACGCGACTCATAAAACCAGTTTTTCTTAAGAAATTCAATATGACTGATTTTCTATTCGATTTCCGATAGATTTTTGTTTCGAAGAATTCTTAACATTCCATTCTTTCTTTCGCTACATCAAAGGATTTCATCAAAATGTAAAAATAAATTACCAGAGATAAATGAAGAAAAATTGCAATAACATTGAAATATTTTGAAAAGAATAAAAATGACTTTAAATAGTAATTTATACATGAAATGAACATACATTGAATTTTAAACACGGACAATTTAAATAACACAAATGCAGAACTCTAATAAAAATGAGAATATTTGATTGTTCAAATTCATTTAAGTAATTTTATGTATATAAACTAGCACTTTGAAATAGGAAGCGTTACCTCTTAGGCACGACAAAAACGCATCCCAAGAAATCTAATTTACAAAATCAATAGTACAAGTTTAAATAAAAGTAAGATTTCTGCAAAAAGAAAAAAAAAACTATTCTAACTTCACATATGTTTCATATAATAAACAGCATTTAACAAAAACTGCTGCTCCTTTTTACAATTGCAAATACATTCTGAAAAATAATTTAAAATCTCGTTACATAAGTTCATAACAAATATATTTACCATTTTACACACAAAAAAAAAACCTTTGTTCAAAATATGTCTTTGGTTACTTCTTCAATAAAGACAAATCAAGTTTAATATAAAAATAAACATACACAAATTAATCCAACACGAAGTCAACACAAAAACACTCACATTAATAGGAATCATTAATCAGATATAATGCGCAGGGCAAAGTACCAGAATTGAATGAAATAGGACGATTAATGTCAATGATAGGAATTACTCAGGGTACTTATTACACTGGCACATACATATATACTTATCAATGGCTAACTAAATTGGCGAATTAATTGGCAAATGTTAAAGAAAAATTTCTTCAGAAAAAAAAAAAAAGAGCATCGATTACTTGGCAGACATGATAGTTTTCTCAAATTGCATATTTTCACAACTGAAGGAGATGTAATTTTATAGGACTGTGTAGGGAAGAAAATAAATAGTTTACGTTTTTCTCTCAAGATTATTATTATTATGTGATAAATCGATGTACACACTAATACTATTTCTTCCTTATTTTATTTTGAAAAATTTCTCTAAATTTTAAAATTCGTTTTTATTTCACATTAAAGCCAATTATAAACCATTCTGATTTTCAAGGTCAGTAATGTGAAATAAAAAAAAAATTTTACATCTCTCATGCAATTTTCTTAAAAAAAAAAAAAAAAAAAAAAAAAACTATACTGTTATGCAGATATTAAAATCAGATACAATTCAAAATATTAAAATCTTTATAATTCGGAATACATGCACTGATCAATTATTATAAAATTAAGGGGAAAAAGGAGAAAGAAAATAGAATGAACAATCGTCACTGAACGTTGATAAAAACGTTCTCCACGATCTTCCTCGATGCCTTCAAGATCAAAATGCACAATGATAAAAAAAAAAAAAAAAAAAAGAAAAAGAAAGTGAGTCTTTCTCGGTATAAATGACATGAACAAAATAGTCATTAACATTAAAAAAAAATAAATTAAAATAATAAATTAAAACATCACAGGCATAAAAGATTAAGAGAAGAGTTCTTTCAAAGCCTCCAGTTTCTCTAGTTTTGGTACAATACTGGTTGAGGGGTGGTCAACGTCCTGTATGAGAACGCCTCAAATGCCTCGAGTAAAATGTCGAGGACCTCGACATAGTCCCGAAATATTAAGAAGTTGCGATACATGCGGAGCGCATAATTGCCCGTTCTCAGTTTTTGGTTCATGACGGCCCGCGATACATCGGGATATTTAGGAGCCCTGAGGGAGAAGGTGGCCATGTGGACCTGACACAGAAGTTGAGTCAAAAGGTTCTCAGCATCCCGGCACTGGTCGATGAAACGGCCACCGTACATCACTTCATCCAATAAGACTTGTTCCATGCCAACAGCATAGTATTGAAGTACTTCAAAAGTATACGAACACAGCTCCAAGAACTGAAACATTAAGGGGGAAAGTTAGATGCGACACACATTTCAACGACATTAGAAACAATATACATTACATAAAACAATTTCTTTTTATCGGCATCTACCAACGTGGAAAAACATAATGTTTTGAAAAAATGGCGTCAACAACAAATGCATGGGCATAAAATAATGAGTACATGGTGTTAGATTCAAAAGACTGACATTATATAAAAAAATAACATTTAGTTTACTCGAGGCACATTTACATTGCTAAAATATTTATTTTAATATTTTATCGTGTGCTTTTATTATAATATCCGAAAAGAATATTATTGTCTTCTTTCATAATTAATCGTTTTCTCTTGTTTTTAACATTTTAACTTAATTGATTTTTCAAGGCAGATTCGTCTGTTTTTATTCTTTCTGTTGTTAGCATTAGCAACATTTTTATACTTTAGATTGTTTTGCTTATGAAAATATAAATGCATTTGAAATTTGAAAAAGGTATTTTCTTTCTTTGATAGTAATTGCTTTTGTGGAGATTAGGGCTCTGAAGTATACACACATGTAACTTTACGTTAATTAATACTAATTTTGGTGAACTTGTGATAAAGATTGGGAAAATGACGGCAACCATTATATAAAACTCGAAACTTTCATCATCGAATGAGCTCGCTACCAAAGGTGAATGTTCGTTAATATAACCCGAATGAATCTTTTCAAACGTTAACACTCATTAAAATGAAATTAGCAAAATCAATTTCATTTTTTTAAAATTTTTTACTATTTTCTTGGGATGGTAGGAAATAATTACATTTCCTTTCTAAATGATATGCTTGGTTAGTTGGTTTTATGAACGTCGCACTAGAAGCTTCACGAGGGCTATTAGCGACGGATCTCGTAATCTTAAGCCTTTGTCAAGTGACGAGGATGACACATTAGCTGGCACCTGCCTCTCCTTACTTCCACACCACGCCAACGGGAGAGCTTTGAGCCCCGAAAGATTTAAAGTGCATCAGCCCCGGCTACACGGTGGGTCTTTAGTGGCATCAAGGCTCGAACCTACGACTCGAAGAAAAACGCCGACCATTAGTCCGCAGCCTTGACCACTAAGCTACCGCGGGCACTTCGTTACATTCAGGTGTGTATAAATTATAGCACATGTATAAATCTAGAATATCTGTATAATTTTCCTACATGTCGTATTACATGATAAATTGAATATTTTGAAATCTTTAACACATTTCAGTTTTTCAATCATAGAATATTTTTTTCCTTCTTTAAATATGAGTTTTTGTTAAATATTTTGTTTGTGAACTAAATTATATAAAGTTGTAAAAATTGTCATGTACAAAGATATTATCAAATAAACATCTTTTAAATCAGTTCCCAAACCATGAGGTTCATGTCGATTTCATTGCAATTGTTTGACAATTACATCTATCTTGTTTATAATACTTTTAACCCAAAACGTGTGTTTTTATGGTATGTAAGATTGTTATTTTATCGTACTTCCTCACTAATTGATTTCATCGTAAAATATGATAAAGAATTAAATTTGGAACAAAGGCATAAAAAAGAGCGTAGTTTATGCTTTCAAAATCTTATTTAAGAATTTTACTATCAATATCAAAATGGTATTTAATTTAAAAAAATTCAAGACTTTTCATTGCGTAATTTAAAATTATCTTTTAAGGATGAAATGTTTCCAAATTCAGATGTATAGCACAGCCATTTTATACCATATAAAGTTTTTCACAATGTCTCTGAAACAATTAAAAGATCATTTTCATTGAGATTTGTATTTAAAGAATTATTCCGATTTGTTTATATTTTTAATTCATTTTTTTCCCCCAAAAAGCTCATAGGATTAGTAATTCAAAAGTCGTTTTATTATTTTTAAATTTCTATCAATGTAGTTGCTCAAAGTTTTTTTTTTTAAATCATTAATTTAAGACAAATATGTATTTGTAATGAACCAAGTTTTAATTTTCAATATGATTATATTAATAATAAAATCGTGTATATAACCTATTCACGCTAAACAGATTTTTAAAACTGCCTGTATTTTTGTCAAGTTTCTGAATAATGAGCAATTGATTCTCCATTTTACATAATGAAATGTCAGATTTGTGTTTCCCATCAAAAATAGAACTATAATATAAGAAAAGCAATTAAAATACTTACAGTCTTGGCTCTCACTTTCGCCCGCGTAACCTTTGGCAGCCACTGAAGACGATGACTAGCAATTCCATCAGCAAACGAAGGATCTTTGAATGCATAATTCACCTGAAAATAAAGCTAAATAAGTTCAATGAATTTTGTTTTGAGCATTATACACATTATTATTTTATTCAACATCGCTTTTGAAACCAATGCAATCAAAAATTATCACTCGTTTTGTTATAACGTAAAATAAAGTATTTTAACTTTAAAAAAAATAAAACCATCTTATCTCCCCATTTATAAAAGTCTATACAAAGAAAATATACATCAACAATGATCATTACTGTAATAGTATCAAAAGAGTGAAATACACTAAGTGTAGAAAGTTATAATTTGACTCAATTCTGTCCAAATGACATTTGGATTGAAAGCGAAAAAATTATAGGTCTATTTAGAACTTCATTTCAAAGAGCGTGATATGTTCATATCTTAAAATTTTTCATTGCTGCAGAAATTATGTAAGTCTAATAAATTGTTCTCGAGTAAAGTCAACAGTATTGTTTTAGTGTGTATTTTTTCAGCGTTACAATGAGAGAAAAAGAATCCTGATTTAGATTCATTACAATAATCATGACAAAGTTCATGCATGATCTCAGAAAAGTAAAATTACAAAATAAAATCAACGACAAAAAAATAAAAAAACCCTTCCATTACATACATATTTATAAGACAATAATTATTTTTTGGAAGGAAAAACTCAAAACATTGTCAATATAGAAATAATTCTTCTTCTTCAATCAACAGTACGGTCTCGCTTTAGCGAAATAAAACAGATAGTTAATTTGAAAATTTTCGAACGAAAGACTGCGATTTACAAAATGCATTTCTATGGATGTCACGCAAAGAATTACTAGAATCTGACGACGAATTGGCGTATGTGTGAAAGAAAGAAAAAGTAATTTCTTCCATCCCCGAGAGTCAAGGGTCAAGTAGGTAGCAGAGATGCGACACCTCGAACGCGGTTTTTTATCGCACATTTCTTCACCTTCAAAATGTGGATAAGGTAAAGTGAACACCAAGAGGAACTTGATTCCGAATCTTCTAACGAAGAGGGACATAAGGGGCTGAAATATGTCTGCATCTGCACTTATTTGAAAACCAATGGTCTTTAAAGCTTATAAAATAGGACATCGAGAAATGCATTTTCAAAATAAGTTTTAAATTATCAAATATTTCGGGAAAACGGTAGAAATATTGCTAAGAAGAGTGTTGGACTTAGTAATAATATTGCGTTTTATATGGCAGAAATTTGATTTTTTTTTTTTTAATTTTACGTATTAATTCTTGTCTTAGCATTCTGTTGTTGTCCACACCGTTCAAGAGAAGCTGTGATTTCTGTTTTTCTAGTCTCTTCCGAATCGGAAAAAAAAATACTTCATATTTTAGAGGTCAATTGTGAGTTTCACGATTTCCCGTAAAATAACCGGAGAAACAAAACGTTCGCTCTTGGGAGGAAAATGAATGACGGCCTGTTCCGGCTTTCGAAACCATGATTTATGTCACTCCAGCAGAGAATGAGAAATTGACGTATAAAACAAATATAAAAGCACTCCCGATAAGTATACAAACGTAGACACAAACAATGGAAACTTTGAAACCAGCTGAAAATGGTTTCTAATATGTAAGACGCTAAGGTTTTCCCTTCAGAAATGCAACACCCACGCAACGGAACAAAATGACGCATCTTCCCAGGTAACAGACATTTCTGATTTGAGAGATGGAAAGGGGAAAGAAAAAAAAGGGGCTGTTGGCCAGACATGAACCGGTAATCCAAACTTTCGTGAACTCTTCGGATCGTAGACTTAAAATTCGGAAGGAAAAAGTCAGAGGGAGGGGAGGGAGTTCTTCATAGGCGTTGGATTTTTTTTAAAAAATAAAAAAAATTGGTAAAACTCAACTTTTCGGCAACAAACTCTTAATGAAACCATCCACCCACGAGGTCACGTGTCATTTACAAGAGGCCGGTGTCTATGACGTCATGGTTCGGTGGAAACTCGGTGATTGAGTCAGTGGGTCGTTGGACACGATTCCAACTGGTCAATAGCCTTCACTGTGAATATAGATACATAATTCGAACCGGCAAGGGCAATAACTCGAAGTAGACAAGAGAGAAAAAAAACAACTAAATTTTATCCGTTTCGCATCTAATTCAGTAATTGAGGCGTGAGACCATAAACAAAACTATGGAAATAAAAGAACAAATACTCAGCGGACAGTAAGTTTCAAGCGGATAACTTGGCAAGAGTATATTCCAAATAAGAAAAGGGATAGAAACTGTATTACATTTTTATCATTACTAAGCAATTCTTCCAGCTTCTGCTTTAAAGTTTATATCGATTAACAAAAAAAAAACTGAAATGAGAGAGAAAATATTCTTGAAATGACTTTTCGAGCGCTTCATGCGAGTAACTAGCAGGATTGAGTTCGAACCAGAAAGGAGCAAAGTTCGAAAAAGAAAAACTATTACTTCTAAAGCAGCGTTTTTTACAGCTTCTTCAAATGACAATCCCTGCATCTAAAAGCAAATAAAATGCAACGAACTTCATATAATTCTAAGTATTAATATTAACAGATATAAATTTTAGTTCATATCATGTCATTTTTTCGAAAATATTCTCAAAGAGTTTTAATTCTACAACACAAATTTAACGAAATCGATGAGCACAAACTTTTATTTGCTAGTAAAAACTGCTCTTCCCCTTTGTTTGTTTAAAAACTAATACCGGAAAGAAGTAGTGTGGTTGAAATAGTATTCTTCCTTGGCTCGCATACGTCATTCTCTCTGTTTCTTCTTAGTTTTGACCTTGATATTTCTACATTGCATCATTCAGTTTTCTTCTTTATCATGAACGGAAAAAGAAATATAATTCATGAAATTATTAATAACTACGAAGGATGAAGAAAAAGTATTTATGTTCCGAGGAAATTCAATTCAAAATTTTAGGCAAGTTCTAAATTTTTGTCGGATCTGTCAAAATATAAGATGAAATTTAAAACTATCAAGCATCAAATAAACCCATCAAAACATTGAATGCTAATATTCTTCGAGAACTTCGAATTATGTAAAAAACGATTCAGTATTCAATTCTTGGAAAAGAAAAAAAAAGAGAGAGAGAGAGAGAACTTTGCATCATAATTTTGATAAAAACTAAAAATGCAACTTGACGTAATTTCCTATATTAAAGCCCAAGAAAACTGACATGTTTTGAGGGAGATTAGGAAGTATATGTATATATTTTCAAAACATATATAAAGGAATCATGGAAGTTTTTTTTATAGAGAGAAAAATAATATATTGTATCACTGCAGAAATAAAGCCCTGCTTTGCATGTGGATTTATTGATTGCTTAATGAAGCTGCACTTAGATGCAACACGAGTGATATTGGAGACGATCTCATCTTTTGAACCTCGGTCAAGCGACGAGGATGACACCTGAACTGGTAGCCCTCTCTCCAAACATCCATACCAAGCCAACGGAAGGACTTGGGACCTCGACAGATTTTACATGCATTAGCTCTGCTACACGGCGGATCGTAAGTGGCTTCAGGATTCAAACCCACGACTCAGTGAAGCAACCTTTACTTCCGTGACCACTAGGCTACTGCTGCCGATATTCCAACAGTCAAATGAGGAGGATAGCAATTGAGCTGGTCCTCACTCACCCTTTCCTCGTGAAGACTGAGTCTGGACAAATTCAGCATCCATCAACCTCGCTGGATGACAGGTTTTCAGCGGCATCGGTACTCGAATCCACGACTCATCAGAAGTAACGTCTCCCGCAGTGCTCGCGACCACTCGGCCACCGCGATTGCGCTATATATATATATATATATATATATATATAATATCACAATGTAAAGAGAGAGAAATGAAATGTTGAACTGTGAGAGATTTAACAATAGAAACAACAGTAAAGAAAATCGTACATCGGATCGAAAAGGGGGAGTGTGTTTTATACGTAAATCCGAATAACTTTCCATTGGACCAAACACAATCAACATTTTAAAACACTAAGCGACAGTCTTTTTTGAAGGAACTAGAACACTGTAAGCAGACCAATAGAGAAACACTGTTGATATCAAGTGAATTCTCTTTTCTCATGCAATTATATATTCTAGAATTTTCGGTATTTCGTTTATACTCGTATATTTGAAAGTGTACAATTTTTTTTCAAAATAGTTTCCATTTATTATTGATTGTATGGCCAAATTTAAGTTCCTTTAAGCTCACGGCTCTATTTATTTATTTTTTTACAAAATTTTTTCAAAGATTGGACATTATGATTTTTTTTTCATGTGGGGGGGGGGAGAGAAATGAGTCACATACGAAAAACATAATTACTTTACGAAACGGAAAAATGAATCCTGTTTTTTTTTTTTTTAATGCACAAAAGTATTTATATAATATGAACAAAATCCGACAGTGACATGTAAGCTTACGACCTCGAGCATGTTTTTCTCGGTTTATCTCTGAAAGTTAACATTTAATAACAATTATTACTACAATACCAAAATATGTAATCGCATAAGAATTATTGTAAATATAATCCAATACTTCACCAATTCGGTGTTTTCACACCGGATGACAAGCCGTAGAAAATGATTGCATGCCAGCCACTTTCAACGGAATAATGCAGAATATCAATACAAAACAGCATATGTATTGTAATTAAAATTATTTCCCACTTTATTTGCAGGAACAATACGTAGCATTTTCTGTTCAACTCTAAAATAACACATAGCTTTTTCTACGTCATTATTTCCAACAATCCGTAGCTTTCAGTGAACCGGCTGTGCTCTGATCCGATATCTGCAGGATTACCGAACATTTTATATTATTTATATAATATAAAATTGAAAATAGCTGAAGCTCCCGAGGTTCAAGTACAATATATTCGAAATCAATTACATGCGGTTATTTAAGGGCACTTTTATTTTCCTTGTTTGACTAAAACATCTCGCGAGTAACGTGATTTACTTAGCTTTCACCGGAAAGAGACTTGCGTGCTTGTGGCAGCGTTTGTTCTGCGTTGATTCATGTTTCTTTACAAGAGTCTGACCTTGACCTAACCAATCCACAATTTTTCTTTTCTGCGTCTTCGTGGTCAGAAGTAAAGGCCGACTAAAAAGAAAACAAGTTTCTATTGCTGACACTCAAGTTAATAAAATCCATTCTTAGATGAATAGGAAATAAAAATTCCTATTCGTCTAAGAATGGATGGAAGCCGAGTAAACTCCAATCTTCAATTCTCCTTTTTTATTAAATCGGGAAGATGTTATTCGCTGCCTCCGGAAGCACAGATTCAAAATGTCGGGCCAAATATTAAGTACAGTACTCCCTCTATAATCCGGCACTACACTTTTCCGGTTCTGTCTGTAATCCGGCAATTTTCAACAGAATGACAAGTCATCGAAAATTATTTTATACATTCTTCTTCAATGGAATAATTCAAACTATCAACACAAAGCAGTACTTTTTTGCAGTTATAGTTATTTCGTGTTTGACACTTAATTAGCGTTTGCTATATTAAATTTTACGCAGTAATACATAGCTTTTTCCGTTTATTGCGTTATTATAAGAGAATTTCCATTTGCGAATTCTGTAAATCGACTCTATCAGACATCTGTCGGATTACCAAGATAATACTGTATTTGGAACAGATTTCAGTCACATAGAATATCTTGAACAGGGTTCATGAAATTTCAAAAAAAAAAAAAAGATTATGTTAGAAGTTTTAATATTGTTCAGGAATTTTAACGAAGAATTTATCTGAAAAAACTATCTCCCTGAAAAAAAAAATCGCTTCTTTTTTCATCGATGAAATCTATTATAGCAAATAAATCTAAAATTTTGTAACTGATATCAATAATATATTTTACCCACATGAATTTAAATAACTGGAATGAATACATTTTACGATATTTCAAAAATCGTCCAAAGCATTTTGTCACATATAAAAGTGCTATCACATATTTTTCATTAAAAAATAATTATTATGCGTAGTAAAGTCACGTGTGATAGTAATAGTTCATACATCTATAAATCTGCGCTGAAAGTGCTATTCAAAGTAACATGAATGTAATTTTAGAGGAATATCGTTTTAAAATGACAAACGCAAATCGTAATAGCGGTAGTAAATTAATGTAGTGTGCGTGTGTGAAAATATTTTTAGCAAACTCTTTTCACATTTTACGTACTCTGTATGTGAAATCTTAGGCAAACGCATGCAACACATATTAAAAATAATAAAAGTAACATTTTTTTCGCAGTCTTTAAAATATTATACCTTCGCATTGAATTAATTAAGTCATTTCTCATTCAATTAGTGATGAAAGACAATTCTGCTTAATAGATTATCATGATGAAATATTTGATTTAATAAACATGAACGTGCACGGTCTAAAGGTGCATAGTCACAACTACAGAAATAAATTTCACAAGGTACAACGGCTGAAAATAAACAGTTTCTAAATGTAATTTCGGATCCATTCCGAGTCGTGGTGAAATTCTGCTTGGTCACTGTCCACATAAGATGGGCAATACTCCGTTTCTTTTTTTAATGATCTGAATAGCTGCCCTCCTCCATCATCGTTCGCCTACATCGATGTATGGCGTGCAAGAGAGAGAGAGAGCTCTAATGATGATAAGAGATACGTAACATTATTTTAATAGCACAGTCTTTTACGATATAGAAAAAAAAGAAAAGTTTCCCACCTCTGATTTGACACCTACTCAAAAAATCATTGCTCATCTTCCAAACCTACGCTCGTTTTCTTCTCACTCGTTGACTGTTTTTACTTCCCCATTGCCCAGATAATTGCCGATGGAAAGGGCAACCTTAGCCTTATGCTCTTCAGCTCGATAGAAATTGAATTGTTTCACATATTCATTCGGCACAATAACACGCACATATGTATATTTCTCTCCTTCTGAATAGATCAGTACAAGTTTACACGCGAAAAATATTTGAGTGTATTTAGAGACTAATAATTTCAGAAATGTTTTAAAATTTTAAAACAGTACCCTGAAAAATCCAACAGGATTATAACTTTTTTTTTTAAAAAAAAAAAATTGGTTACAGATATCAAAAAGAAAATTAATCGAAAAAGTAGCATATACAGATTCAATTAAGGTTTATGGCGCAAAAGCCAGATCTGGCTAAGCTGCGTCAAATAATTTTTTGAACGGTAATCTTAGCAGGAAAAAAAAGGAAGATAAACATTGGCAGATAAAGAAGAGGGTCAATAGGGTATCCCGAAAGCAAAAGCAAACCCGTGTTTACTAAAGACAGTAACCCTCATAAGGAAAAATCATTAAGATACGTCGGTGTCATGATATTTGTACTCACTTAAAGGCAAGCCCATGAAAGAAAAAGTTGCACACATTTACATAACCGAGGAAAAGATAAGGCGAATTAGATGGTAAAATGTTTTAACAAAGGTGCTATTTATTATCATCTTTCTATCTAGCATAGCAATAGAAAATCTATTTGAGACCCTACCTAAAATTAACTATCATGTATAAATTGAAAAGCTTTTATAAAAACGATGCATGTATTACTCTTATTTTCTAAAAATTATTGAATTTTTACGAGTAAGTGATTGATGACAGACAATGGGCCAATTAAAAGCAACAAAGCACTACGAAAAGTCGAAATTTGTATTTGTTTAAGCGATTTCAGAAAGAAAGGAATATTCCGAAAATTAATCATTGGATCTATACTTTTAAATAAAGTTTTTAACTATACGGACAATCGATAATGCTAACATTTGTAATACACGTATTAAAAGGAATGAGAACGATCCGAAACAAAGTTGAAATTTATATTTATTGGGGACTAAATTGGGTCTCCAAGACTGCTTTGGAAGTATTTTAAACAGACTTTGGAAAGAATCAAATGTACGTTTAAAATGTCATCTCTTTATCGAAAAATTATTTTAATTCAATATTTCCGAAGCAATTTTTGCATAACATTTTGTAAAAATTACCTCAGAGAATCAAGTACGTGGTTGAACTGACAGCAACGCGATGGCAGATAATCCCGTGTTTGTTACAATACCTCTGCCATCCTGCCCATCAAAAGTAATCACATCAATGTGTCGGGGCTATAAGCAAAAGTTTATGCTTTCTTCTTTTCCACCATCTATTCCTGGTTCGGACCATTTAATGCAAAACAAAGTTCCATAAATCTCATACGAACCACACCCTCAAGTATAGAAAAGTGGCCCACAATAGGAGCACAACTTTTTCAAATGTCATCTCTTAGCCACAAATCACGCTATCGCTGTCATACCATGAAACGCATCACTTCCGAGAATTGGAGTTTGTAAATACACAAGTTTAATATTACTTGAAACGCAGGAAAAGAGGTAGCAGGTACTTAGAAAATCATTACGTAACACCAGGAATACACCGAGGTGAAGTGCTTTAAAAAGAATACATGCCTTCAATGAATTCACTAAATTTAATTTTCACGTGGAAAAGACAAACAACATCGAAATATTTCCATTAATACTCTAAAATAACGCTTCTTTTCAAATTGCATTACATATTTTTATATTAAAATAGAAAATCTTATATTTTATTTTTGATTGCATGCGAAATGACTCTAGCATTATTATGAATGTTTATTACGATTAGAGAAAAACAAAGTTGCAAACACTATCATAACTAAGGTGAGTTTTCAATACAACGTATCTCGGTTCTGATTACAGAAAAAATAATCGTTGCTTTTGTCTATATTACAACAAATTGCAATATTTTATTTCATATTTCCAGAAATCCATCAGTCAGAAAGAGTTATATATTACATTTTCGTAGTATATATCTTTCTTCCAAAAATTCTATTACAGAAAATAAATATAAAACATTAAATGAAATCTAAAGTTATTTTTCCAATTCATAAGCACCTATTAACTCATTTCTTAATTAAAAATTGCAAATGTATCCTACCTGTTTCATTCTTAACCAAGAATTATACATTAAGTATTTTTATATTCATTTTTATGTTCATTTTCCTTACTTTCTATCTTTTTTTTTTTTTTTTTTTTTTTTTTGCAAAATAAGGAATCAAGAAATCTTTAATTTCATTTCGATAGATAACGATTAGCTTGTAATAAAACATTATCTGAAACATTTACTTACAAATTATAAGCCCTTAAAATTCAACTTAGACTATATTAAAGAATCTATGGTTATGTAATTTAACCAAGAGTGCTCTGTTTCAATCACTTTTAAAGACTATTCTAAATAAATTTGAATTAACTGCGCATAAATTTCAATATAATACATTTCAATAAATAATCCATTTAAAAGCGTATATTTTAAGCATTTTAATTAAATGTAAGAATAAATAATTATGCATACATATTTAACAAATTGAATGACATATGTTCAACAACTAAACATAATTTCAGTACCTCAAATTACATAAAATTTCTTTAAAAAACGTGGATATCAATCTTTATAACAGAACTTTCAGGTAGGACCAAACAATTAATTGAAACTACTAATTTTTATTTTAGGACATTGAAAGGTTATTTTTCAACAGTTTAAAATCAGTGGGGATATTTATTATTAATAAAAGTGTATCTTATTTTTAACCTATCGAAAAAAAATTAAATACTTTAAAATATAAGGATGAAATTTTATGTATTTTTTCACACTTCATATCGCAAAAATGAAATTACAATTAACATTAAATTGGATATTATATGATGATACCGCAATCACTACACCAGGATAGAGAGAGAAGTTTTTAAAATGCTTTTCGTAAGACAATGTTTGTTGCGATTGATTGTTTGATAATGTCGCATTTAGAAGCAGCACGAGGGCGACTGGCGACGGACCTCGTAATTGTGAACCTAGGTCAAGTGATAAGATGATACTTGAGCTGGCACCTCTCTCCTCAAACTCCCACATCACGCTAACGGGAGGATTTGGGACCCCGAACAGATTTAATGAGCAACCATATCGCTACACGGCGGATCTTTAGAGGTATCAAAGCTTAAATCCATGACTGGACGAAACCAACGCCGGCTGTGAGTTCGCGACCATGACCACTTGACTACCGCGGCCATATTTTTGGTACCAAAAAAAAAAAAAAGTCGATAGAAGTTTTTCGACTAAATCGATTATTTTCGGTAGTGTACACACGTGCACAAACCATTACTTTGCACAACCGCAGAAACCAACCTTGTCATCGACACTTTTAGCAGCCAAACAGTGGCATATAAAAACAAAATATCCCATGAAAAAGGCATTCCTCTTTCACAACCGTTATTTTAAACTGAAGAAACAAGGAATGCGCTTTGAAAAATATACCCCATCTCAGGAGGACAATCAAAGCCTGGAGAGGGTTGAAAGGCCAACCACGCTCTAGGTGCGAGTTCACGGCTGGGCTGCTATGACACTTGTCAGAAATTTACGATCGTCTTTACATTCGTAATTTACATGCGTAATATAGTAGTTGGAGAGACCAGGCACTCGGAACTAATGGGCGTCTAGCAATATAACAAAACTCTTCGAAATCTCTCCCCCTATTCTTTCGGACTACTGCGTTTCTCTGTTTTTGTCAATTCATGGGTTGAGATTTTACCGACCCAACTCGGGTGCATTATTCATGAATGGATATGACTCGATCCGAAAGAGGAAAAATGCTGTTTAAATCAATATTTTAAATTGATTAAATATGCAGGGATCGCTTATTCTTACAAAACAAAGGAATTTTAATTTGCAGAAAGTATACTTTTTTGCTTGCAAACTGTAGCAATTTATTGCAACACATCAAGATTTAAACTTTCTTTTTTTTTTTTCCAAATTGGAAGACGATATTACTAGCGGAACAAACATACGAAACAGAACTTAGGAATCATTTTATTTACGATAGGAACGAATTTAAAATATAATTGCGATTTCTTAGTAAAAGTAATTAAGCTCAAAATGATATATTTAGTTTTTAACATTTCTTACTTTTTTTCAATTGCTTTTATGGAATGGGTGATTGGAAAAAAAGGATACGATTGCAGAACAAATAGTTTGTTGGCAGTGAGTGTAACGAAGATAATATTTTCCAAATATTACACTTTTTCTTCTCAACGACGAAAAAAATTACGTAATTATACGAAGAGAGATAACATTAATATGTGCTAACATGTTGTTTTCAGAAAATGGTGCCAACAAAAATGACTGGGCATAACATAAAGGATACATGCTGGATACATTCAAAAGATTAACATTCTAATATATTATGATTATAATAATTACAATGAGTTTGATAAAGGTATATTTACATTGCTAAGTTATATATTTCATTTAATATTTTATCGTCCGCTTTCGTGTGAATCCTTGAACAGAATATTGTCTATTTTAATAATTTATCAGTTGCTCTTATTTTAATAATTTATATTTCTAGCAAAATCGTCTGTTTTTTTTATTTTATTAATTTCATTATTATTATTATCTGTTAGCATTGGCAACATCTTTGTGCTTGAAGTTTTATTTGTGAAAATAAAGATGCATTAGGAATTTGAAGGTACTTTCTTTTCCTGATAGGAATTGCTTCTGTGGAGACTGCGGCTTGGAAGTACGCTTACTTTACAGTAATTAATATTCATTTTCATGAATCGGTAATATAGATTGGGAGGAGGATGGCTTTTCAATTCAAAAACTTGAAACTTCATCGCCGACCAAGTTCGGTGGTGAAGACCTTTTGTAACTCGAATAAATATTAAAAAGTAAACAAACGTGAGCCCATATTAAAATGAAATTAGCAAATCCCTTCGTAAAAAAACTAGTTGCAATCTACGGATAAATTGAGCTAATTCCCCCTACTTTTGAAATTTTATTTTTCCAATCACCCATTCAAATGTAGATCACTCACTAAGACATCCTTCTGAATAATAGATTATATTTACTTTTATATGTCTAATATAATTTAAGCTAATTTCTTCCAATTTTTTGCAATGAATTCTCTCTTTTTAATTCTAAAAGTAGTGTGATTTATGGGAATGTAAGCTCCGAACGACCATTGAAAGACGTAGTAGTATAGTGTTTTTATGTTGGAACAGTCAGACGAAGAATTTCTGGAACAATCGATATTCTTGTAGATCTAGATATTCTTTAAAACAAAGCAATCAGACTACCGGTTCAACATGCAGATTCTTTTTTGTATATGTGTGCGACGGACAGTCCTCCGAGGTTGGTCGCATTGAGGAGGAAGAGGGAAGGTCGGGATGCACGGTAACGATTGAATTTTGATGTGACATCACAAGACCGACTCTATTGTATTATTAAATAATAACGTTACGCTTGACGCAAGCAACACATCGCCACTTCCCGGCGGTAAATACCCAAAAGTGTTTTTTTTTTTCCCCTTTCTCTATCTCTCCGCATACAAGTATCGGATTTTATTTGCTTAACTATTCTGAGAAATAATATATTAATAACAACGTATTGATTTATTTTATTGAAACGCTATTTTATTAGCCACCTAAGGGGCTATTGTTTTAGATGGCTCACTTTAGGCGTACCAGATCACTTTTCAATTTTTTATCGCTTGCTTCAATTTTGATTACATTTAGCTTAAATATGCTCAATTTTATAAATTATCATTTGCCTTCATTTTACATTTAATTACATGCAGCTGATATAATATTTAATTTAATAATGTATATTTTCCTTTAATTTAAATATCGGAAAAGTTTACTATTACATTTCACGATATTTCATCGTTTACTTTAATTCTTTTATATATTTAGTTGAGTAATTTAACAATAATCATAAAAAAAGCGCACCTTGGGAGCCTAAATCTGTTCTTTGCACAACTTTGCATAGAACTTTTTTTTTGTAGTATTTTATCAATTTGTCCCAACATTTTCTGCACATATCGATTGAAAATAAATTGTAAAATAGCCATAATAATATTCGCGAATAAACATAATTCTGAAAAAAAAAAAATGCAGCATTGGCAAAATTCCTAAAAAAAAAAAAAGAAAACTGTAACGCAATAAATATAGCAAGTATTTTTCTTCACAGAAATAACTTAACACTTTAGAGAAAATTCTGCAATTTGAATTAACATAACAATAACATAGTTTTCGATTTCATTACGTCTCTTAGCACCGTAATATTCAGAGCAACTGTTAATTTTACACAGCATTTCATCAAAAATTACGATAGTTGGCGATTTGGGATACAAACGTAGGTGATGAAATAAAAATTCAATAATAATAATTTAATATATAAATTTCATAAGATGGATACAGTTATTTCGCTTGCCGCTTATAATTCTTGGGGAAAAAAAGAAAAAAAAAAAAACTTAGAACGTTAAAAAAGGGGGGGGGGATAATCGGGAAATAAAATTGAAGACTGAAGGAATTCCGTTGTATTAAATAAGTGCTTTTACTTGAAGTAAAATAAAAATGATAATAAGTGGTCCACATCCTTCGAATGCCCTCGGAAAGTCCGGTCATCTGCACGCACATACCACTAAACTGTCAGCATTTCTTCCCTCTCTCTCCCCTTCTGACAGCGCTGATCGAACTCTCATTATTTTATATCATCTTTTATTGTTATTTTTACTTCACTTTCATTCTCGATCCAATGCAGAAGGAGGAAACATCATCTAAGTCAGGTGCATAGCTCCAGGCTAGGAATGACATCACAATTATTTCTCACATTAACCCTTAATGTACTACTATATCCATTTCTGCCCTCCCTTCACTTCATTTTTGTCTGTGTGGGATTTTTTTTCTTGTGCGTTATATTAGCGAAACACAGCAGACACAAAGGCAGCACTCAATCATTTTAGATCTTTGCCACTGATATTTTTTAATTCACTTAAACAGTTTTGCCTTCCCTCTTATTTCGGCCATCACGAATGGATGGAAGTTTTTTATGCGCATTTTTCCAGAATGTTGGAGTATTCAAGATGATAGTTGTAATTTCAGAACAATTTTTGGACTCACGCAAACCACGTTAAAAATGTATCTCTAGAACAAATAGTTTTTAAAAAAAAAAAAAGAGAGAGAGAGAAGATAAAGAAAAGACTGAAATTTTCTCACGTAATTTTCTGAAATTATGACTGCTAAGTTTCTAAGTCATGTTTTCAGACTGAAATGTCAGATTTATTTCATTGCTTTTGTGCTATGAATTTACAAACAAATTAGCTTTTTATAAGTTTTGCTACATAAAGTAAGAGTTTAAAGAAAAAACACTTTTTTGAAATCTTATAACTGGATGTTTTGTTTTTTTTTTTTTTAAAAAAAAAAATTATCTTCCAAGAGGCACATTCAGAGAGGAGGAAAACCATCTTATTTATAATCTTTCAACTTAAATGTATGCAATAACATTAAACAGCAAAGAGTAAAAATAAAATTACATTTTTGCTGAGACAGCATTGTTTTTAAAATAAATTTTTGCATTTGTATATATTTTTGGACGTGTAAAGATTTAAACTGAGCATTCAGTTCATGTTCTAGAAAAAAAATTAATATGTATGAACATTAAAAAAAAATTTGATTGAAAAAAGTAGCAGTGGAGTGAAATTCACTTTAGATTTTGAATGGATCAATATATACATCCTACTGATCAGAAAATACTTTTCATATATCTGTGAATATTTAGGAAAATTGAATTATTTTTCAAAGCACCGATGAAAAATTACTGTAATATACAGATGCATTACAATGTTATTATATTTCATCAATGAAAGCATAATAAAATCGATTCTAGTGATTTTTATTTCATATTAACTAAAGAATAAATTCGACAAAATAGAAAATAACAAATTTCAATTTAAAAGAAAGATAATGTTAAAAGTCAAAACCTTATCGCAGCGAAATAAAAAAAAGTGAAGCGAAGGAATTTTATCGAATTCTTCAAATTTAATTTGAAACTCACCAGTTTATTCACAAATTACTTTTTAGTTTCGCCAACTTATAACTGCGAGCATACCATATCAGTTTATGTTATTTTACGTTTTCTGCAAGATCGTCAGAGTAATGATTCTTTTAAAACTTTCGCTAGGTCATTTATAATGAGGGTTAATAAATTAATAGTCTTTCATACATTTGTTTAGTCAGCAAAATACATATTCAAGTGCACAAATGAGGCCCTTAAAAATTTTCATAAATAAAATAACAAAGAATAAAAGACTGATTCGTTCTCTGCCTGACTTGCCCGATCCCTCTCGTTACAATCTCGAAGACGTATACACTTCATCAACCCCCCTTGAACACGCGCTCGAATAAATCAATAAAATTCCACTAAATTTGTAACCATTTTGAGATCGGAGCCACATTTAATCAAGGTCTTTCGGTAATCGGACTCATAAACAAAGTTCCCAATGGACGGCTCACTGCTGGGTTAAGTATTAATTCGGTTGAGACGCGATTGCTAGTAGCGATAGAAGGGAAACGCATACAGTTTTTTCTTTTCTTTTGTTGAACGAAAGCGCGTGAGTAAGGCAGAGAAATCAAGCATGAGAATCAGCAAAAGCTATTTTGAGATAAAAAATTGCTAAATCAAAAATGCTTCTTTGTGCGTTTTGTAATTATTAGCCACCAAAGAAGCTATTGTTTTAGTCAATCACAAAATGGAAACACGAGCATTTTTCAAAATTTAATCGTAAATGTTATTGAGTATAAATTTGTGGCTCGCTTTCGCCAGCAATGGGCTTAATTTTTTATAATATGTCATGATAAAATTTCTAATTTTTTTTATTCGATTGAAATAAAACAAAAAAAATTTATTCGTTTTAAGGCAGTAGTATTTACACTGAGCTTAAACTAAGTTTCATTTAATATCTTACTGTTTGCTTTAATTTTAATCACATTTAGCTTAAATATATTCAATTAAAAAAAAACTATCGCTTGTTTTAATTTAAATATCTGAAAAGAACACTATTGTTAACTTCAATTTTATTGTATTCTTTAATTCTAATATTTAGCTGAATAATTTAACAATTATTTTTTAAAGGATAGCACCTTTGATGCCTAAATCTCTTATTTGCAAAACTTTGCGTATAAAACAGATTTTTGTTTCATTATTTCTTTTTATTTTTTAAATGTTCCTAAAAAAATTATTTTAGATACACTTTTTAAAGAAACACAAGGTCGGAATGAGAACAACATTTGCAAAAGGCATAGTATTGATCACTTCGTTTAAAAAAGATTTAGTCCATTATCAATTCATTATCGTAATGATAGTTCAAGATTTCTAAACAATGATTTTAAAAATCCAAAAAAGATATGCAGCTCTCAAAAATTGCTATGGCCAAAATTGCAGTGTACATGAAAATTATTTTAAATTCCTACAAAGTGTCAGAAACAATTTTCTATTCTTCAAGTTGTCATTGGATGCTATCGAATTCAACAATAAAAGGATTACAAACAGAAATGCTCAATATGTTCTCTTATTTCCTGGAGATTATTTGGCTAATTATTAATAACAATGATACAGAAGAATGAAGGAAAAGAATGGCGTCATTAAAAGATTTAAATCAGATTATTAAGTCCTGAAAACGATGTTTTCGTTCATAAATGGGAAAACCCCCTATTCTAAGAAATCCGATGAGTGTCATTTCATCCACGAGTTATTTACTTAAAAGGAAATTGACGAAGAGAAGAACTCCAACCTCCGAAAATAAAATGTTATTCAGAAATCGAGTGCAAAATATTTGAAAGAGACTACAAATAAGAAACATGCTAAATCTCTTAAAAATTATATATAACCAGTCATTAATATATGATTTGTTCGTTATATATGGAATATTTCCATCTTAAATGGCAGAGTGTCAAATTTAGGTACGATCTCATAACTGAAAACTATCAAAACAATGGGGGAAATGTTAAAAAAGCCATTTAGGTGCAAAATATAATTGTACATACAAATTTTACAGGTATATGATATCCAATAAAATAAAACAGCGATCTCATATGGAGGATATCTAAATATACAATAAACAAAATAATTTTTTTCAAAAAGCATTATTGAAGATGAAATAATTGATAATCATATTGAATTCAAAGCAAAATTATATCATTTTTAAAAACTCAAAAAAGTTGTAAATTGTACGTTATTAATAATACACTTCAAACATTTTATCCAACTATTATATAATTTAACAGATCTTCGAAAATTCACCATGTTATAATGGGTATTAAAATGATACTTATTCCAAAAATTTCAATTTAAAATCACATTTATTGGGCTATTTTTAATCAGCTTTTAAAAAATCACTATAACAATCAAGAAACAAAAAGAATAACCAAATTGTTTTTTAAATTTATTTCACACTATTCCAGAGCAGTGATATCTTATAAGTTCTTCACATATACTTATAAAATATATAAATAAAATTAATGTTATGATTCCTTTACTTATTAATTATCGATCTGTTATCAAATGAAAAAAATAACATCCCCCCCCCCTCCGTTCATTTGAGGTGAAAAATAACAATTTGAAAAGAAACATGCGATTTGAATTAGTCTAATCTTAGAATAACACCTTGCACTAGGGTTAAAAGAGGAAAAAACATACATGAACAAATTCACAGAAAAAGAGGGTACTCACGTAGGCATCAAGAACGTCAGCTCCTTGATGGCGGCTCGACTTGATCCTCGCCATAATGTTCTGTGTGGAATCCGTGAGGTTAGTTTCAGGTGCGTCGACCGAATCAGTCTGTGGGTCGAACAAGTGTCCCGGAAAATCACAAGGGTTGATCCATCGGGCCTGTGAGAGATCCTCCATGGGTCGACCCTCTGTGCTAGTGAAGCCATCCCAGATGAGTAAGATGAAATAAAAATTACAAAATAGGCTTTTCCACAGTCGAAAGTTTCCTGCAACAAAACCACGGCAGTGAACTCGAGAAATGTGCCTGGGAATGGATCTGCGGTTGGCATCAATGATTTTAGGCATCAGTGTTCGCTGATAATGGCAATTACTCTTTACCACACACTTTTAGATTGATGAGATTTTTTTCTTTCGCACTCAGCTGACGAGATGTCCGATTTTATCCTGTTCAGATGCTAAGTGCACACACAAACACACATTTACGAAAACCACTCGTTGGAGGGAAAAGTAATAAGAAATTAAGGTCAAGCAGCAGTTCATTTAAACGCAGTGAGAAAACAACCTGTTGATCTTCGGGAGAGAGACGATCCGGATTTGGCAAGAGAGAGAACGCGAAACTAAATTTTTTTCACATCTGTGAACGACTCAGCGCCGTCCGTTAAACCAGGCTCGACCGGCGCTGCATGAACTACTAGTGGGACAAGAGCAAAACTTCGAAACTACCGTTTTCATGGTTGCTTCGGAACAACTTAGGCGAGGTCACTCCGAGTGTTGTTTTGTTTCTCCTTTGCTCTCCGTCTGAAAGTGATTCCGAAAGTGACTGGTCGCGCTTTCCAGGAGATTGCAGTTTTGAATGACGACCGCGACCACGCATCTCTTATATAGCCCATTCACGAAAAGCGCGATTAGTTGCGGAAAAAAATGGGAGGAGCAATGGTTTCGATCTTTTTTTTCCCACCAACCAATTGTTTTTTATTGTTTTCTTTCTTATCTTTGGTATTCCGGATTCGGGATAGTGAAAACAGAGAAGCACGTGGGTTTGTGAATAGAAGGGTTGCCAAGTGCGCCGCCGCGAGAGTGATACATTTCTGAAACACTACCTCGCCAAATCGATTGCCAAAGTCCTTTAAGCAAAATTCGATAGTTTTGGTGATAAAAAAATCAGAGAAATTGAAAACACGTCTCAATCGAACATTAATCAGTAAAGAAAAAATATCTGAGTTTTTATGCCTTCAGAAATGCCAACTGCAGATCTTCCCTTTTTTCAAATCTTAAAGTTAATTATAATATTCAATATCACTTTAAAATCAAATGTTTATGAGAATCGTACACTTGACCTAAATAAACTTTTCATTGAATCGAATTAAATTACTCAAGATAACCAAAACACACTAGAGCTGCACAACCGACCCGAAATTATAATAATCGGTCAAGTTATGAAAAGCGACAGAATCTCATTCATCAAACGTCCACACCAAGCCATGTGAAGACTTACCTGTGAAACATACCACGTAGCAAACTCCATAACCCGGTTTAATGGGCTTGGATGGAATTGAATCTCGAACCAGAAACTTCTGACCATAAATTTCTCAACTTATATTACCAGGTTCTTTCCTCAAAAGTAAAGGCTAGATAATCAACATTTTTTAAAAAAATTTCTTTTCCATTCCATTTCGTAGGAGTTTTCATTTGTATTTTTGTATTATTTGTAATAAAAATAAATTTAAAGATATCAGTGTCGCTAGAATTTTTTTTTTTTTTTTTTCTTATTTCATTGATGAAAAAAATATCTTGATTTCAAATTATCAACATTGTAATGTTAAGAATAAATCTGATTTCTTAAAAATTTCTTTTTAATTAAACAGATATTGAATGATTGCGACGGGGCAATCGGGAAAGAAATTTTATTTTTTTATTCCTTCAATTTCTCTATATTTTTTTAAAATTATTTCTTCCCCCCCCCAAGGACCGATTAAAATAATAATTATTGGAAGTCAAAGTCAATATTAAATAGAAAATTATAATCAAAGAATTTAATATTTGAAATATGTTTAAGACTTATGTTATGTAAGTAATCTGAGGAAATCCTTTCGTTTCTTTTTTAAAAATATTTGTCAGGCAAATTTGTATCGATATCACTCAGAATCATCAAATCGTGATAAACTCAAGAAAATATTGGGGGTAGGGGAATTTCCCGACAAAAATCAACTTAATTTTGAAAAATATATCATGTGCATGGAAAAATTCATTTTTATGAAACAGTGCACAAACGTAGAATGGATTAAATATTTGTCAAAAAGTTTTTTCGATAAATTTGATAAAAGAAATAGAATATCGAGTAATTTTTTTTTAGAGTTGAGATTTAATTCAATTGTGACAAACGACTTATCTTAATTTTTAAACTATTAACTTTTTATTAAACCATTTAGAAAAGTAAATAGCGATTTCTAGCCAAATACAGTAGTCCTGTCTACACCTGAGCTATCAAGTGGACAGGTGACGTCATGTTCGGAAGAGAACTTCAGCACTTCACGATTGGCCGGCATGAATGACGCTGTAGGGTCGGCGCGCATTGAAGAAGGGTCGATAAGCAAGGCGCGCAAGATGAAAGCCTCTCATTGGAGAAGACAGCAGACTCTATAGTAATGACGTCATGAATGGCCAGTTTCTATTCATAAGTTGGTATTCTAAAAATGTGCGCGTGACACGGTTATTCATTTTAACGAAAATTCGTATCTTCAGTGTTTTATGGGGAGATAAATAAAATTTTCGCAGGCAGGTTTGCAGCCATCTGCAAATTGTTTTTCTCATATCGCAAGCTTGTGTAAAATATTCCTTGATCAACTGCAATTAATATAGGGAGAAATATTTTTAGAGGATTATTTAAACTTTATAGGATTAATAAAACTTTTATTTGAAATAAAACTGCTGCAACTTTTAAAGAAAATCATATTCGTATAAAAAATTATTACGTAACATAAAATATTTAATTTTAATTATACTTTTTTCGACAAAATGTATAATTTAAGGCAATATAAGAGTTACGAGAATATACACAAAAGGTTCATTTAAAATGACATACAAGTTTTCCCTTAGGTAAAAAGCTTATAAATAGTTAATTTAGTAAATATGAGCGATCGAGTTGCTTAATGTCACTTACATTAAAGAAAGAAAATAGAACAACTACAAATAAATTTTCACAACGTATACTTTCATTTTACATCTTTTTCACTAAATTACTTTTAGTTTAGCATCTCCCTTTCTCTAAATTTTATTCATTTGCAGCTTCCTTACTTGTATCTTTCTTTTAAAACCAAGGAATACAATATCAAGGAAATATTTAAAATCATTCTGCATATAAAACGAGAAAAATCACATTCGCATAAATTTGTTAAAGTGAAATTTGAAATAAAGAAAACTTATAATTTTAAATGTTCTGAAAGTTTTGAAAGTTGTTTATAGTTTAAAATGTTCATAATACAATTTTGCATTTAGTTTCAAAATTAGATGTTCGATTAATTTAGGTAAATGACAGTTGACAGTTCAAGTTTTTGAGATATCAGCATATGAATAAATTCGTTTTATCAATAGTGACTTCTTAGTTATTTAGTTGAAAGGGCTCCGAATAAATAGACACAACTTTTCTTTTTCTTACCGATGTTCTTCAAAACGAATATTTACGGATACTAACTTTAACAAAATATTTTAGCTTAATTTATGTTTATAGATCTCGCATAAATAAAGTTATTATTATGATGACATTGATCATTAATATTCATGGTTTAAAGAACATAAAACAAAGGGAAAGAAAATAAATTTGTGATGGACTTTCATTTAGTTTCTATTTAAATATGAATACTCAAACTTTGCGACAGTAAAGGATGTATTGGAGTACTTAAGACACAATACTAGTGTTTGTATGTCAAGTTACATAAAGTTTTCCGGGGACAAAAGAACATTCGCAATAATGCTTACTTCTTTTATTATAACAAAAAGAGAAATAAAATGTTAAGAGGAAAAATGTTAACAGCATTTTTTATTTTGAATAGCAGTACAAGAAATCACAAAGTAAAATTCCATGTTTATCATATTTATCCTACAATTTAAAATAAACTCTTAATTATATAAAAATGTACATGTCATTTTCCCAAAGAAAATAAGGTATATCTTATTGACACAAGTTCTATAAGTAATTTGAAGTAGAATTGTTTTTAAAAAATAAAATAGCAAGGGAAAATATATACTTTTTTAAAATCCAACAATTTTAATGTCTGAAATAAATATACTACTGATTCTAGGTTCATATGAAATAATTTATTTGTGTGTCCTCAATAAAAACCGAACAACTTAAATATAGGTATGGGAAAAAAATTAACATCTATCATTATTTTTTAAATGAAAAAAAGATAAATTGTTACGCAATGATGCAAATGAGAATGATGCAAAAACAGTAATTTTTTTCTAAAGCAGATATTATATAGGCTATATTAATGTCTGTCGAGGGATACCTCATTTTTGGTATTTAAAAAACAATTTTTTTAAAAAATAATAATTTTCTGTAAATAAGAAGTAAAACTTTCTGCAAATAAAATCAGCTTTATTTTAATTGTACTTAAATCTGATGTATATTTAGAATGTTTCACGGGAACTAAATAGAACTAAGGAAGCAAATATTTCAAAATATTTCTTTTTTCTGCTTGAAATGTTGGGAAACATGGATCCATTTTGAAAAATCATAATATGAACGAATATAATATAAAATAACGAGAGTATCATTTGATTTTGTTATAAGGCAATTGTTGCAAAATTTTCTGATATCGAATTACCGAGCAATATCTGGAAAACAGGAATGTCTCAGTTTAAAAAGAAAAAAAAAGGAGGGAGAAAAACAGTAGGTGGAAAGGCTATATAGTAGGGATTTCAAGAGTTAAAGCCACTAAATTCAAATTGAGTTTTTCGAGTTGTTGAGTTGATTGAGCATTAGATCTGGATTTTTCTTGCATTCTTATTTGAGGAATTGATGTTGAGTAATATATCACTAGAGAAAGACTTATGACAAGAGTTATAATTAAGTCTAGATATAATTTTGTATCAAACTAAATGTATCATAATTTGTTCTATTCGTATAATAGATAAAGAAACTCTACAACATTGACACTAAATACAAACAAGAATATTTCCAACTTATGCTTATAAAACAAATGTCTTGGTAAAATTATGGAAATTGGGACACGTTATTTTTAAATTAAAAGCAATTAAAAAAAGCTAGAATACACACCACATTAATTCGTTAAGACAGAAAAGGTATCAAGACTTACAGTGCTGTGGATAACTGGGAATTTCTTAACATTATATTTAAAATTAAATTGAAAACTAGAGGCTTGCATTAGATATTTAAAAGGAATACAATTCTTTTAATCAAAATTTTATTTAAAGATAATTTACAAGGTAAAAAAAGGGTTTTTTTATGTAAATTAACATATAATTTATAAAAGCTTGAGACGCTTAACTGGGATATACCTATTCGGTAATAATCAATAAATCGGTATTTATCATAGGTTCTTATTTATATTTGATATCAAAAGAATAAAAGTTTGTGGCGTTAATACTTATTTATATATTATTTACATTCAAAAAAAATTTTGACACCTTTTAGTCTCTTAAATAGAAGCTTAATTCTTAAAAAAATGTACAAATATACGTGTTATTTGATTTCGATCGATTTTAATTTTGTGTAGCTGCGTTTATGTGTAACATTTCTACTGAATCGGACGAGGCGAAGTGCAAGCTTCCCTTTCTCCCCAAATTCGTCATTGCTTTAGCATACCATTAGTAATGTAATTCATCAGAGTTATACGTGTATGTGAAATTTCATATCGATCGGATGGTAGAAGGTGGGTTAAAATTCGTGTACAGAATGCAAGGCCCAAGTCTCAAGGTATTCTTCCCTTTAAGTACATTACTGCTTGAGCATACCATAATTTTGTACTGTCATCGGAGTTATACATGTATGCAAAATTTCAGCACGGTTAAATCTTCGAAAGTGGGTTAAAATTTTAGTACACAATTTTTATTGAAAATACATTATGTGTATAAACCATTGAATCAGATAAGTAACAATTTTACCCAAAATAGTACTGGTCCTTTGAATTCTAGTATAAAATTGTTTAAAAAATGTGTAATCCCCACCTAAACATTAAACTGATAAAACATATTAAAAGCATGGATTAAATAATTCTCTATACATTCATATTGGATATTACATTTTAAAATGAAAAGAGTTTAATCGAAATGGAATAAGTATGTGTACGACTTATGCTTTCAATAACTATTTTTATCATTGTGTATCTTGATAGAATATTTTATACCTCGTACATTATGTCTTTATTGTGTGAAATAAATCCATTTTTTGCAAGGTCTTGCAACAGCTGCGCAGCGACTTCTCTTTGAATGTTCTTTCAGTAAACAAAAGTTTGTGGTTTTTGCGCTTGACCATGCAGTCCCACCGCAAACCTGCTGCTAGACTTCGTAGTGTTCAGTCATGCGATACTTTCCTTTGAAAAAGCGATACACTTCTGCTAGGAATAGCTGAACGGGATACTTCCACAAGAATCAGCGCTCGTACAACTAAACTGTGCACCATTTCGTCGAGGAAGAAAAAAAAAGTGCGGAAAATGAATATTATGGAGCACAAATTTTTTTTTATACTTTTTTTAAAAAAAAAGGGGGGTTTTTTTAAAAAAAAAATTTCATTTTCATGTAACAGTGCAAAAATACATTTCATTGTTTTTCGACAGAATTGCAAAATGCTTAAGTTATATCGAAAAATTTATGTAAATTGAAATGAATACATCACTAAATATAATTTTCTCAATTTTCTTTCATAATATGTAAGCCGCGATTTATTTCAATTCCAAGGCAACAAAGTTAATTGAACTTTAAAAAAATTTTTCACAATTTGAGAATGAATGCTCTGTATTAATGAAATTACGACTTGTCTAGCCTTATATTTCATTAATAAGTTATTCGCGTATTGTTGAAAAATAATCGCATATAAATTTTAGAATCGTCAAATGCTTTTTTTATACTAATATAGTAAAATACAGTTTGAGGAATAAACATGATTCAGTATAAGACTTGTGATTAGTTGTGTAAAACCTGGATGATGTATGAAAAGTACCTTCATTTTTAACAACATAAAATTGAACTAAGGCGTTATTTTTCATTATTACCCTTCGTATAAGCTATTTTCTGTAAATTAAAAAAAAATGTATTTCTTGAATCATCTTTGCCCTTCCAGAATTTTTGTTACTTGCATTTAAGATTGGCAAAAGAAACTGTGTAATAAATAAGTAAAAAACCATTTTTTAAACCAATCTTTTATTTAAAGATGAATTAAAATATATATAAGAAAAATTTAGTGAAAAATATTATGTAATTTACAAAAACTTGAGGCCTTCTAGGTAATTACCGATAAATTAAGTAAGTACCATGGCTTTTTATTTACTTGGATGCGAGAACAAAAGAAGTATTAAAATCTCAAGCTTTTATTAAATATTATTTTCCATTTAAAAATATTTTTATGCCTTTTAATCCATCATTAAATAAAAGCTTGATTACAAATATTTATTTAATTCTTTTAAGTTTGGAGAGTTAAAACTAAAAAGCCATTACTTGAGCTATTTGTGTTTGAAAATGTCAACTAATTGGACGTTGTTAAATGCAAGTTCTCACCGCTTGAGTATTGTCATCGGAGTCATACGTGATGCGAAACTTCAGCTGGGTCAAATGGTAAGAAATGGGTTAAATTCGAGAGCAAATTTTGTATGAAAAGACATGCATACAAACATAGGAAATTAAATACAAGCTTGTGGTAGCTGATTAATAGTGGAGCTATTCTCTATATTAAAATTATTTTCCTTTTATCATTAAATAACTTTTTTTTTAAATTCTAAGAATGACATGCAGGGTTTTTATAGTAATGTGACACAAAAATTAAGAAGGAACAATTCAAATCAGTAATCCAATATTTAAAAAATTCAGTATAAAAAGAGAAGCAAAATATTTAGGAACCCAAACCAATAAAAAAATAAGTCAAAACACTACGAAAGAAAAAGAAATTGAATCACAAGAGGATCAAAAATAATTTTTTTTGATGAAATTATGAATACAACTAATATTTACGACATGAATTACGCTATAGGAGATAGATTTTCTCAGTTATCCTCCTGTGGATATAACATGAATACTTCAAAAACTGCAGTTTGGTTTGGTTTTATTAACGTCGCACTAGAAGCAACACAGGACTATTGTCGGCATACCTCGTAATTTGGAACTCCGGTGAAGTCACGAAGACGACACCTGAGCTGGTACCCCCTCTCCTAACTTCTACATAATGCCAATGGGCCTCGACAGATTTAACATGCACCCGCTACACGGCGGGTCTTTAGGGGCACAAGCCCCCGACTCGATGAAAACCGCGAGTCCGCGACCATGACCACTAGGCTATCTCGACCACTCTAAAACTGCAATTGCTATTTTACAAACGGAATGACTTTGAATGCTAAGTTATCGAATACATTTTTTGCAACACAAAGACATCAGTAACTTTAAATATATTTATATGGCCCTTTTAGGTACATTCTAGTAAGCGATCCCCACTTTGGATTTTTCGCTAAATGAACATTTAAAGGAAAAACACCGTATGTCTAGTGTTTTTAATGTGAATAAAGGGACGATATATTTATAAAAAAAGAACTAAGACGTAAATGACCTTACTTTATAATTTATCAATAAATGAAAACTCACATCACTTTAAATTTATATAATTTGCATGAATCCAAGCACTAAAAATAATAAGAAGCGACAGTGTAACTCAGATTTGTAAATAAAGAGTTAAAAAATTTTTTCCTTCAGATTGATACTCATAGAAGGCGTTTTCATGTTCAACGTACGCATTAAGTAAATAGACTTTCAAGAAAGTGAGATAAGTACTCGTAATAAAGAGGATTTCACGCATTGAAGAACTTGTATGCCACAATTCACAGGAACATAACATTAATGATATGGTGTAGGATTCACTTTTTTGTTGTGCTTTACTTATTAATTGAAAGCAATATTTTGCGCAATGTTTTTGTAATTTTTTTAACGAAATAATGATGTATGAGAGATTCGAAAATAGTATTCAAATAAAATGAAAATTATTTTTTATTTAAAGTTATACCTGTTACTTGTGTAATTATTTTTCTTCTTTGGAGATTCTATTACAATTGTCTATATACGAACATTACACAGCATCAGTTTTAAATATTTAATATAAATTTAAAGGTTCTGATTGGAAGGATTGGTTGTAAAAGAATTGATTGTTTTTCTTTTTTATTCCTGAAGCCTTATCGGTACAAATATGCGACTCGAACATTATTACATGAGTTAAAACTATTACTTAATCGTTTTTCTGCCATTGAAAAAATTTCAAGGATTCACACTTATACTCTTATGTAGTCATTCAAATAGATTAATACTGCATACAACTTGAACAGAAATTATTTAAGCTATTTTTTCAGTAATCCGTCAATCTTGCCTTAAACTGAAACTTAACTTGCTGCTAATTCAAAGGCACAATAAATAACCTTAGAGAGCGAATATTTGTCGCTTTTTAATTCTATTTCTCTGAAAGAAGTTTAGATATAGTAATATTGCATAGTAATTGACTATTTCGGTGATGCTTCCGTTTAATCTGCGAGATTAATTACTTGGAAAACAATTTTTATAAAGCGAGATTAAAATAGAATTTCATTTACAATACCTTAAGACCCCAAATCGCGAAAAGATAACATAACTACGTTCGAAAACAAAGTCGACCGCTTTGAATCCTAATACATAGAAGATAGACATCAATTGTCTGGATACAAAATTAAGTGCTCGACACCGCTTTAGTTCTACGAAAGAGATAGCATCAAAACATATCGTTTCTCAAAAGTGAAAAGACCTTATACAAGAAGCAAAAAGTAACTAAAATTTAATATTTGGGTTCCATCGCATGAGCAAATTCTATGCTGTCAACACTTTTCGCCATCTCTGTCCACCTTTTAAAATCAAGTTATTGAGATTTGAAATACAAGTACAAAGCAGAATTATATATATATATATACATGTTATTTGTAAACATTCATTAAAAGGCGAAGGAGGAGGTAAAAAAAAATTTACAAGCATAATAAAACAGTGCAACTTTTCAAAAAAGATATAAATGTTTCTATGCTGCAAACAAAAGCAAAAATATGTTCAATATAAGTGGGGTGTGTGTGGAAGTTTTATTATTTTTTTTAAAAAATTATAATATGATTTTATGTTAAAAATAGAAAACTTAATCAAAAAGGTTATTGAGAATAAAAGAAAGATTTCAAGAAAAAAAGATTAAAGAGATAGGAAATGTGTAAGTAAAATGAGAAAAGAATCCGAATGATAAATTTGACAAGTAACAAAAGTAACACCTTCAGAAATGTATGATCAAAAATGGCGAGTTTTGGCATGAAAAAGTCAGATTTGCTTATCGCGCCAAGTACTTTCTGTAATACATACAATCAGATATCAATCACTAAAGCGATGCCGAAAGTTGATGATCACTATTCACATGCAAAAGCGGCGATTCAGGCTCTACGTGAAGTCACTACAAAAAGGTCCCACGTGAACGAAATACTAATTGAAATTCGCAGCCAGAACTAGACGAAAATTATGTATTTTAAATAATAGTTATTTTTTGTGCTGAAACTACAAGTGGGACATGAAGACAAGCTGTAAATAAATTATAGAAAACCACGATAAAAACTTTTCAAAATACAGTAAAGAAAGAGAATGTAAGTGTGTAATTGAAAAGTTTTACTTTCATTAAAACCATCTTCACTTGGCAAAAAGGAACAGCACCAAAATTCTGAGGGTTTTTTTTTTTTTTCAAAAAAAAAATTTTCTTGGGGACATACGATATTAAACGACTTTTACACATAAAAGTAGTTTTTCATTTAATAAATTCATTTGACATTAATTAGTGTAAAGAGATGAAATACAGAATACATTGCATGCAAGAAAAAATTGAGCGATTTATGTAAAATTTAGTTATAAATCTAAATGTCAGCTTTCTAAAAGGTGTAAGGAATTTCAGAACATATTAGAATTTCTTTTATCTGAAAAATTGTTCGGAGTTTCGGTCTCATTTATTAACATTGGGAAGAAAAGGAAACAAATTAAATTATACAGTGTACAACATTTCGAGTTCTAGAGATGGAGGCCATTTATGTTTGATAACAAATAAAAAAAATATATAAAATTTATGTGGGGCTATATGCATGCAGTGAGTGAGTGACTGTGTATTTTAATGGCGCAAGAGCCACAGTAGGCTATGCTGCGCCAAAATCAATCAAATCACTCTTTAAAATCAATCATTTGTAAAGAACAATTTTAAAAAATGAATCAAACAGCTATATGCATGCAACTTAATTTTTTACTGAAGTCGCGATAGCCTAATGGTCATGGTCGCGGGTTCGAGGCCAGCGTTGTTTTCAATGAGTCATGGGTTCGAGTCTCAATGCCTCTAAAGAGCCACTATGTAGCGGAATTGAAATGCATTAAATTTGTCGAAATCTTAAGTCCTCCAATAACGTGGTGGGGAAGCTTGGATAGGAAAATGCCAGCTCATGTGACGTCCTTGTCACTTACCAGAGGTTCAGAATTACGAGGGTCGTCACCAATAGCTCTCATGTTGCTTCTCAGAGCGACGTTAATAAACAATCTTTCAACTAAAGTTAACAGATCATATTCTATAAGAATTGAGAAGTTTACAGGACCATACTTGTGCAAAACTCGTTAATTTATTAGGTCTAGTATTGATAAAGTTCGAAGTAAAATTTTAATTTAATACATTTCTGATATAACGAGACAGACTTTCTGTAACGTGAATGATCCATAACGCGGGTTATGCAACATTAAAAAATAAAAACACCTCTATTTTATCTCTAAAAACTCAAAAACTGGTAAAAACTGTATTTGCCTTAATTATCTATGAATTAACTTCGTTTTAATACTTGTTTAATGAATATATAAATTAAAATATTTAAGAAACTCAGACGCGTGTGCGCGCCAAGCAAAATCAATATAAGTGCTTACAAAATTCGAATATCCATCAGTTTTTTAAGTAATTAAAAAAACTGTCTTAGAATTTTAAACCATATTTCTCTTCTTTAAGAATCATTTTTTTTAAATTATTTTTTGAACATTAATCTACTTTAAAGATGTATCATCCCATAAATTATTACCAAAATTTTGACTGTAAAAGAAGCTTCAATAATTAATTTTAAACACGAGCGCATAAGATCTTTGTCATGAAATATGATAGTGGAATTTAATGATGCTGTACCCAGATGCAGCTATACTGCGCCAAACAAGGTGTGACTGTGATCGAAACAGTTGAAAAAACAGGTAAAAATTCCAATAAATACAAAATGACTAAAAATAAATACTTTTTGTAAAAATACAAGAAGAAGGGTCGAAAATAGAAAAGGATCGTTAAGGGTATTCCGGAGGCACGTCATCCATGTTTATCAAAACTATACGCCCCATGGGGGAGAAAAATACATTTAGAATACTTTGGTGTCATGGTGTTGGTTCTTTTCCCCAATAAAGATAAGTACCTTCGGGAATCTTCCTAATGTGAGTGTAAGTTTTCAGTTGAAAATATTCTACTTTAATTAGGATATTTCAAAATAACAGTTTATTCATTAAAATTTGCTTTATACATTTAATATATATACTTTTTTACTTACAAAACATATTTCCAGAAATTATTGTAAAACACTAAATTCAGAGTTATGACAATTATTTCTTACGTACTTCTGTTCTCTCATATTACATTTTTTAAACTTCATCGCTGAATAAATATATCTTTCAGTGTGTAAGAGTTTTCGAGAATTCACTGTACGTAGCTGTCGGATCACATTTCTGAATAAGTTATGAAAATGATGGAATTTAAGGACGATTAAACTATTTTAATCAGACCTATTAAAAATATCTTTATCACCAAACAGCAAAATAGTTCGAAATTCTCAATAAAATTCTTGTAAAACTACTATAAAGTATGAATTATGGTTATATATATATATATATGCCATACTAGGAAAAATAAATTAAAAGTTATATTTTCATGATTTACTGATGTTTGATATTAACTTCAAAGAAAATGTTTATTGCTGCAAATCATTAAGCTGGAAAAATATAATATTCCTCTTTTGAAAAAAATTAATTAATTTCCTTCAAGTTAAAAAAAAAAGAATCATGTTCCTGTGATATTGATTAAAAAATTATTATTTTGCCAGAAAAACGGACCATTAAGCGTACTTTTCCCGCATAGAAGAAATCTGCCATGATTTATTCTATATAAAATGTATTCAATGATTAAGATGTCATTGATACATGCTCTATTTCCTAAGAGGTATAACAAGGAATTTCTTAATTATTATAATAGAGCGGAGTCAGAAAAGTAACTTTCATCACTTTTCAGAGGCAGCTTAAAAATGCACGATAATCATGCGCAACAAGACATATTTGAACGCTTCATTATTCAAGAACTGTCTTCTGTGGCAATTAATGATTTTTAAATTACTAGTGCTGTAAAAATTTCCGAATAGTAATCAGTCTTAATTAATGTTAATGAGTTGGATAAAAACATATTAAAGGTAAACGATGATCGTTTAAGTGTATTGTAATTCAAATTTTTCGCTTAAGATAATGACACACAAGGAGTTAATGAAAAAATCTGAATTTAATCTCAAAAATATTAACATTCGTTTCATCGTATAGTATAATTTTAAAATCGCATTTATAATTCAATGTTATATTTTGATATCAGAATTTTACGATGACTTCTAACTAAGACTGCTTTTAAGTAATTCGTATGAATATTTCATGTTACACTAAGCCAATCCGTAGTACAACTAGTAACAGATTGCACAAAAAACTGGCTGTTCAGATAATAGAGCGATACCCGGGTTAGTACTTAAGGTTTCAAAATTTTAAGTCATGTGAGGATTTTGAAGTTCTAATTGATTCAACACGCAGCAGAAGCTCTGGTACGTGTAGCATACATCTGTAGCTTGTCATCCAACTCGAGTAATAACTCCAATAGATTTATTACACTCAACACAAACCATCTCATTATTCAGTGTTCAATGAGAGAAATGGTTTTTAAAGGAGTTGAATCCCGAATTCGCTAGGTATTGAGCCGCGATTTTACATGCCAGGTTAAAAGGTGACCCTACATTCAAATACAATGCAAAAAAAAAGAGATTATTTTAACTAATTTTAAATGAATCATTATTAATATTAACAACATTTTTCAAATAGGAAGTATTTTCATATTATTCCTTAAATCACATATTTACCTTTACTGTTTGTTGGCTAACTAAAATTCATTTCCTTTTTTCTCATAGAGTGATTCATTTGAATAGAATTCACATGTGAAGAGAAGGGGGAAATAAACCGGAAGTGTGCGCACGATTTAAGTAAGCAAAGGTTAGAAGACTGACGTGTCAGGTACATCTTGATAACACAAACTTCAAAAATGTTGTTTACACTCCGTTTCCCTTCCCACCTTGCAGAGAATCTAAGTAAAAAAAGGCGCTATTTTAACAACGCGGTTGATAAGACAAAAGGGATCCCAAAAGGACTCTTAGCCGGCATCATAAGCAACAGAATAGAAAAAAAAACACCTTTCCCTCTTTGATAAACGTAAATCGCGGTTTCATCGGATAGCAGGATCTTCGGCCAGAATGTTTGGAATGTTCCCTTGTGATTGAACGGGTTGCTACCTTTCCTGCTGCTATACTACTAAAGAGCCGATATCGAAACGGACATTCCAATATCTTCAGTATTTACAACGGAAGCACCTGCATTTAAGAATTTTTCTTTAGGATTTAAAGAATTCTTAATGCCTCAAAGAAGAATTGAGACATTCATAATAGATACAAATGCCTTCATTCTTCTTTGTGGGTGCAAATTAAAAACAAATGCGGAGGATTAGTGGCGTTGAAGGGTAAAAGACAAATTAAAATACGCATTACAAAAGGGAATAGTTCAAGAATTTCGTTTCAAAATTTAACGTAACACGGCAAGCCTAAAATTAAATTATAAACCAAGACTACTAGGATTACTAATCTATTCAAAATTTTACGTTACAATAGAATAAAAAAAAAAAAAAAAAAAAATAACGCCTTTATTTTAAAAAAAAAGTTTCAAATTTATTTTAAATAAATTTTAAAGCAATTTCAGCATTTTGAAAACTAAAACGCATTTTTTAAGTCCCATATTGCATCTTGAAGCAGTTTAAGTACCCACAACACTCTGAAGTGAAATGCTTAATACCTCGAAACAAGCACCTTTTCCATTACAAAAATGCCCCATTGACACTTTTCTCTAGAAATTGCCACCACTTGCCGTGTCTGACTGATAACCATCTCAATGAAAATAATTTTTTCATGTGTAATCCAACCATTTAACTTGGAAGAGTAAGAGCCTGGGCTGGCACGAGGCAAATCAATTGCGAGTTTGGGTCATTACAATAAATTTATTCATGCTAGTTGTTCCTAAACCCATACATGATCTTATCTCCCTGAACTATTTCACGCCTGCGTGCATACTGAAAGATGTCAGTGTCTCCAGTCACATCAGAGCCAGAATAGCTATATTATTTTGGTCTGGCTTGCGAAAGGGTTACGCACGAAGCAGCACGTAACGATGGTTGATAATCCAGCGCAACCCCTTCGGCACTGTTCAGATGAAGTCGTCTTTATTAAAGATCCGATTCTCTCCATTATTGACCACCTGTAGCAGAGAATATAAATGTGTTGCCTTCCCAAGACGAGCTTGCGTATATAAGAAAAAGTATCTAACTCTATTTCAGAAGAATGAAAAAAAAAATAGATTTGCTATGATGAATGAATTAATCTAAAGGCAATGCAGCAATCAACTTGCTATAATAATTTACATGACAGTTGAAGCAATTTATTGAATACTAATTAAGTAACATGAAAACTTATTTAGTACAGTAAGAAATTTCAAACACAATAACATTGTCATAAAAAGGTATAAGGAAATGACAAAGAATCAAATAATGTATGTATATTTTTTTCACATTTGGTACTAGAAAGAATTTAAAATAAAATAAAAACTCCGCTTACGAAACCGATTTAAATCGTAATTTGTCCAGTGAATTTCCACCTTGACCAAACATGGCGATATTCTTGACGTCGTGAAAACAACTAGTTAAAATACGAATTTACGTAGCTGATTGTTATCGACAATTATATGACGTCACGTAAGAAAACATAAAAACTCACGTTTATTTTACAATTGACTTCTCTTACGCTGTGTATTTTACGAAAAAGATATTCAAACAGAAAGACAAAAAAAAAAAAAAAAACACTCAACATATTTTTTGACATTTACACAGTTTTCCATTATAAGTGTTAAATTATGTGCAAACATTATTACTGTTTTTTAATGCATTAACATAAAAATAAAATACAGCTCTTGTCATATTCGAGTGCATTATTTCGTATGAAAATTTGGTATAGTTAGCATAACAGAAATTTTAATTAAATATTCATTTTTAAAAAAATATCTAAGCATTCATATATTTCCAAAGTTAATTACTTCCCCAAAAGGGGTTTTCAGAATATATTTTCTGAAACATTTAAATTAAAAAATATATATATTTAGTAAATTTTGTGGTAAAAGATAAATATAAATGTCTATAAACAATTTGGATATAAGTGGTTCATGACAAAATTGATTGTCATGAACTTATCTTTAAAACAAAAATATGATTAGACACGAATTTGCTTGGAAACACTACTAAATTCAACTTAGAAATAAAAGTCAAGAAAAACTTATCAAATCAACTTTTTTAAATGCGACTACAGATTATGAAGCATACTTTCCTAACTTTATCCATTACTTTAAAACATTTCAGTCCATAAAACAATTCTTTCAGACTATAAAATGCGAAAATATCCGATAAACGGGCTGTGCAATCCTTTCTGTAAGGTTTATTTAAATAAGAAAAATAATAAATAAAAATCGAATATATTAGGTCTATAGGACAGCTCTGTCCATTTGTGAAGTGACAGAAAATACATTTTTCACACACTTCATAATATTTATTGATCAGTATAATTTTCGTCATTATTTATAACCTCTTGCCGGTATGATACAATAATTTGTGAATGTTATTCTTAAAAAATAAAAGGAAGAACTCAAGTTGTGACATTTCCTTCGGCTTCGATTTTTTCCCCTTCAAAGAAATTTGTAGGGGGTTGAAAAAGAGGATAATAGGAGGGTGCTAGGTCTGGAGAGCATGGTGGATGCATCGGAATTTCCCAGCCTCACTCCACGATTTACTGACAAATTCCCAAAGTACCTGGTGTTCTGGCATTACTTCAATGCAGTTTTACAAGTTTCCTGTTAACCATCTCCGGTCTCTTTTCTTTGGGAGCTTTGTTTAAATCATCCAATTGCTGACAGTAGCACTCCCAGTTGAGCTTTTCATTAAGTTTCTAAAGCTGGTAATGTGTTGGTAGTTGGATGTCCCACCCTATACACACCATTCTCTTATTCAGGCTCTGTTTGGAAGTGGAGGGAGCAGATTGTTCACAGAACGCTCTTTTCCTTACGATGTTTCGTTAGGTATAGTTCACAGTTCCTCACTATTTATCTTCTGATCCAAGCAGGGCACAGAGATGTGAATATGACGATTGTATTAAGCAAATTCTTCTCACTTAACTCAAAGCACCCATCTAACATATTTCTAGACTAAATCTAGCAAGAGAGAAATTATATTGTACAACAATTATTAAATGTATGAAAATATTTTATTTTTTTCACTTCACAAGAGGACAAATTTTTCCGGTTGACTTAATATAATCATTTAATTACCTGTGATGTGATAATATAGCAATAATTCACAAGAAAATAGCTATAGCACATATACTGTATTTGTTTTCCATTATTTCTACAATTCACATCTGGGGTGGACCATGAAAATTATTAATTTGTAATATAATTATCTTAAAAATATTTGCATTTATAGATCAGTTTTACCGAATCTTTAATTTCTTAATCTATTTTTAACGTTGAGATTTAGAATAATCACGTGGAACACTAATAGCTAACGATTTAAATGAGCGTAATCTTTGAAAATCGATATTCACAAAAAAATGTTATAGCCCAACTGTAGAGACAGCTAACCCGTAGTGCACTATGTGCGGAGCGGAGGGTCGGTCTCTCGAATTATGTAGAGACAGCTTTACAAGCACGGGAATGTTAGGAGTGAGTGAGTGAATGTAAATTTTATTGGCGCAAGAGCCAGATATGGCTATGCTGCGCCAAACAAGATTAAACTGTGGTCTAGACGTGAAGTTGAAAAAAAAAGGTAAAAATGGTTGACAAGAAGGAGGGTCGAAAATAGAGAAGGATCGCTAGGGTATCCCGGGAGTGCGACACCCGTGTTTACCAAAGGCAGTAAACCCCATGAGAAAGAAAAAGATCACTAAGGTGCCTCGGGGTCATGATGCCCATACTTACCTGTAGAAGGCAAGTCCCTGAGGTCCCCTGATATAATCCCCAGGGGCAGGGTGCCCGGCTATACCCCCAGACGCTGGGTACCCATTTTAGTCGCCTTTTACGACATGCATGAGCTACAGTGAGACTATTCTGTCATCCCCGGTCACCACACGGGTCCGGGAATGTTAGGAGATATATATGTATATTATAAATGGTCTTTCCGCACACTCTAGGGAAAGAGAACGAAGACATGCGTCCTACTGTGAGTTTCCCTAGGGATATCTAGGGATATGTAATTCTTAATATTTACTTGATGGGCAACTGTAATGAAGTCTTGCATAGAAAATTGTGGAGTGTCATTATTTGAGAATTCGTCAACCTGTCTAAATTAAACAGAAGATAAAAACAAACGAGTATAACATTCGAGAAGGGAGGATCTAACTGAAAAATATACAAAACAGAGTTAATTTTCAATCATTCGTAAGCTATCTTTAGATAGAAATATATGGATTGACCTCAAATTAACATCGCACTTAAAAGCAAAGAGGGTGGCTATTGGCAACGGACCTTGTAATTTTTGAATCCCGGTCAAGTGAAGAGGATGACACTTGAGTTGGCACCCTCTCCTCCAAGCTATCACACTACCTCAAACGTGAGGGCTCAGCATCTTACCATATTTAATGTACATTATCTCCGTTACACGACGAGTCTTTGGTGACTTCACAGCTCGAGTCCCCGACTCGAAGGAAAAGAAACCACGAACTCGAGATTATGAACACTTGGCTTCCGTGACCCCTTAGATAGTTAAGGATATAAGATATCTTTAGATAGAGTTGTCTTGGATAGAGTTAATCTAAGAATCATAAAGTATCCGATTCTTTATCTAGTTCCTTAAAAACATTCTTTTATAAAGAGTACGAAAGAAAATGCTGAAGATTTCTACTTTCTTAATTATAATGACTGTAGTTGATCTGATTTATTCAGCTCAAACTTACGGTTTGATTTCTTTGTAGAGTACACCATTATGTTTACAACAAAACTGTAACGTTTTCAACTTATTGGGATTATTTACAATTCTTTAGCTATTTTTAGTCAACAGCGGTTCTTTGTATATGACTAACTTTTCTGGATGAAAAAAAAAAAAAATTAGAAACTTTAGTTTTAAAAATTGGAACTAATTAAAGAATATTATTTGAAACACTTTCTATGGTATTAGTGTCATTTATTAATTCGCAGTGATAAAGTGATAGCTGACCTGCGCCCAATAAGGAATACTGTGAGCTGAACATTTGAAAAAATGTAAAAAAAAAAAAGGGTAAAAATTGGTCGACGAGAAAGAGGGTCGAAAATAGAGAATGAGCACCAGGGTATCCAGGGGGCGCATTGCCCGTGTTTATCAAAGACAGTAGACCCTATAGGAGACAAAAAGATCAAAATCTTTATTAATTCGTAGTGCAATTTAATAAGGAAGTTCCCTCGATAAAGTAGCAGCCTCTAAGTAATTAAAACGATCGTTTATTTGAAACATTTTCTGGCAAAACCGCCCCCCCCCCCCCGCTTTAGTAAAACAAAACGGTCTCTAGTTTTTATTTTGAGGTATTTGTTGTCAACCTTCAGTGAAATACTTGCAGTCTCAAAGCTTTCATTAGCATCGGGGGGGGAGGGGAAGAAATAATTTTTCCCGTTGAAAGGGAAAGAGAATAAAACAATTCCTTAACAAGCTCCGTCTCCGATGAGATTCCCCATTTACGAGAAGAAGAAAAGTCAAATGCGCGGGGGATACGCGTAGGCTATTACCTCTGAAAAATTGTATTTCCGCGAAATCTTCACCTGAGCATTTTCATCCGAACCACTTTCTGAGAAGTTCACAAATGAGGGCGTTGGTCCTGTACCTGATGTCAGTTCGAACCAACACTTCCTTTCCTTGAGAGGAATATTTCCGATGTACGGAGAATCTGAGCCCACGACAATTATTGTTGTCAGACAGGCTTAAAATGTGGGTAAATGGTGCGACCTTCTCGCATCTGCATAATTGAGTACGTTCGTGGAAAACAATAGGTCAAATTGTTGTCGGTTGCAGATTATGTTCGAGGAACGTACGTGTAAACTGCGGCGCGACATAATCAATGTTTAAGTTTTTGTTTTGTTTTTTTTCTCTTGCTAATGTTTTCTCTTTACCTCTTCAAAGTGCCTTCTGCTTTTTTTTTTAAACTTGCAGCAGGAAAAGAAAAAGAAAGAGGGGGGATCAGTTGCATTCGATGTCCAAAGACAATTTAGTCTTAAACGGCTCTGAAGAAATTACAAAGAATTGAGTGATCAAAGTAACCATTTTTTTTTAATTATGTTTTAAAAGGGACATCAGAAATTTTTTAAAATCATGAGATATTCGCAATTTTTTTAATGTGCGATACAGATATATACAGTGGTACCTCCTAATAAGGGGCACTCACCGGACCAGACATTCCCCTCTTAAATAGAGATGTCCCTTAATAAGAGGTAAATGTATTGAAATCAAATAAACCGGTATCAACAGAATTGTCCCTAAAATAGATGTGGCCCTTACTAGAGGTACTACTGTGTGTGTATGTGTAATATATATATATATATATATATATATATATATATATGAATTAGTTTCGGCTTGTGCAGCTGGTCACGGGTCAATTCACCAATGAGTACCAAGTTCGCTCTGGAAGTTAACATGGAGTCCAGCATCGGGCTAGCCACTCGGTCAGGACACTAACTAATAATTAGTGACCCAGACCCAAAAGCTACAGAAACAGAGGTGGGCACCTTCTGAAGGGATTTCTTAGACCTGCAGACTAGCTTATTAAAAAACTTAATAAATATGAATAACTTTACATTGAATATGAAATGGAATTCTGAGTTAGGATGATTGTCAAAAATTAATGGCAGACAAAGCATTCCAATAGTCTTTTACTTTTCAGAAAATGAACAACATTTAAAAAGAAACTTAAGGTACTAGAAAGGTGAGTAATTTTTATTAGTCTGTAATACTGCGCTATTGAAACATTATTTCTTACGTTTCATGCTGTTTCTAAAAAAGACATTTTTTTAAGAAAATATTTATTCTCACATTATATATCAAAAGCATTAGAAATTAGAAATTAATGACTAAAAACTGAAGTGTTCTGCGTACTTCAACTGCCTAACTTATGATCGCACATAATACTTAAATCTTTTAGTCAAACATTTTCAGCTGAATAGGAAAAATTTTAATTTCATTTATGATGATGACAAAATGTCATTTTCGGTACATTTTCCTTTAAAATCTTACCGAAGAATTTTTTTTTTTTTACTCTTGTTCCTCAGAAAAGTTTTTTTTTTTTAAAAAAAAAAATATATATATATATTATTTTCTGCTTTTTTATTCTTATTTCTTAAAAAAAATTAGCAAAATTTTTTTCCTCCTTTTAATATTATTTTTGTTTGTATTTATATAATGGAATATTGTACTTGTATTGTCATCCAAACTCATCATGTGCGTGCAAAATTTCAAGTTTCTAACTGATTGGGAAGAAAGTTGAAAAATTGATGAAAAAATTTGTGCCGAACTGATACTCAGTGATAAGAAATGTTAGGGAAAAAAACTGATTCCCCACCAACAGCACAAATCATAGTGAGAAATGAATAACTGAAAAATTGTTTATTTTTTGGAAATTAAAAGAATTCATAAGTCTGGATAGTAAATCTTATTTTGTAAGCAAATAACTAGATGTCAGAAAATAAGGCATTATTATTCAGTTATTTAGACAAATTTAAAAAAAAAAATGGGTATAATATGAATGGTTTGTTAATCTTTATATTGCTATTTCAATATTTGAAGCCAAATTCGGGACACCGATATATGTTTAAAAAATCTTTTAAATGATTATTTGTCAATCTTTAATGGTACTTAGATTTAATAATATGCCGTTAGAGAGAATGTATTTTAATAAATATAATTGTTACTGTACATAATGTTCCTTAGAAAATTCTAATATTGTTGCAATTAGTTTCTAATAGTAAATTAATTAAATTTTCATTTTGAAATAGCAATTTTAGTGCAACATATTGCAAATCTATGAACTGTAATGGATTTTCGCATCAATACTACAATTAAAAGGATTTTGAGAAAATGAATAGGGATTCAATATTAGGGAAATTAGGTCTAAACAGTTTTTTTTCCTGTACAAAAAGAAATCGAATAAATTTTGTTTTGTAACTTGCATCGGAAAACAACATAAAATCAAAAAGTAGCAAAATGTGTGGGAGAACAATTTAAAAAGCGATGGAAAGAAAAATTTCTCCGAAAAAAAGATTAAATATATTACTTTTTAGAATAACTAAAAATTTATCAAATACCTATAAAAAGAAACGAAATTCCTTTCAACAAATGAGATAAGAGCATCATATACCACAGACATCAAAAGTAATAATTATTTGGCTGAGACGAGTCAAGGTTCTACTATTTTTTGCTGGAGAAAAACAATAAAACCATTCGACATCCGTCTTCCTTCCTCGAAGAGGAAAAACGCTGGAAGATGAAATAAGAGATGTGTTCAGGAGTGGGTTTAGAAAACTAAGAGCATCGTGAATAACTGCTGAGTGTAAAACATTGCATGACAGGTTGTCAAACAGCTTGTTTGTTCAAGAATACTTTGTAAGTGCAAAGAAAAGAAACACAGGTAGTGGTTTTTTCCCCCTAGTGCTTCCTTTTGAAAAATAAAATATAATTTCCGTCTACATATCATGAAGATGGACGATATAGAAAATAAATGCATGTTTGAATTGAATAACGCATATTGCGCGACGTAACGTTTAATTAAGCTTGCTGATTAAATATTCTTCAATGGTAATTAGTGACTGAGTACTATTTAATGAAGAAAAAAGTGCTTATTATATAACCGAATATCGATCTCTCTATAGGCATAACCTTCAAATCCAACAAGTTCCTATAAAAGTTTACTGAAAAAAATAGAGTTCAAAATACAAAATGACTTTATAACCTAGCTTTGCTTTTGAATGTATTATTAAAGAAACAAATAGGTCGGCCTTTAAAAATTATATTGAATTTTGATTTGACTAAGTTTTCTTCTATTGGCTCCCGAAGAGTAGCTCAGGGATAATCTAAAGTCATTGTACTCAAACTTTGATGAGTATACTCATTTGACTAAATTCCCTTCTTATGGCTTTTAAAAGTATCTCAGGGATATAATCTAAAGTAGTCATTGTCCTTAAATTTTGGAGCATATACTGTTTGGATTTCAAGAGAGACTTAAGGTGGTTAAGTGAGTTATATTACTTGCATAATGTAATAAACTTCTTTCTCATCCCATAGAAAAACTAATATTTCATTGATCCCATCGATTTCACATAACGTATCTAAAAACATTGTAATTCAATTTTACACTGAGGTATTCTCAGTTCTCTCTTCATTGACCTTGGGGGCTTATTGTAATTTTAATTACGTAAAATTACAACTCCTTGCGAACTGAATGAAACATGATTAGATAAATTATAGGAAGGTAAGAATCGCAATCAACTTATTTAATTATTTTTATATGTAAGCGAAATAGAATATAAAGGAATGAAAAAGGAGACAGACGATAACGACAGGATGATGCATGTTGTAAATTGGGGTGAATTATTGTAACTAATTATTGTTGTAAAAGTGATTAGAAGTTCCTCCTAGTTGAAATAGTAGGAATCAAATCTTCAATAATCAAGAAGTATCTCAATCGGTGTGAATGAATTGGTAAGCTAAGACTAGCTAGGATTAAAGTGAATTAAGATGGATTCGAGAGAGAGAGCTTCCGTTCATAATTTATGCAGATAATTAAATGAATTATATTATTGTTTTCTGATGTTCCTTCACTTATTGATTATTTAACTAAACTTTGAGATGTCTACAGAGTTAAATAATGAAAGGTAGGCGCTACAATTGTATAACGAAATTCGATTTGAACGAGAATGTTTTTTCCTTTAAAAAATGCTATTATTCCAAAACACATACATATTTACAGCTTTTGTGTTTCTAAAATTAACCTTCTGATGTAAACTCATAACAGCATCATTATAATCACATATAAATTAATAATCTGCCCACTCCTGTCCAATGTACATTTACCCTTGAACTTCATTCCTACTGGTCACGATTCAAAGCTAATGGTAAATTTATCATATACACATGTGAAACTAACTAGGACGACATTTATCTGATAGGAGAGACTGATAGGACTCTCAAAGAAGCCTTACACCTACGTCACACTGCTGATCCGATAATCTTAACCAACGCGATTCCTTCGCAGATAAACGATATATCATTTCCACTCGGGTGATAAACCCTAGTCTCATGTGGATGGGTATAAAACGTCAACCCCGCAGTGTAATTAAAGCTAATGAGGTGGAAGAATGGAAAAACAGATCCTTTAGTCTATTGACAGGATGGGAAAGAATATCAACATCGTAGGCCGAATTTTGTCATTACTATTTCCGGTACTTTTGGAAGGTTACCAGAGCTGAGATCTGGAGCGTAGGTATAGATGTTTTCTTACCAATACCCTCTTTCGTCATTCGTTTGGATAAATGTGGGGCAAAATATTAGAAGTGGGCTGATATTCGTATGTTTATCGGTTTCCAAAATGGCATGACTGAGATTATGTGCAATCATAAGTTCATTTCCTTCCAAGAAGATTGAGGATATTAATTCTGTAAATGAAAAAGGAAAATTGACATTACCAATATATCAGCATTACCCATATTGAAACAAAAATTATCCGGATCCTGGCCCTAAGCAATAATTTCCATTTGAAGACAAATTGAATGGATACAATTATTTTTGTATCCCAAAAAATTTTACGCATTTTAAATCTAAAAACAAATCTATTATTGGATAGTAAAAAACTGTATGTAAAATAAAAAAAATGTACTATGAATGCGCAACTAATTGAATAAATGCATGAAAACGTCACGGACAATTCATTGCTATATTTTCAATTAAGAAATGGAAAACGTGGCTTACGTCAGTATTAGACGAATGAAGGTTTATTTTATGAAGTTGTCACTTGTTTTGATCTATTAATTTTACAGTTAACACCAGTTCATTCATATTTTTGAAAAAAATTACAAGCATTTTGTGAAATTTTGTCTTTGCAAAATCTCAATCACAAAAGGAACAAGCGAATAAGATGTCATCTTAAAAATAAATTCTTACTATATAATTTAAACATTCGAAAGATATTTTAAGAGTTTGTTTTAATTTTAGATGCGTAAAAAGTTAATAGGGTAAAAAAAAACCGGTTAGGAAATATCTAAAATATTAAGACGTGAGAATTAATACTAAAGAAACATTTTAAAGGAATTAATAATTAGAGCATTATATAAAAGAAATTCGTATACTTGTTTCCAACCTATTTTGTTAATGTTTTAATTAAGACCATTTAGAAAAGGAAATCTCTTAATACCTGGAATTCTTACAGCAAAATTTCGATCTCCAGTTAAAACATTCGGTAATCTTAACATTTAAATTTGTGTTTCGCTTAACGTTATCATACGAATAAATTGATCTTAAGCAGATTCTGAACAGTGTATTATAACGCTGCCTTCGAGAATGTGAACAATAAATAAACTGCAATTTTTCTAATTACTCACACAATCTCTATTAATCTCGAACATTCGAATCGATTGCAGAGAGGTAAGCGAACTCCCTTTCCTACACACCACACGAGAACACCTCCCTATTGTGAGTGGACGTAAAAAAAATGTTCCATGATTGGTATTAACGATCGGATAATTTATCGGCTCACAGGACAATCGGTATTACGTACAACAAAATACGCCCTGCGGTAGTAGAGAGTGCTGATACCAAACAGCGCGGGCCACCCAAACGATAGGAAGGGGAAGAGCAAAAGAAAATACAATCAAACAAAGGGCACGGAGGGCAACTTTCTTTTTCGGTGCGGTTCAAATAGACCGTTTGAAAAATGACACGAAGATGTGCAACATAATTCACAAGAGGTAGACAGAAAATGGGGGATTGAAAATTTAGGGGTTTCGCCACCTACCTGATATTTGAAAAAGGTACGCCCATTCAAAAGCCGATATTCTTGCCGAAACTGAGCAGATATGATCTCTCTTCGGGTGAAACGATGTCTTCGGTAAGAGGATGGTAAAAGATAAGGTACAACAAAAATCATTTTCGCTTAAGTTTTATAAAAATGACGGAAACAGTTTCAAAAATCTTGTTTGAGCTGCGAACTGAGTAAAGTTTCTCCCATTTGAATCGATTCATGTGTTTCACCACACTTTTTTTTATGCATTCGCATACTTTTATTAAGTTAGGAATTTTTAAGAAATGATGCCATTCTCTAAGAAGCATTTAGTTATGATAAAGAACACTTCAAATAGAGTAAAGAATTTAAATATCCTTTCCCACATTTTTTTTTTTTTAAAAAAACATGTATTCGATTTAACTTCTTTTAGTAAATAATAAATATCCAATATCCTTTTTAAGTTGAAATTTAATTTTTCACATTTTTTTTTTAAATGAATGCGTCTGACCATACGAGCATATCAAATTTCCAAATAATTCGTGACTCAACAATTTGGCAGAAGCCGTAAAAGGAACTATTTAAGAAAGCCAATACATTTTTTTCTGTTTATTATTGATAAATTAAGAGTAATTTGAATCTTTTGTTTTCACATTTCGAAATTTATTATAGAAATTAGCTTAAGCAAATTGTAGTTTTTCAATCGCTGAATTTTGAAGGAATGATTATGAAGCGAAGTGAAATAGGCAAATGATAGAAATTCGAAAGAAGTAGCAATAAAAAGTGAAAAAAATCGGAACTTTTTCTAACAAGGACATTATGAGCCCTTATCTATGAGAGAAGTAAAAGGAAGGAAATATGTTGCTTTTGGATAACAATGCGAAAGAGGCAAGCACAGTATGACATAATCGACTTCTGGATAATAAGCCTTCAAACATGCATTCAGTTTCAATGCATATATTTTAGTTCAGATGATGCAACAAGTTGAAAAACTGGAGTAATAAAAACATAATTAACGCATCTCTCTTTTTTTCTTAAAGTTGAGAAGTTTTTTTCCCCTCATCCATCCGAAAGGAAATAAACTCGTTTTTCTCTGATATTAAGAGGTCAAGTTCTGTGACAAACTCGTGCTAAATAAAACGTATGCAAGACTACGATAAAAATGCAAGGTAGTCACGTAAATAAAACACCAGCTGTTACGTCAGTAATAATTTTTTAAAAAATCTATAGATAAACTTTTTAAAAATCACATTAAGATTTCATTCACGTTCATTTGCTTGAAATTAAATGAATATCCATTTCATATTTTGAGTTTTTTTTAATTCTTAATTTAAAATCAAAGTATTAATAATGTATATTTTAAAATTTACTCAAAATATATTTTTTTTAAATTACAATATTTTTTATCTTATTAAAGTGGAACAGATTTAGATCAACAACTTGTCAGAATTTATCTTATATTTTCTTAATATTTCATAATAATTATGTTTTTATACAACTTTCATTTGAGCTTAACAGAATACCTGAATGTTGCAGTATTCTGTTTTAGAATGATTACATTTTATTACAAGTTTTTACATATTTTTATACATTTTACGTAAAAAATAGCTTAAGAAGCACATAATGTTAGCAGTACTTTTAACGGTATGGAAGCAATATATCAACTGGAATTTTTTTTTAATATATAAACTGCACAACATACAGGAAAAACATGAAATCAATATATGGCAGTTTTATGCAAATTAGAAATATTCATGAACAGAATTTTGCAGTTATGGCTTTTAAAAAATATTTCTTTCTTATAAGAGGATTCGAGAAATATTGGATTTTGATTCAGTTTCTATACTTTTTTTTAAAATTTCGGTTCCTTAACTTCCAAAGTGAGTCACGAAAGCTTATCAAATCTTGTTATTGATCTTGAACTATAACAAATTTTAGGAATTTTTTCACTAATTTATAAAAAGATTTTTTGAAACATGAAATAAGAGGTTGGTCTGAAAAGTTCCCGACCTAACAAAGATATTTTTTTCTTTAAATTTATTTTTATTTTTCAACATAGTCTCCTTGTAAGTCCCACTTCTCCCAGCGATGCTTCCCTCTCTTTAACCCATCAAAAAAGTACTCGGCATTTTACTCTACGAAATAATTGTGAAGGAAGAGGATGCCTCCTCATTTGACGAAAATCCCTGCCCTCCGAGCTCAATTTTTAGAACAGGGGGAAAAAAAGAAGCCGTTTGGGATAGATCTGGTGGTTAAGGAGTGTTGTCAAGTGGTTCAAACCGTAATTCAAGGATTTTTGTGAAGGCAACCGCTGAGGTGTGAGATGGCGCATTGTGTTAGTGAAACAGAATTTTTTTTCTTTCTGTAAATGTGGACGCTTTTCCGCGATTTCTGCCTTCAGCTTGTCAAATAATGATGCGTAGTATGCTCCTGTAATGGTTTTTTCCTGTTTGAAGGTAATCGATTTAGATAACTCCATAACTATCCCCCAAAAAACAATCGCCATTGGTTTCTTGCCAAAAAAAACTTCTGTTTTTTTGCAGCCGATTCCCCCCCCCCCTCTTCGCAGTCCACTGTTTTGGCTATATTTTTTGTTTCGGGCGTATAATGGTGTATCCAATTTTCATCTACAGTAATTGATCGGGGCTAAAACTCTGCTTTATTACGTCTAAACTGCGCCAACAGAGTGTTGGAAATGTTCATTCGAACACGTTTTTGGTCTAAAGTGAGCAAATGCAGCACCCATCGCGTGGGTGCTGCATTGCTTTCTCATGCCTAAATATTGATTCAATATGCGACAAACACATTCTTTGGATACATTCATAGCCTCTGCTCCCTCTCTCATTTTGATTCGACGGTCGTCTAGCACCATTTGGTGAGCTTTAGCGATGTTATCGTCAGTGGTTACAGTTTTTGGACGTCCCGAACGTTCATCGGCTCCCAAGCTGGTACGGCCACGTTTAAATTCAGCTGTCTAAACTTTCACGGTGAAAAATGATGGTGCAGAGTCTCCGTACACAGTATCTAACTCATCTTTGATTTGCGTAAGCGTATTGCCTTTCAAAAACAAATACTTAATGACAGCTCGATACCCGATTTTTTTCAATTCTGACAAAATCACTCACATCGACTCGCACAAACGAATGTCAAATAACAACTGCGCTTCCAAAATGGCTGAAATTTTGGTGAGTACCTGTCAAAAGATGCGCAACCACATTCCCTAGCTTTTATTGACAAGTGCTGTCATCTTCACGTTCAGGTCGGAAACTTTTCAGAACCACCCTCGTGATTTTCTCTTCTTCTTTTGTGTTCAAACATAGCAAGCTTTTATTCATTCCAATTATTGAAAGAGGGATTCAAGGATGGTCTTTTTTGAATTTGAATTTTGACAATTTAATGGATCAAAGTTGAACAGAAATTTAGATAAAAAAAAAAAGTGAAAGCAAGTTTAAAGAATCATTATATAATGAACGAGTTCTTACCTACAGAAAATCCGATCTAAATATGACGAAAATAATAAAATCAATGTGATTTTAAAAAGAATTTTGCTCAGTAAATAAAATAATCTGCAAGTAGGTAAGAAACAATCCAACTCATTGATGTGAGTATGATGAAAAAGTTCATGTGACATTTTTTCTCCTGTAAAGTAATACAATCTCTAAAATTAAAATTTACTTATATTTACTATTCCACTCTCGTGAAATCATAAGTAAAAATAATTTTTTAAATCATGATTTACTTAAAGATGGATAAAAAGGTAATAAAAATTATTTTTTTAAATATAAAATACTATATAATTTACAAACGCTTGAGGCGCTTAACTAAGATACTTAAGTAATAACCGATAAATTAAGAATCATAGCTAATATGCGAGATCCAAAAAGTATTAACGCTTTAACCTTTAATAAGTTATATATTATTTTACACTTAAAAACAATTAGGTTAGTCCATTTTAGAATAAAAGCTTGATTGACAAAGCATTTTTCAATTATATCAGGGCACATCGCCAAAATTATAAGACACGGTGAGCTGTAAATTTTATTTTATAAAAAGGTTAATAGATATGAGAAACGCAAAATGTTATTCATAGAACAGTTTAAACCAAAGTTAACGCGCAAACACAATAATTTGACCTTTTAATAATTCATTTTTAAGAATAACCATTGTTTATTACTTTGTTTCTCATGTCATAAAAAATGTATTATTTTGATTAAAAGATACTTTCATTATCGCTAAAATGACTAATTAGATTAAAGTTCTATTCTGTAGAGGCAAGTTCCTTAGATGAATTTAATAATTATTTTAGAAATTATGAGATTTTGAAGCACCAAAGGCAATTTTTTGAGAACAGAATTAAGTCGGTATAAAATCTACCGAAAAGATGTTTCTTCAATTTGTGTAGGGTCTTTCTTTTGTTTCCAAAATAAACATAAGCAATTCCCCAAAACCTAACCATTATTTTTAAGTCATTGCCATATACACCCATTGTTCTTTTCCTGCCACGTGAAGGTCATCTCAAACACGATTTTTTTTCCCGAAATAAAAGATAAATAATTTTGGAATGCAATATAAGTGAGAAGGAGTTTCGGGCTGCATAATCGTTATATTAAAAAACATAAAACTAAAAAAAAAAAAAAAAAAAAAAAAAAAGGAAATGATACAGCGGATAATACATTTCTTTTTGTAGCTCCACGCCTTTCCTATAATAAATAATTCTAATTTCTACTTGAGAATTGATAAATAATAGCTTTGAAAAATGAGGAGACAACGCACATATATCCAAACGAAGAACTGCGGAAAATTTTACAGCTAATACAATGGATTTATAGAGTAAAGAAATAATTATCCTTTACAATGCCCAGCGACTTTAAATGACCAGGTTGGGAAAGCACTTTTTATAAAGTCCCTTTCTGATAATTCTAGTAAACCTCTGTTCTTTTTTTTTCTTCCCAATGCAAGATAAACTTACAAAAAGATTAAAAACAAGATTTTCATACCATGTTTATTAAACGTTTAAAAGCTCTACATTGGAAAGTAAATAGATATTGCGTATCATTTCACTATAAAATGGTGAAGGGGGAAAAATAATTCTAATCCAAGTCAAAAAATAAAATAAAAAAAAAAAGACAAAAAGATGTATATGAGTAACTTTCAACTCAAAATAAAGGACATCATCTTCATTGAGACGTAAGAAAAATCAATTAGAAATTTTCAAATTTTGCATATGCGTTTTGGGAAAATATTAAAGTATTAATAAAATTCTGAAGCTGAATTTTCGAACAATATCAGAAAAAAATTTAAATGCAATTAAATATTCACAAACGCTTTAGTATTTTTTTTTAAAAAGAGTACTATGAGAAAACTTTTTTAAAAAAATCTCATTTTGTTCGTGTTACTTTATTTTAAATTCGTAAAAGCTTATAACAAATTATTGAGGAATGAATGAAAAATAATTCAGAATTACTTTACAAGAAACACTTGTGCATTATGTTACGTAACGGAAGAAAAGAAAAAAATTAAAATAATTTACAATCATTATATTTGATTCTTATCTAGAAGTTAATCCGAAAGAATTCTTTCAAGGGAAAAAGTAATTTAATGCTTATTTTTAATTAGCTTAATAATTAAGACACCAATTATTATTTTGCTGCGATTCATTTTGAAATTTAATGAGTATATTTAACGCATTCTACACATTGTAAATAAATCTACTCAATATAATACTGTAATATTAATACTGTTAAATGCAATCAAAATGTAAAGGTTTCAAGAAAAGTTAAATATGGAAATTCAAAGGAAGAAATTCCTATGGAATTCACTTATGAGAACAAGCGCAATTTATTGGAAAATAGCTTTGCTGAAATTCAATAACGATCATTTGTCGTCTCTAAATTTCGTTTCTTATTCAAAGAGAGATTTCTAAAATTTACATCACTCTAAAAGAACTCTTAGAAAAAATCTTTGTAGCCCCACGATACCTTAAAATTTTTGTAAACATAATATCATTCATCTCAGAGTCTTCAGCCTAGATTGATTGATCGATTGGTTTTATTAATGACGCACTATCAACAACACGAGGGCTATTGGCGACGGACCTCGCAATTTTCAACCTCGGTCTAGTGATGAAGACGACACCTCATCTGGCCCCCTTCTCTCCACACCACGCTAAAGGGAGGAATTTCAGCTTCGACAGAAAAACGTGTATCAGTCCCGGCTTCACTGCGAGTCTTTGTGTCATCAGAGCTCAAACCCACGACTAGACGAAACTGGCATCCGGGAACTATGACCATTAGGCTACCGCGGCTAGTCTTCAGCGTAGAACTGCATGATTTAGAATAAATTCTTATTGAAAATGGATATCAAATAATCTTTTTATTATATAAAAGTGTTGACGGTTAGTGACATTATATTACTAGCTACATGTTCCGAACGAGGGAATTTTTTGAACAAAATTCAGATGGCCCAATGCAGTGCAAACTCAGTTTAAAATAATTTTTTTACTGAAGATCCACTTTTAAATTTCAGTGATCAATAAGTTAACCTCCAAGAAAAGAATGATTTAGTAGATAATCTAGCAAAGCCAATTATATTAATTCAGAAACAAAATATTTTTTAAAATTAAATAGTTTGACTAATGTAAAATCGTTAAGAAAATTTTTAAAATGGTAAAGAGAATTATTATAAAATGAAAAACTTTAACTCAAGTAAATAAATTTAAAAAAAAAAACAGTTATTAATTCGAAATTAATGAAGAAATAGATGCAGAACGAAGAAGATATTGGGTCGGAAATAGAACTCAGGCCGGAAGTTTGACAGTTCGCTTTGAAGGAGAGAAAAAGAGCAGAAAACGTGTGCTATGTAGGATAAGAATTTAAATGCATACTTCAGGGACGTCTAATTTTGGGATTCGAAATACAACTAGCAATGTTTCCAATAGAAGGATTATCAGTATTAAATATGTGTTGTGAGAATTCTGAGCGTTTTGTTGAAAATATTGTCTTACAGTGAGAAATTCAATTGTTTGTCGGATATCAATATTACATGGTTCATTCGAAACATAATTGTAATTCTACAAAAAAGAACAAAAAAAAAATCTATAAAAATAGAAATCTCCGAAAAACTGCATTCTTCAACAGTCAACTGAATACGTATAACGATCTTCAAAAAACTGTGACTATAGAGTCAGAAGCAACGGAAGATTATCACGGCGTATGAAGCAAGACGGGCCAGAAGAAGAGCAGCGAAAACAAATCTTGCTTACCGCGGTTCCACACACTTTCACATTAAATCCTAAAAAAAATTTAGTGAATTTCGAAAAATCGTTTCGAGTTGTATACCGTCGTCACCCTTTGGATTCAGTGAACCGAATTTCATGCGTCTGGGCATATCGTTAAATTACTCCGTTTAAAGACACAAATTTCTTTTTCAGTAAAGATTAAAAAGAAAAAAAATATATGAGTCTCAACTCTTCGAAGATGTATTAATTTTCAAAAAGTAAATAAAAGATGTAATAGTTTTGCATCGCATTATAAATTCTACTCTGTGAGTAGAAATTAATTTTTTAATAAACTACTGAAAATTTGAAAGCTCCTATATGAATAACCTTTTCCCTCAAAATTAAAAGGCCAAAAATGTCTTTTTTGTACAGCAGAAATTTTGAAATCAAGAAATAACTAAAATATTAGGAATTTCAAATTATGTGGCGGACGAATTCTTAATTTCATTTTTAACGAACTATTTCCTTTTGTATCCTAAAAACATGCTATTCCTGAATTCAATGTTTTATGAATGCATCATTTATTAATACATACATACAACTTCATGTAATGTTGCATTTTCAGTAGCAATGATAAAATCTCATGCAAGGTGAATTTAAATATTAATTATTAAAAGTTTGCGGGGGAAAAAAAATCCTGAAATCGAAAGCTGTTACACAAATAAACATTTATTTTTTTTCAATATCAATGATCTGATTTTAGATTTAAAAAAATCTGCTTGGTTTGAAATATCTTGAATTACAGATATTTTTCGCTGTACTAAAATGCTGACGGATAGCAACGTAATTTACCTAGCAACAGTAAATGACAACAGAGATAAGGTGGCATTTTCTAAAGATGAATGAAGTCGTGCAGAACGGAAACCAAAACGGATCTATTTCATATCTGCCGTAGGAAACAGATAATAAATCGATGACACTAGCGTAAATATATTTCAAATTATTGAAATTTTTTTAGATTTAAAAATATATACGAATCATCTATAAATAATGAAGTCAAAATATTGGCATTGCTTGAACCTAAAATTTATTTATGTATTTTTTAGAATTTTGTCCTCTTTCCAATGAAAAATAAAATTAATAAAAATAATTAACTTCAAATCAACGAACAGTTTTTAAACTTGGAGGCATTTGTATCATATTATAATGCCGATCATTTTTTTAAATTCAAAATTTTAATAGTTTATCCGTCAGTGTTGTTGATTTAAGAGAAAAACATTTAATGAGCTTTGATTAAAATTTGATGAATAAACCCTAAAAACAGTTATTTCGTTTAATTTAGTATATCCTAAAAGAAAATTAAATTTAAATTACAAATACCAAATATTTTTAGTTTACCATATTTTATAAACTTACGAAACTGAACGTAATACTTCTATTTGATACCGATACTCTATTTTAAGCTAGTTGTATCCAAACATAAAATATTCGCAATCTTTGTAATTCGTTCGATAAACAGGTTTTGCGTGTGAGAAGATGAAATGCGAACTGCCTATTGAAAAGATTTTGACAGGAGTAAGCAGCGCATTGCTTCTGAGTTAAATGATTTGACACCTGAAGATGTGTAAATTGAAAATAAATATTTGTAACTGGAACTCATATTTCCATTCACCGTGAACTGTCCGAAAAATTATTTCATAACAACTATCAGTGTGTGGCATCTTATATTCAACCTCACATAAGTAGAATTGAAAATAAAGAATTTATTTCAAAACAATGAAAGAGTGGTGCTAAAACAGAAAACGAGTGCATAACAACCTCAAAAGTATTAAAGTTAACCAGAAAGAAAAATTTGACGAAACATTCAAAAACAAAGATTAAAAAAAAAAAAATCAATTATTTTACTAACTTTATACTGATAAGCTTTGAATCTATTTTTGCTAATCAAAATAATTAGTTAGTACGCGTCATAATGTCAAGGAACCTTGCTTTAAGCTGAATTTAAATACAGATTCAGTTTCGTTAAAATTTTACTACATTTCTAATTATAAATCGACGATAAAAGTGACACCAGAATTTAGAATACCTCACTCTCAAAAACCTTAACAGTCATAAGCCAAATTGGAAATCTAAAGCCAAATGTGGCTTTTAGAATTCCAAATTGAATTTAGGTAAAGACAGCTTTATATCAAAGAGCCCGATCGAAACTTAGAATATATTTCAAATCAGAAAATTATTCTAATTTTCTTGAAAGTTTGTGACTTTGTAACACGTCCGTCCGTTTATGAAGAATTCTTAAAATGAAAAGTGTTCCAAAAACGCGCCATTTTTAATTTGATCATGTAAATTTTAAAACTCATAGAATTACAGTACAGGAGACGGAACATGAAACGCATTTTACAGCAGAAAAAAATGATTATTCATATAGAAATGAGTAACGTGGTAAAATAGGCATTTCTCTAAAAAGTAGCGAAGTCAGAGCATAAAATTAAGGTTCTAACGCTTCATCAAGAAAATTTTTTAATTTTGGGCCCTATTCTTTAAGATCACGCGATGACAACCTTTATGAGAAATAACTACCTTATTTCTTACAATGGCCTATCAGGGAAACAAGAATCCACCAGCCACGAGGATCTTTTCCCCGGTTAGCGGCGAAAATGGAAAGAGAAGGAAATTAAAAAAAAAGTGAAAAACGCGGTTTTTTGAAGAATTTCCCAAGGATGGGGAACCTACTCAGTGTTCATTCATAAGTGACAACCAGCGCATTGCATCAACCACAAAAAAAGAAAAAGCCGGACCTCCTCTCCACTCATTTTTACGATAATCAAACCGCCTGATACGGAACTATCAGAACAGGAAGGGTCTACCCAACTCTATTGGGAGGTATGAAGAAAAGATTTGTTTCCCCTCGATTCATCCCCCAAAAGGAAAGTAAATAAAAAAAATCACATCCCCACCCATGCCTTAAACCAACTGCAGCGAGTAGCGGCCTGTAATTTGCTCGGAATTTCTCGTCCTCAAACTAACGAAGATGTCTACACGTCAACGATAATCACCTGCACTATCATTTAGAGATACCTTTTAAGACTGCCGACTGGGCCAGACATCATCCCGCCCTCCTAAACAAGTGCAGAACAAATAAGAGCGTGTTCAGGTTATTCCACTGTGTAGGGCCTCCTCCTCGCATGTAATGTTCGCGACAAGCCTCCAATTGTTTCAGTTACATTCTAGTGTTTTTCACAATAACATTAGGGGAAATCCGCACTTTAAAAGAGATATTAGAATCCTTAGTGCCTATTAGAATACAGCTCTTTTGTTTGGCAGATATGAGAGACAATATGAATCATTTCTCGCAATGGAAACCAACGTGTCAATGCATTCCTTGCTTGATATAAATTTGAATGTTTTTACAAAGAGAGAATCACAAGAAATAGATGCATAAACATGAATTTGCTAAAAATGAATTTCTGTTTAAAACATTGTTAGTAATTTTTTTTACTAAAGTATAAATAATTCTGAAACTAATCCTAGTCATCAACATTCTTCTTTTTGAATACAGCAGTATCCCCAATAAGGGACTCCCACCGGACCAGACATTTTGTTCCTTAAATAGAGTGTCTTTAATAAGAGGTAAATACATATACTATTCAAAAGAATCAACCGAATTGTCTCTTAAACAGAGGCGTTCTTTACGAGATGTACATTATTTCAAATCAAAAATTACGAAAGAATGCTTGGGTTAATTTAAACAGCCAGGATTATTAAAGTATGAATACATTTAAATTACTTATACAATTCGGAAAAGTAAACTGTAATTTAAAACGTGCTAAGAAATTAAATTACTTTTCACGTAATCGTCTTAAGGTAATTATTACTTTTCGAAACTTAGAATACGACAAGAATTTCCTACAAATATAATTTTCTCATATCAAACGCAGGATTTAAAAATGTTTATCCACATTTTTAATTTGATGAGATAAAATCCGAAATATTTCAATATATTCCAAATACACATGAGTAGAAAAAAGTTTTTTATAGTAATAAATATATATAACACCAAAGCAAAAATAACAGAAGATGCATCAATACGATTTGGCCTAATTATATTTTAAGAAAAGGCTACAAAAAAAATATTTTGCAGCAAGAGTCATTGCAGGAAATGTATAAAATAAATCGTCAGACCTTGAAACTTAACTAGTGTCGGTTTAAAGATAGAAGTTAACACCATTCAACGAGCGCCGATAAATCTAATGTCCTCTATGCCTATTATAACCTCCCTATCTTGTCATTGTACCTCTTAAGGAGTAGAAAATTAATAGACACCGCTCCATTGGCGATGCATGCAACTGCTAACAGGATCCCGTCGACGATTCAACGTTAAATGTGATTCTTCTCAAGTTACTCGGTTGGAACCACGGATGAATTTTATCCATCGATATTAAATCATTACCTAATGATTATGAAGATTGTAATCGGGTATTAAAACCTCTTACCCATTAACGGATAAAATAATACATTAAATCAGCAACTCGATTCAATAATTCCTTTCATAGAGTGTTAATAAATCTGAATCTGATGCACGGAATAACAATTACATTTGAAAGTCTTCCTCTGAAAGATTTAATTCAATAAACGCAAAAGCATTGAATTGGGAAAAAAAAATTTACGAGAAATATATTAGCTAAAAAATCGCTTATTTGAAATTTTAAAAATGGGTTTCCCCCCGCCCCAAAATGCTTAGATAAAAATGGAATCTTAAAAGTGTAGGTTTAATAACTGGATTGCAAATCGTTAAAAATTGATTCCTTATACATTTTTAAAATTAATGCTAAATGACTCATATCTTTTAATTAATCATGAAATTTAAAAATGCTTCTAAGCATTTGCTTCATTATGAAAAGAATTTCTTGATATTTCATAAAACTCGTTGCCTTAAAACAGTAACTTAACTGAATTAAAGGGGGGGGGAGCTATTTTTTTTTATTCCATACACCATTAGAAATAAAACTTTTATTTTCGTACGTAATATTAACAGGGAATCTTTAAGAACTTACGAGATAACTGCATTAATTGAAGATAATGATATGATTATAAAAAAAAAAAACGATAAAAGGAAAGGAAATAAGTCGAAATCTAAATCAGAATGATTCACTGAAGTAATTATTCTCAATTTAAACTCTCTATGAATTTCAATATCAAGTTGTTAATAAATTGTGTAACATTTTTGCTTATTTAACAGTGTTTAATTTACAACTCCTGACTAATAAAAAAAGTTTCGAATTTGAATTTATAAGTTATTAAATTAAAATTTATAATGTCTGTAGAGTTAAATTATGAAGGTTGGCCGCTGTAACTTTCATGGTTAAAATGTATTTATTTCACCAAAAAAAATGTACGGTAAAGATGCTATTCAAACTGCAGTTTGCAGTTAAAAATACCTTTAAAATTTCAAAATATAACAGTTTAGTTTCAAATCAAGGAAGAACTTAATTAAATTTCACATTACTCATGAAAAATCTTTTTAATACAAATGTAATTTAAGGAAACTTTGAAATGCTCTATTTTTAGTGTTTCCATTTTTTATTTAACCTTACCTGCTTTCTTTGACTGAAAGAGATCATTTACGTTTACTAGACAAAACGAAAATAAATCTCGTGTCGTATAAAAACAGTGCCACATCTGAAAGCAGAGCCTCAAAATGTACGCTTAGCAACACACAAGCATCTTATTTACTCCATCGGTTCAGTCGAAGAAACAGAGCAGTGGACCTCAAAAAAAGCAAGAGTGTGCAATTTATTTATTTTTTTGCCTTTCCTTAAGGCTTAACGACCTCTAACAACCTCTTTGGGACAAACACAGGCACGATAGCCAACCGGAAACGACTGCACTATCTCGCGATTAGGAGTGAAGATTTCTATCCTCAGTGAAATTTCATTGAACTTATAATCCCCGTAAATCGCTTTTCCTTTCACTGATTACCGTCAGAAAGCGCCCTACGAGTATAGAATCATTCAAAGAGGGGCCCTGCGTGACGCTTCGCTGTGTCGATGGTACAAACTGAAAATGTAGAACATGTGTAGGGTTAGAAGAATGTCACTGCGAACTGTTTGTTTGGACGCCTCTCAAACGAAAGAAGGGAGACAAGAATTTTTGCTCTTTGGCTTATCAGTCATTAGGTCTTTCATTCTGAATAGAATGAAAACACCACTCAAATATCGGAAGGGAAATCTTGACACGCATGTTTATGAATCCAAAGCGTGGCATGTCCGCGTCTTGGAAGGTCGTTGGCGTTGTCGAACACACAACATTTGTTCAACTTCATATTTCTCATTCCACCTCGGATGGATCACGATTTTAACATTACAAATAAATACAAAGAATAGGTGTGTTAATCGTTAATTATTTTGAAACGTTTTAATTAAAATGAAATACTGAGTCAAATTTTAAAAGCCCACTTTAAATTAACCACTCAAATATCTGTAGATATAAGGTTAAGGACCTTGAGACAAAAATTAGTATATTTAAGATTGCATACTTATAGGAAATTACATCTGCCTTAGAGCATATCTTCATTTTAGGGAATTATTTAATTTCCTTCAGTAACATAGTAAACAGAACAGTAAAAGAAAGTAGTTAACGACTTATAATTTAAGGATTAATTTTAAAATGTGTATAAGGTCATGGATCATTAGTGCAATCTAAATTTTCTCTAAAAGTGAATGAAAAAGGATCATAGACATCCAACAGAATTGTAAATGTTATATTCTATGCAGAAAGTGAAACATCCTAAAACGATTAAAAATTGCTTAGAAATATAAGTCATTCCAAAATTTACATCGAGAAATTGCCACCATATTTCACACGGAGGTATTTTTATAAAATTGAATTCGTTGCAAGTCTTTATTATTACGCTACTATTTTCTTATATCCATTATTTAGATCAGAAATAATATTTAAAGGGGGAAACGTATAATTTATCTTTCCGAAAGAATTTACTGTTAAAAATTGACGAGTAAAGAAAAAAAAAATCCTAATTTTCATCAAATTAAGTGTGTCACATCCAAGGAAATTTAAAATGATTGGTAAATCTCGTTATTATACGAGTAAGTATAATATATTTCTACGTAAATGCTACTCTGAAACAATCATTTTATGAAACATACAAGTAAGATCATATGCATAAAATGCGTGGACATATTAGACATGTTTACAAATCTTATGAAGCAAAAGCATTTTTAGGCCACATTTTCAATTTGATTTTTTTTATCGTATTATCTCTTATTTAGATTGTTTTTCAATTAGAGAATTACACTACTGTAATCAAGGAATTCCCATTCCAAAAATAGGTTTGCTACATGACAAGTCAATCGCTGTTTTCTGTGAATAGAAATTTTGAAAGTATTTCACAATTTAAATGATGTTTTTTAACCGAATTTTAATTTAATCAATATAATAAATATCTCTGAAGAGATCAGAAAATATAGAGAAAGTATTGCTCACAAATTAAGTAGATTACTAATGGAAAATAGATTGATATATTATTGTATTCAACTGAAACAGAAAGAAAAATGTAAAAAGGAAAACACGATTATGCAAAACGACTTTTAATCTGAGATAAGTAAAAAAAGAAATGCAACAATTTACGTTTTTTTTTTTTTTTTATTTGCATTACGTTTTGGAGTAGAAATTCCGTTACATTGCATTACATTTAAACCTTTCCTTTCTAAATGTCGTAACAACATTAAACATTTTAAAGAAATTGCTATCAAAAGTATCATACGTTATTTTGCGACGTTGGATATTCATGATTTTCTCTTCGCAAATCTCTGTGATTTTTTTTGGTAATTTGAACTGCTTTTAATTACAACTCCTTGACAACCAAATGAAATGTGATTCGATAAACTAGATGAAAATAAGAAGAATTGAATTAAAGATAGTGAAAAAGGAGCAAATAGAATTGAAAGTAAAAAGAATGGAGATAGAGGATAACGACGAGTTCCTAGATATTTGTTAATTGGATTGAATCATCGTAATTAATCGTTTGGATTGAAGTGACTCCTACAGTCTGTTGCTTCAGAATAGGTGTGTCAAGGTCATTTATTTTAGGTTCTCCATCGGTTACCATGGTAGGGACTAATTTATCCCCGCCACTGCATTTATTTTCAAAACTTCAGTTGAGGTCTGAATTTCTTTGCGTTTGGACGTGATTTATGTCAAATGTAAAGTCTATTTCAAATATCTATAAATAACATATTTCTTTTTTTCCTAGATATTTTTTTAAATGAAAGTACATAAATTATAAAAACATATCATTATAAAAATATTAATTTAATACCTTTGCGAATACAAATTTATTTAATTTGAAAAGTTTCAATGAGCTGTTTAGTTCCGTTATATAAAGGTATAAGAAACTTTAATGTTTTTAATAACATTTTAACAATATTTATAAAAGATTATATAGATTTTAAACTAAAATCTGTATAATATTTTATAAAAAAAACCAACAATGAAAGAAAAAAAAACCAACGATGATTATGAAACTCAAAATTTCGTTTTTATTAGAAGTCTATTTTACGAAAATAAAACGAAGGGGGGGGGGTAAAGCTACGTCCATTCTCAATTCATAGTTACAGAAATTAGTTAGAAATTGCCACAATTATCAGATCTATGACCTTGAAGCTTTTATTGTAAAGTAACAGATTATAGAAGTAGTATTTAGTGTCGAACCTGTTATTAACAAGAAGTGTGTGAATCGGAACGAGTGATTTGGTATACTAATACTTTATTGTTAGAATATAAACTAGAATTAACTGAGTTAAGATGGATTCGAGAGAGAGAGAGCGATCTTGCATACTCTGTGTTGCCATATAGCTAATAAAGTAACCTGTTTATCTCTGGCGTATCTTCAAATTGGAGTTTTGAACTTATTGATTATTTAACTAGAGTTTAAGATGGCTGTAGCGTTAAATAACGAAAGAAATAAGTCACAATTTTCACTTCTTTTTACAAAATAAAAAAGGAAAAACGTGAAGTTATTTATATACGGTATATATATTGTTTTTTTGGCTTAGAAATTTAAATAAAAACGTTCGAAAAGAAAGTAAGAAAAAGACAAAACCGTTCTAAATAATAACAAAAAAAAAAAAAAGAAGAAGAAAAATGTATAAGAGCGGAGGAGTAGGGATGACCAGAATATTTCAAGGATTCTCTCGAGTTCCCCCCCCCCCTAATCTTCTCTTAGTTTTGTCTTTCTAATAATCCGTTTCTGTGCGTGGGAAAAAGCCATTCAAAGGAAGCGACGCGCACAAGCCGATCATTCGATACTTATCAACACCAAATGAGACCTGATTTAAGATTTATCAAACGGAAAAAAAAATAGTATGATGATAATAATAAACAAAAAAAATTGCTGGTTGATTGTTTTTCTGTTTTCAATAAGAAGTTTTTATTGGCAAGCTTATCGCCCATTGGCTTAGAATTCGGATATAATTTTAGTAGTATTTTTTTTAGAGTTGTATGAGATACACTTCACTTTCAACACAGCTTTTCGAATACCTGAGCCTTGTTTAAAATATAATTATCTGCCTTTTTACTAGTTAATTCGTAAACTTATTTTCTGATAGATAATTTGTGAGTGAGTGATTTAAAGTGAAGTTTAAAGGCGCAAGACTCGGTATAATTATGATTTAGAGATTTGAAAAAAAATGGAAAAAAAGGTAAAAATTAGTTGTCAAGAGGGAGGATCGAAAATAGAGAAGGATCGCTAGAGTACTTCGGAGACACGTCATCCGTGTTTATCAAAGACTGTAAATCCCATGGAAAAAGATCACTGGGATACCTCGGTTGAATGATGTCCGTATTTAATTGACGAAGGTAAACTCATCAGGACAGATAATTTATTAACACTTAAAAGTAACACTAGTACTATTGGCGACGGACTTCTTAATTTTCAACCCTGGTTAAATGACAAAAGCAACACATGATCTTGCATCCACTCTCTTAATTTCCACTCCATCCAACGTGAGGACTTGAAGCCGCGATAGATTTAACGTGCATCAGCTCTGTGTGCACAACAAGTCTTTAGTGGCATCATGTCTCGAACCCACGACTCGTCGGAAACACTCTGATCAAGAGAGTTCGCTATCATGAATAAATATTATTGTTTCTGCAGAATTTAGATTTATGGTTTTTGTTCTACAATATTATTTTCAAAGTTTCAACTAAAAAAGACAAAAATTTAAAACCAGCAGAATCAATTAAAAATGCAAGTACATAAAATAATTGAAGTGACTATGAATGCTAAAAAAATGTTTACTCCATTCATGCTGAAAAACACTACGCGATACCGAAAAATTTACAATGTATCGCAAAATTTTAAACTTTTAAGAATAATTTATTAAGAACTTAACATTTTTATCATAAACAGTCAATTTTCAACTAGAAGCTACGCAAAAATATCAGTTACATCCCAAGAAATTCAGTCTGTATTATGACTGAAATACATGCACAAATAAATCTGAACCTGAAAAAAAAGACCCAGAATTTAAGCTGTTTAATCAAAAAAAAAAAGGGGGGGGGGTAAAGTAAAATTATGTACATCATAAATACTTTTTTTTTTCTGAAACAACTACGAGTTAAACATTTTTTTAAAAAAATAACCAATGTATTTTCATGCGAAAAAGCTGTTTTTCATTGACGACTCGCATAACTTTTATTAAAAATGAAAGCATCTTCACGCAAGGGGAAACAGTCGCCAACCATTTTATGTCCGAAAGTCGTTTTTCATTTTAAAGTGTGCCAAAAGTGACTAAACAGCACATAAAACTCTATTTCTGAGGCTACATTCAATTACGTGTAGACGAAGACAAACATTAGGATTAAGGGTTGTAGCAGTATACAATAGAAATGAGGTCGAAAATTGTTTTTTTAGATATAGATACTTATCACTAGTTTTAGCGACAAGATGAAATTACAAGATTCGAGTAAGATTGAACAAATTTATTCCACGCTGCGCCGGCAAGGTTACAGACTGCATCGGAAAATTTCTCCTCCCCTTTTCGTCCTTTTTTTCCCCCGACTCTTTTTTTTTTTTTCGGTTTTTTTGCTGTGTTCTTTCATCTAGCGGCGGAAGTTTGGTTTTTGAAATTCGCGACAAGAATTTTGATGAGACTTTCCTTATTCATCGCAGCGATTTTAGCAATGGTTATTGAACAGTGAATCAAACTAATGCTAATCTGATGAATAATTTGTTACTATTACGTAATAATTTTCACAAAGGTTAAATGTTATCGTTAAAACGATATCCAGCAAGTTACATCTCAAACGATGAACGAATCCTTTACTACAGCAATATTTTACGAATATGATCTTGGAACAGTTTCGATTTGGACGAAAAGATTCAACGTTGAATTTGTGGAATGACCGATTACGGACAATGCTCATTTTTTTAAAAAAATATATACATCAAATGGAAATTAAAAAAAAAAAAAAAAAAACGGATGAAAGAAATTTTAGGAATTCAATTTCATGGCAGTTTTGAAACAGTACGAGTTGATTTCTTTAAGGCACTCCAAGAAAGAAAGCAAGTTAAACTTGATTACCAAAATATGAAAATCTCACATGAAAGGAATGATCTCATTGCGTATCTAATATCAGTACAATTTGGTCATATATTTCTGTCATTTTTCTGATTATCTGTTTCCAAGTAGGTTAAGATAGTACATCAATCGAAAGTTTAAAAAATACTTTATAAAAGTTTCAATTCCGTCCATTCAGAACTTCCAGAAAAATTTGACTTAAAAATAGAATTTTTATAAAACAAGCATAACAGCTAATAATTATCAGACTTCCATATAGATGATCTCATCATGTTAAAATTTTAGCTGATTTGAAATGTTAGAAGAAAAAATAAGTTTCGTTAAACTAACTTTGTTTCAGAGCTACACAATCAACTACTAGGGACTACATTCAAGCGATTTAAGAGAGAGAAAAAAAAAACAATAAAAAATTTACTCAAACATTTCTCGCATAAAACATTTATTAAATATAACACAGAGATTTTAAAGGAATGTAACTTATGAATAAGATATTTTTATTTAAAAATTGAGTTTTAAAAACACCTAAAGAATATAATTGTCACTTATTTGAAAAAGTTATAACAAGTAAAAATTGTCAAGAATTAAAATATTTTAGCATATGAAAATAAAAATGAATAGCAAAAATCAATTATTAATACAATTATTCGAAGCAGTCTCATACAAAAAAAAATCTGGAATGAAGAAGAGGTTTTATTTTAATTTCCATAAAATTATTGATAGGGTAAACTCCTACAACAGAAGTAAATTTTTAATTTACATAGCAAAAAATTTTACGAACTTTTGCCAAATGGAATTTGCACATCAATCTCTCTATCGGCGAGAAAAGTAAAAATCTTTATTAGATTGAAGAAAAAATTTAAAGGGAAAAAAATTTAATATTTTATGATAAATAAAGAAATAGTTCTATGCCATGCGTTGCGAAGAAACAGTTTTCGTCACCAAATGGGCAATTTGATTGATTATAAAGATTGTCCCGGAAAAAAAAAATATTCAGAATACACTTTATTTTGAAAAATGACGAATGACTATTTTGTCGTTGACTAAAACCCCTATTGGTAGCTAGTATTTAAACCTTCAAACACATCATAAACTAAACAATGTTCTTATGTACTGGGAAAAAAAGCATTTAAAATGTTTTATTTCTTACCCTGACATTTTCATATTTTTGAGAATTTTGACTCAACCAAAGTTTTCTTGGATTCTATTATACTGTTTCATTTTTTTTTTCAGTTATATTAACTCTTAATTTCGCCGATATATTATAATTAAAATAAATCATATATAAATAGAGAGTATAAAAATTAGTTGGTAGCATTACAAAGAAATATTTAATTAAAATATAGTTAGGAATATTTAAAATTATTAAGGACGTTTGAAGTTCATTGTCACATCATAATCCCAAAAAATAATTTAAATTATGATAAAAACAATTTTTCTGGTAAAAGCAACATAGAAATTTAAACCTAAAAAATACCGCTCGCATTTTGAAAAAAGAACAAATAATTCTAAAAGTTAAAAAAATAATTATTTATTACTTTATATATTTTCAAAGCAGATTAAGTTGGGAAGGATTAAATAACTAGGATATAAATAATTAATATTTATTCAGAATTTCCTTTCGTTTTAGTAAAATACTTTCACCTTCAAGGTTTTGAAGAGACAATCGAGTTTTAACTAGCACAAATATGTAAACATCCAAAATGTTTTCCGCCATTCAGAAGAAAAAATTTTGAAAAATTGAAATTGGTTTGCTAATTTCATTTTAACATATACTAAAATTATTTTTTTTCCTGTTAAGTTCCCGAAAAAGTAGAATTATTCAAAATGAATATTAATTAGCGTAAAGTAAACGTACTTACGTTCTCCAGACGAAAATACAATACATTCTTTAAATTTCTAATACTTTCTTTTATTTTCACAAGTAAAAAAAACATTCCAAAGTTCAAAATCGTTGCCAATGTTAACAACGAAAGGAATAGACAATTCTGCCATAGAAATCAATTATTAAATTAAGTATTAAAAGAGAAATAAGACCAAATGATAAATTATTAGAGTAGACTATAAATTCTGCTCTGATATTTAAATAAAAGCAGACGATAAAACATTAAATGAAATATATTTTAACAATATAAATATACTTTTAGTAAGCTGAATGTAATTTTTCTGCACATAATGTATTATAATGTCAATCTTTTGAGCCTAACACCATGTATCCTTTATTTTAAGCCCACACATTTTTGTTGACACCATTTTCTCAAAATAATATGTTAGCTCATGTTAAATTATTCAGACGTAATGTTAAGAGAATTTTAAACATCTCAACTCTGACCATTATTTAAAAACGTTTTTTACTGTGGAAAAAAATAAAAATAATATTTTTTACTTTTTATATTCATTATTCTAGTGTAAAAATCGTGGATTTTGATTTATATCCAGCAATTCCGCGTTTGCTTAAATAAAATTAATTACAACTGAAATATTTTTCAATAAAAGAGCATTATTTTAAATTTCTATTTTTAAAAAAAATGAATAAAATTGCGGTATATATCATAATATTCATTACATCTTTAATTGTATTACAGATTTGAGTTGTAATTCTATTGAATTCTATATTGAATTGCAATTCTATTTTTGAACTGTAATTTAATTCTACTACAGATTGGAATTCCATCAATTAATTACGAAATAACGTCAAGAAGTTTTCACCAGTTCTTAGAAAAAAGTTATGGGAACTAAAAAGAAATATTACCATACAGTTAGATTCCCAAAAAATTAATTTTCTTATTGAACTATATTCAGAAATTGTGGTTAGTTAAATTATTTTACTGAGCTAAATTATTTTTCTCAAAAATATGCGAGCATTGAAATAAGTCTAAAATAAGATTTGCTTTCTTTTGGAATGTTTTTATTAATCTGGAGTTTAGTTGGTTTTTTCTATAAAATTAAATTAGAACAAGAGAAACAGCTTTTAGTTCATCTTAAAAACAGATTTATAATGAAACTTTCCCATTTCTTTTGCATCAATATGTAAATTTAGGAACTTATTGCTACTTATTTGAATGTTTAGTTGAAGTCAAAAATACAATTGTTAGAACAGAATGTTTAAAAAATAAGTTCTCAATTGTGATATAAATTCAAAACTAACCAAATAAAAACTTTTCAATATTTTAAGCTAGGTTGTAACCATATTGAATTAAATTTGTACTAGATAGCGTTATGATTCCAGACTGCTAAGTACTGGCCTCCTGAATAACACAAACTCACAACAATTATGATCCATCAATATTCTTCAATGAAAATTATCTAACAAAATTTTGGTATCAAGTTTTGGTTACAATAATTAATTAAATAGCAAAATTGATTTTCATCTACAAAAATGTTATTAATTGCAGATTATTTTTCGTTATCATACAAATTAACAATTATGTAATAAACTAAAACTCATTTATCGTACCTTTTGCATGACAGTTAATCATGATAATTGTAACGATTAATCTCTATAATCATAATTAAAAATGTTTATTAATGACGATAATAATTAATCACGATTATCACAGTGATTTATCATGATTGTAATGGAAATAATTTATTATGATCATCTTAACAATAAATAATCATTTCAGTTGAATGATTATTTATTTAAGTCGCACTTAGGAGTAACACGAAGGCTATTGGCACTTCACTTGTAATTTTAAGCCACGGTTAAATGGCCAGAAATACACTTGAACTGAAACCTCCATCTCCAAAGTTATACCCCCCCAATGAGAGGACTTGGAGTCTCGACAGATTTAACGTGCATTGGCCCCACTACATGACGGATCTTAAGAGGCATCTGGACTCGAATCTACGACTTGACAAAAACAACGCCGGTCATAAGTTCGCAACCATGGCCACTAGGTTACCACAGCCACAAACCGTTTCAATAGTTATTCACGATAAGTTAAGTTTTTATTAACGTCACACTAGGAGCAACACGAGGGCTATTGGCGACGGACCTCATAATTTTGAACCATGGTCAAGTGACGAGGACGACAACTGAGCTGGCAACCCTCTCCTAACATCCACACCACGCCAACGGGAGGACTTTGGACCCCGAATAGATTTAACGTGCATCAGCCCCGGCTACACGGCGGGTCTTTGGCGGGGCGGCCAAGGATCGAACCCGCGAATAAACGAAAACCACCGGCCGCGAGTCCACGACCTTAACCACTAGGCTACCGTGGCCCAAACTATTCACGATAAATTATCATTTGGTAGTAATGGTGCTTAATGGTCACGTTACACGTATATGCTCATGAGTGAAAAGAAATATTTGTAAAAAAGTATTCCCTGCATTTTCTGCTCAATTTTGGATATCAATATAATTCTTAATTTCATAAAAGACAGCAGTAATCGAAATTCTTTATTTCGTTCCCAATGAAACGAATCTGTATAAATAGGACAGAAACCTGGTCCTAAAATTTGACTACGTTAAATTTGGACTTTAAAATCGGTTTTCGATATTAAAAATTATTGCTCTAAAGTTATTGAACATGGATTGTATAATCGGAAGTATACTACTTTCAAAATGAGACTATAGATTAAGGGCAATTCTAAATCTTTTTTTATTCATATTCCTTAAAACATTCTCACATACATTACTACCCATTACAAAAAAAAATCGCTTTATAATATTTTACTTTCATTAAATTTTTGAATATCTTGAGAGAATTTGAATTAAATACAAAATAAACGAAAATCGTTCAAATTAATTTCTTTATTTCACTACATCTCTCTTATTTTTTAAGAATACTATTTTTAATATAGCAAGTTAGAGAAACATCAAATTTAATCATTTTAAAAATCAAATGAAATCCTCACATTATAAAATGTATCAAGAAACTTCATTGTTTTTAGAATATGTCAAAGAATATTGTACTGTTTGACAGGTTATTAAGATTCTGTATAACCAAGAATATTCACGATTTATATTAATTATTTTGCTGTTTCTAGAGAAAATAATTCAGTATCTTCAGAAAAATTTCAGAAAAAAACCCTCAATCTCTACAAAACTTGGGTTTTTAATGAATTTATCGAGAATCTATTTTCCAACTCAGAAAGCGAAATGAACGCTTATTTGTCTAGGAATGTAAGCATTTCTAAATGAGTATAAAAGAATTCCAATTCACAAATGAAAATTTTTGACAAATGTTTCCTTATTCCTTTAATAACCCATTCATATGCTAATGAATAAATTTAAAGGAATTTTAACATTTGCATATGAATTTTATCCTCTTCCTTGAGCTGTTTATCTGCCTCATAATAATAAATCTTCAGATATCTATTACTTCTCCGTGAATATTCTAATCAAATAAGAGTTTATTAATTAAATGTCATTTTCAAATGATGGTAACCAATAAGAATGAAGCTGTAACATAACTCGGAATGAAAGAAATTATTATCATACTATCATACAAAAACGTGCTACAAACGTACTCGGTTTTTTTCGATTCATGTTTGGTACTTTTAAAAAAAAAAAAAATCTTAAATCACATTGATAGTTTTGCGAAAGGAAATATCACAGTACTATCAATGACATTACAGCTCTGAATGACCTTCAGTAATTTGAGGCTTTACGTTGATGGGTGCATTCACACTTGCGAATTTTTCATCCTGTTGCCCAATAACGGTAAAACTTTACCGCAAGTTATCAGTAAGAGTCCTATGGTAAAAACTGACCGATGACAAAATAGCCACAAATCTTTACACACAATTGCTTTTTGCAAATGAAATGGTAGCCTTATATGAAATGGGATTTTCGCACAAACCAAGCGGAATGACACTATTTGCGCTTCCGCACGTATGGAATTAAAAAGTTTCCTCATCACACAAAATATTCCACCACTAGTTTGCTTCCGTCATCACGAGTTCCAAGAACGATATTTTGAAACGTCCAACTTTTGAAGAATCGCCATATTTAGCACTCCCTCAACGTTGATCTATAGACATAGAACAGTAATAGAGGGTTCTTCCAATTCTTGCGGTCCATTTCTGCGCATATTAAGCAATTCATAAAATATTTATTAAACAATTGCTGTTATGGAATGTTCCACAACTTGTAAAAGAGTATTAAGTTTTTCTCTTTAGTCTTCTTTCCCGTCTGAATAATTATGTAATTCCTTTTCTGAAGTTAAAAATTTATACATTTATATTAATCCTTATACCGTAGGGAGCAGTTCTTGAATTTTTAAAATCATCTCAAGCCGAATTCATTTTAACCTGCTGTTTTACTCCAGAAATATTTCATTTGAAGTATTTTAAGATTATTCAGAAAGATAAAGTTAGATGTATCTCTATTCTTGCGTGTGTTTATTTTAAAAGAATTCTTTATTGTTTTGTAGCATAGAAACATTTTAATTTAGAACCATTCAACTGTAATCTTCGTAATAAATGCATGCATTAATTCCGCAAACCACTTTTTTATTGCTAAACTCTTTAGAAAAGCAGTCGTAAGAAAATTTTTATGATTAGTGAAAGAAGATATTGCGCATTTTTTCCATGTCTTATTAAATTTCTTGTGTGAGAGTGTATGTACATTAAATCAAAGGAATTTTCAGAATTTTTCTTTTTCCTTTGAATTTGTGAAACATTTTATTTCACATATCCTTTTTTCGGTATAGAGTTTGAAACCAAAATTTGATGAAATCCCGTGTCCGCAGATTCCCACTGAAAAAAGGCATAGAATAAAATATTTCTAGTTTGAATCATGTGTGGATGTTGCAAATACCTTAGAAATCCATTCAAGTTCAAGGTGAAACATATGCCTTTCGACCGCAGCAATGCTTAGCATTTTTATGTAGGCCATATGCGGTGTTGTTGCTTCTGGTTTTTTTGGAATATTTTCCACTAATAGAACTAATTATGCACTGCAGGGAACACATTTTTGGAGGATTAAATATAAGATCTAAAACTCAATGTCATTAAAATTCTAAAGTTAAAATTTCAGGTTTGCTTTCTTCGTCTGTAAATATATGAAGAATTTTTACATAAATGCTTCGAATAAATATTTAGATATTTTCATGCGATGCGAAGAGAAATTCGAGGAAAATTATTGAATAATTAAGAATTTTACAACTAACTCAGGATATATTTTTTCAATATCAAAATATTTGAAGCCACCATCAATACCAATTGTTAAAACTATTATTTATCAAAAGAAGACGAAACTATGAAAAATTATTTTAATGCATAAAAAAATATTTTCTCGCAAATATTTCATTTTGTAAATGTTCGATTAGAATTTTTTTGAGTACACTCCAAGTTATTCAGCTTTAATTTCTCCAAAATGTGCTCAGTTACTGATTTAATTAGTTAAAAAATTAATGCTTAGGAAAGCTTTTTGCATGCATAATAATTCTACTTCTGAAATCTGGAGACCTTTGGATCAACAATTGTCTACTTTGAATTCGTTGTAACAAACTTATAACTTCGTAAGTAATCGCTTAAGATTTTCTCTGGTGCTCTCTCACACATTTAAACTCTGAAATTATATTACTCATTATCTCATTGACATTATCTCATCTCGGTTATATCTCATTAACAAAATGCAATTAACACTAGAACTCGGACAAGTTATTTAAAATTACCTCATTATCCTAGAAAAACATGACTGTAAAAAAACAATCCAACAAGGAAGTTAGAGCGACACTTTCTATTACATTTATTTACAGTCTCTACGCGCCAACTCCTGGTGGTATCCATATAAATTATTTCCAACAATGGCTGCCTGCCTATGAACAAAAAGTACGTTTCTCATTTACATGTTATTATTTTCATTCTCATTTTACATGTTATTATTTTCATTCTCATTTTACATGTTATTATTTTTTTACTTGTGTCAACCTATCCCTCTAAGAAAGTCGACAACTTTTCTCCCATCACTCTATTTTTCTTAAAAAGAGTGATGTTAATGTAATACTTGTGGCGAATCACTACTTCTACCCGATTCTCGAGCCATAATACAGTCAATTACAACAAACTGTAAAAGTCAATAACCTACGCAAGGACACACCAGTCAAGTCCAACACAACTATTTATCTAATACTGTAATATAATGTCTAAGGAATTTTCGCTCTTTCTGGAGGCTCAATTGAAGTGACCCACCTATTCAACTATTATTGAAATAATACTCTCTTACCAAAACCTTTCCAGTCGAGATTGCTTTGATTTACTAAACCCTCAGCGACAGTTACTACCAGCAACAACTCTTGATTATCATCGATCTCTTGCTAGGAATGCACTCCGCGCTAATCCCACTCGTCCTTTAAATTTCCCTTTGCTTATATACCCTCATATTTAACTCACTTTACTTTATTTCCACCTGCCTCTAATTAACATAATCATGTTTCATTTTGGTTGGGAAGAGATTAATTGAGACTGAATACTTTAAATAACAAAGTCCCCAAGGTTAGTGAAGAGAAAATCGCGAGTAGCCCAACGCCACACACTGTACAGTGGGTTATTGGCAATAAATTTCGTAATTCTGAACAGTGGAAAGATATATACTTAAGCTGCGTTCACATTTTCAAAACTTTCGTATTTCATGAACACGGCCTTTGAAATTCAACATTCAAAAATCTTCATTTACAGATTTCGAGAGGACTTGGAGCCTTGGCACATACAACGTGAGTCAGGTCAGATACAAGGTGGCTCTTTAGGGACATCAGGACTCGAATCCACGACATGACAAAATGAACTCCAGCCGCCAGTTCGCGACCATGACCAGGGCTATCGTAATGATTAATTTCCATGTAAATGATCCATTTTATTTAATATTAACGATCCAAAAACAAATATTAAAGATTGAGTCAGGTACCTTATTATATTCAGACATTTATGACATTTTGTAGCGTGAGCTGCAGGCACAAATGATGCCGAGACGAATATTTTGTATGACAATAATGAAGACTACAAAATACCTTTCAGAATTTTAAAATTTTTATTTGACTATTGTTATTTTTACAATAAAATGAGAAATTGAATATCATATATTCATTGAATGCATCTGATTTTACCTAAAGTTTTTATCAAAAGCTTTATGATAACTTGATAACCTTGCTTATTTCGTTTTTTTGAATCAAAACTGTGAATTCATCTTAATTGCATTGCATTGAACAATATAACAGGAACACAGAAATCATAATCAATGAGTATTTCTCTCTTTTTCCAATCCCTACTAAGAAGTGCGAATTTCATTTGCTTTAAGTAAGAATTCCTCTGATACTTGGAAAGCGAAACGGAAAAACATTAACGGAAAAAGTAACAAAGTAAAAAAAAAATCTTTTAATACTCTATCTCAACAAACACGTTTTAAATATCTTCGTACTTGCACCGACAACTAAGAGAAACTGGAATATCCTTCCTACAGAAACATGAATGACACCGGTTGGCGTCATGTTACGCGGCCTCTTGACACAGAAGGAGCGAACCTACGTCAGGTTTAGAAGCAATCCAGGTTCAAGAACGTGAACTACCGCACGTAGCTTGGGTGTGACCTAACTCTCCCAACCCATATTGCACGGATAATTCTTCATCCATTTTATCATCAATGAAATAAAACATCGTTCCCCGGGAATTACCTTCAGTGTGGTTCTCCGATGTGGTCATGAACGCATTACCATCAGTTGTTACTTCATACGAGTAGATGCAAATATTTACTGTAAGAAAATCTACGAATAAAACTGCTTTTCACGCAATTTGTGGCCTTTTTTTTTTACCCATCACTATACGTGACTTTCCGATAACGATTATTAGAATCAAATACAGCTCTTTTAAGAACATAAGAGTTGTGTAAACTATTGAAATGATGTTTTAATAAGAGTTCTAATTCAATTTACATTTAATCGGAGGAAAAAAATATAAAAGGTCCGATCTCTTCACGAGTTTTTTTTTTTTTTTTCTAACAGTTTATAATAGCGATAGACTCAATCGTAGTCAACAACATAAAAATTAAATATCGCAGCTTAGAGCTCGTAAATACAATGATGACTAATACTAATTTATAAAAAGACTGAGAGTTTTACAAATTAATAAAAAGAGGAAGATGATTCTTAAATATGTTGCGGCCGCAGTTCTTAATTCGAGTAGTTGTTTAGAATGAAATATCAAATCGAGAGTCGATTTAGCCATCTGACCTTGACTCATTTCATACCAACGGAGCCTGGCGGGAAAAAAAAATTACTAAAGCCTATAATAATATCAAAACTCGAGTAATTTAAATATTCTAACATCAAATTTGAATTAATTATTCCGTAATTTTGAGTAAAGTAAACGAAACTTGAGCTGTTACCTCACTCTTCAAACTACCACAACAAACCATACGGAATATTCAAAGCCCATTTAGATTCTAACATGCAGTGAGCTTGATGATGGATTTTGTTTGATATGATTTTATTTTACTAATGTCGCACTGAAAATAACTTGAGGACTACGGGGACAGCACCCGAGCTGGCACCTCATCTCCTAACTTCCACACCACACAAACGAGAGAAATTTGGGCACCTCGACCAGATTCAACTTGCATAGGTGGATCTTTTGGGGCACCAAGGCTCAAACGCGCGACTCTAAGAAAACCGTTGGTCGTGACCACTAGGCTACCACGACAGGTGAAGTTTAATGACGCAAAAGCCAGATACGGCTATGTTGCACTAAACAAGAAGTGACTGTGATATTAACGTTTTAAAAAAGGTAAAAAAAGAAGAATCGGTTGACAAAGGGGTCTAAAATAGAGAAGTATCATTGGGGTATCCCGAGAGTGCGTCACCCGTGTTTACCACAGACAGTAAACCTTATGGGACAAACTGATCACTAAGGTGCCTATTGGTCATGATTCCCGAAATCGTGCAGTTGTGTGAATTATTCCATACAACATTTTTCAGAAGTAAGAGAATATCAATTCTAAGAGCTCCCGATTCACTAGTATTTCTCAGTATTCAGTGAATTAAGGGGAGTATTTCATGAAGCTGTAGTCCCTATAGAACACATTTTAGAAGTTTTTATTATTTTTCTTTAGATATAGGGTATTCATTTACAGGAAAAATTTCAAAAAATAATAGCTCTGTCATTCAAATAAGTACTCAATTTATTATTACTATTAGGAAAAACACTTACAGATTAATTTTCGAATTGATTCAAAAATTTTCCTATCATGATGTGTATTTCTTTCTTCTATAAAACTATTTAAAATTCATTATAAATTAATATCACTATTTCTACAGTAACTATGTTATAAAAAAAAATATTGTTGTTTTACACTTGCATGTTCCTTTTACTGTATTTATACCCTGCGCATTCAATCGAATGAACTCCGTGTAAAATATTTAATTACTTAACGAAATTATTATCATTAAATTATTTTATGTAATTAACGTGCTCATCACTTTAATATTGTACTCTGTTAAAGGAATAGTTAAATATGTATAATTTGATTATATATTAATATAATTATGTATTTATTAGTCTCCCAAGGGGTTATTGTTTTAGTTAAATCACTTTTGGTGTACCAGATTAATTTTCAGTTTTTATCGTTTGCTTCAATTTAATTACTTTTAGCTCCAATATATTCAACTTAATAATTTATCGTTTGCTTTAATTTTAATATCTGAAAAGTTTACAACTGTCCATTTCTCGATATTTCATCGTTTACTTTAATTATTATATATATTTAATTGAGGAATTTAATAAAAATTATATAAAAAAAAAAAAAAAGCGCACCTTGGAGGGCTAAATCTGTTCTTTGCAGAACTTTGAACGGAACTTTTTCATTTTATGTTAATTTAAGCTCCTTAAAATGCTTTGTTGACCACATCTCTGACTTCTATCCTTATCTAACAAAAATAAATAAATAAATATGAAAATTTAACATTCGAAATCATTTTTAGTTTCATTCCATGAAACCTGCTAATTTTAAAATGAAAATTATTTAAAGATATAAAAGCCTAAATTTTTATATCTAAATGCCCAACTATGTTGGAGTATATAACTATTGTCCCATGGAAAAAAAAGTCGGTTTTGTTCGAAGTAAAAAATAATTCCAAAGCAGTCTCAGAAGCTATTTAGCAAAAATGAGAAGGAAATCCCTCCCTCTTCTGTTTATTTATTATTTTATTATTTAGTATACATTTTCTTTATTTTACATTTTTCTGCTCCCCCCCCCTCGCCTAAAATATCGATTTTTAGATGTATAACAACAAAATACATACGTGATTAACATTTTATTCTTATTTTTCTCTCTCTCTGCATAGCAATTAAACTATGTAAAAATAAATAAGTTTAAAACAGCATCGAAACACCGCACTATCATACATTAGAAAAGTATTGCAAAAGAATATTGAAACAATTAAACGCTTTAAAAGGTTAATTCGGCGAAAAGCTTCACAACATTTGCGGCGATACGTGCGAAAGAAGCCAATCGCAAAGCCCTAAATGCCCCCAAAACAAAGCGATACTTTCAGAAACGAAGGCACTTGTTGCGCCGTTGACATGACCACAAACCACCCACGAAAAAGGTCGCTCCATTAGCAACATGTTAACTATACAATGAAGAAACTCATTTGAGTGATTAAAGGCACGCACATCTCTTCAGCGGTTTCGTAGTAAACGTAATCCGGCGCGAAAAGGTGTGGTGGTCGTTATACGTCACAAAATGGGTCGTCACTTATTCATTGAGACGCCGAATGCTCCCGATTCTAGTTCTACGAATACTGTCCTTCAGGTGGCGTCAACTCAATGAAATATCGGTTGACATTGGATGGAGTAACGGGACAATAGTTTTGCGGTTTTTTCTACCTTTGCACGTTGATGGCTATAAAAACAAATCTCGAAAACACAAGACTGTCTGTTTGGGAGTGGAAAGTCATTTCAAATTATAAATATTTCTTTTTATCTCTCAACGTGTTAATAAGAACACAATAAGAAAATAAAACAATTACAATGCAAAATTTTGCAAAGAACAGATTTAGCCACCCAAGGTGCCCTTTTTTTTATAAAATTATTATTAAATTACTCAATTAAATATAAGAATTAAAGTAAACGATGAAATATCGAGAAATGGACAATAGCAAGCTTTTCCAATATTAAAATTAAAGCAAACGATAAATTACAAAATTGAATATATTTAAGCTATACTCCCGTTTCACCGTATCTTGGCAGCACCGGGAAAGGTAAAAAATGCACCAATCCGCTTGAAAGATAGTTCCATTTTGTTTCGGAATTTAAAATAAAAAAAATGCATAGTAATTTTTTTAAAAAGTGTCATACATTGTAAAACTTATGATTTTGAGGATATATTTCAAGTAATAACATGTTTAAACTATTTATTTTTTAGTCTGAGCGGATGAATATAGTAGAAACAGTGATGTGATAGATTTTCAGTTTGCCTGATTTTTAGCTTAGTTTAGATTTTAATTAACGTCGCACTTGGAGCAATACGAGGGCTAATAATTGGCGACTCGGTTTGGCTGGAAACCAGTTTTCACGATGACATTTCTGGAGAGTTAGCAACGTTTTCACGCCAATTCTATGCCATTCGCTTTGCATCGTTCACACTTACGATTCTTATCTCTAGAGCTATTTTCTTCGTTTTTGTTCGACATTCTATTCATGGCTGAAGAAGGAATTTCACCGATCACTTTGTTTTCGACATCAAAGCGAGGAAAATCGTTCCGAAGTGGAGAAACATATTGAATGGTTATTCTTCGATAAAAAAAAAACCTCGAGAATTTGTGAATCAAATCGTTAAAAAAGTTCCTCAACTAAATAGTATTTCTAAAAGAACAATTTGAAAAGAAAATGCGCTAATATACCACTTGAATGAGACCTGAGTGAATTGAAGGCCATTCTTAAATCCGAGTGTAGCAAAACACAAAAATTAAAAGCAGTTATGAAGTCTCTTCTTCTATTTTAACAATAGGTGTGATTGCACCTAAATACAAAGGAAGGAACTGTTACTATTATTTATATAAGAGATTAGTTGGGTATTTTAAACCACCTTATGCATTTTAACCCATTTGAAATGTGATAAATAATACAAGCGATTTCTAAAGCACATAAGGAGATAAGCTTGACAATGAATTGGATGAAGATGTAAAACATGTTAGAAAAATTTGTTTTATCAACGTGTTTTAAATGAACTAATACAATTAATGATGCGTACTTGTAATTTTTAAAAAAAATTGTGTGTGTGTATTTCTTCTCTTGCCAAAGTAGGCGAATTTCGTCGGTTGTTAGTCATCCCTCTCTCCCAGCGAAACTCGAGTTTCTATGACAACGGCTGTGAATCGCTGTCGTAGCTTTATCAGTGGATGCCAAGATTAAGTGAAACAGAGTATAAATGTAATTAAAATTAAGGCAAACGATAAATTATTGAATTGAATATATTTAAGCTAAATGTAATTAAAATTAAAGCAAAGGATAAAAAAATTGAAAATTGATCTGGTATGCCAAAAGTGATCAACCTGAAGTAATAGTCCCTTGGATAGTTAATAACAGTAAATCAATATTAAAATCATTTGAACCAAAAACATTTTAAGAAGAAAGTGCCCTTTCCTCAAGAAATTACGAATCACACTTCTGAAGGTTAAGCATTTGATGATCATTCACGACGCTTTCATTTGCAGAATCAAAGTGTACAATAGGGTCTATCCCAAATTAAAACCACTTGGTTCGTGATCGTGGTAACAACTAAGTATCAATATTTTATTTATAATTCTTATAACTCTGACCTTGTGTGTGTGTGAGAACTATTGAACTGAATATTTATTCTTTTTGGAAATGCTTACATATTGAACAAATTTAAAAGAGGAATATTCATATAATTATTGGATTCGAAATTGTTTCATACTAATAGAAAATAAAAACTTAAATAATTTTTTTCTGTCACAGCACTTTTTAAAATTATTCATTAGTAGAAAAGGCGTTGAAATGCACAACTTAGTTATGATAATTTAGTAAACAAAATAAAAACAGCCAAAATGCTGTAAAAAGATGGTTCTGCAAACATAATTAGCATTGTTTTGTGTATGAATTCTCCAAATAAAATTTCTTTTACAATATTACTTAAGAGTCACAACATTTGTTGTATAATACAATTATGAGTTTCCCTATTTTGCAACATTTATGAGTAATTTATATTCTTATTCCTTGGTTGTTAAGCAAACAGCAGAGTAGAGATAATTGTTACAATTAATAATAGATAAATTGAACAAAAATAATTTTAAAAAAGTTCTATGAAAGTTTTGCAAAGAAGAGATTTAGCCACCGAAGGTGCGTTTGCATAATTAATAAATTACTCAAATAAATATAAGAATTAAAGTAAACGATAATATATCGAGAAAGGGGCAATAGTAAACTTTTCCGATATTAAAATTAAAGGGGATAAATTATATTAAATTGAACTAAACGTAATTAAAACTAACGCAAAGGACAAAAAATTGAATAGTGATCTGGTACGCCAAAAACGATCTACCTAAAACAATACCCCTTGAGTGGCTAAAGAAATGGCTTCCTCACGTTTTTTTTAAAATTCTGATAATGCTATTTATTTTCAGTCATATCTTGATTCCAGTTTCCATATGATTTAAGATAATACATAAATCGATAAGTAAATAAAATACTTAATTTTTATGTTTGTTTCACTTCAATCCAATAAAAAAATTGGGGAAAATTTATTACATATTTTTGAAAATTGAGTTCATTAGAGGTAAAAGCAGGTATCAGACATAGAATGTATTTATTTTATTTCAATCCAATAAAAAATTCGGGAGAAATTTATTATGACATATTTCTGAAAATTAATAACATTACTGGTGAAATCAAACATAAAAAAATATAAGCAAAAGTAAGATATAATTTTTGAAAGTGGTCAGGTAAAAAAACGACATTTATAGAGTACAGAAAGCAATAGCCCCTTGGGTGGCTGATATAAGTTTAAAAAAGTTATTTTTATCAAGCTTTTCTTTAAAGATAGTTTAAACGGTATTAAAATAATTTTTTGAATGTAAAATATAATACTATTAATAAAAGCGCGAGGAGCTTAACTAAGGTGCCCAGGTATTTACCGGTAAATTACACACACATACCATAACTACTTATCTATATATTATCAAAAAGTTCTAATGTCTTAGGTTTTTGTGAACTGTATATTATTTTACATTTAAAAAAAACTGCTTTAAAAATTTTTAGTCCCCCTTTAAATAAAAGCTAGAATTAATTTTTTAATCTCATATTTAATTCCTTTTAATCCGGAAATATAAAATTAAAAAACAATTACGTGAGCATTACGTGTTTACAAAATTTCAAATGAATTTATCATTCGTCATAGTTAAGGCTCCCGTCTACCCGCCATTTTGATTTCGTGAACGTAATGTTAATCTTATGGAATTTCGACTTTCATTTTCAAATTTAGACTATTTTGTTTATTTGAAAGCAAAAAAGTGCATCCGAAAGAGCAAAACATGCAGGTTTCTGTGTAATTATATTTTCCTCCTGTTTTTTTTTTTTTTTTTTTTTTTTAAATTACGTTATTTGTAATGATTCGTTTGTGGTTTTAAATATCTTGAAATATTTTCAAACGCTGAGATGGGAAATATAATTCCTTAGAAACTTTCACTTATTTTTTGCTCTTTCGGGTGGTCCTTTTTTGGATTCAAATAGATAAAATTGTCTAGATTTGAGGACGGTAGTAGAAATTCCATAGGATTAACATTACGTTCATGAAATCAAAATGGCTGAGGGATGGGAGGTGAGTGATTGATTTGTAACGGTGCAAAAGCCAGTGTGACCATGCTGCGCCAAACAAAGTAAGTGAATGAGAGGAAAGCCAGTAAAGTTTAAAACTGTGATCTAGACATATGAAAAAAAAAGAAATTTTTTTTATTTTGACTGACAAAGAAGTAGGATCGAAAATAGAGGAGGATCACTAAGGCATTCCGGGGGCGCGTCACTCACGGTGGACGGGAGGCTTAAGAGCAAGTAGTTAAATATATCATTTCAAATTGTGATAAAGAATCCTCATCCTCTGGAGTCTTAATGTACAGCTATGAATATATATAATTTTAATTTATCAATGACTTTTAGTATTTAGTTTTTTCAATTAAGATTTACTGACTGAAAGTTTTACTTCTTAAGAAAGCATAAAATTAGTTGGTTTAAAATTCTAAAATTGAATTATTTCATTATTGTTAGAGATATATCTATGTTCATGTCATCCTTCATATACTTATATAGATGATGCTCAAAATTTTTTGGCTAATATAATTTGAGAGGAAAAATTTTAAATCGGAAAATTTTAAGAACTTGAGAAAGCAAAAAAATGTTTAGAGGTAGAAGATGTACAGATTGTAAGAAATGCTGAAAAATATAGCAAAAATTTCTTTCATTTTTAACGTTATCTGTAACTGATCAATACTCAAAATTTACCGTGATAGAGATTGTTTAAAATAGGTTTTTATGCAATATAGTTAAAATATAGCTATTATAAATAATGTCAAAATTGTTTGAATTTTAGAGGAAATAAAAAGTGCGAACAACAGCACTAATTTTTTTTTCTTTGTTCGTATTAAATAATCATTGATTTCGACATACAATATTTATCACCCTGATTACAAAATATATCATTTATTAATAAGTTAAATTAAAAGAGTTTTTTGGATTTAATGAAGTAATTGTTTCTTTAATTGAGCATATAAATACAATGAAGTAACTAATTATCTACCGATTCTTCGTTTGCCTCGGTCTAGCTTTTGATGCCTCAGAAATACAAAACTCAAAAGAAATATCTTTCATATTCACCGTAGCGCTTACAAATTATTCGAAACTTAAAATTTAAAATATATATTATACTATATTTTAAATGTCATTAATTTTCTTAAATATAAGTGTCTGTATCATACTATTGAATACAAAACAAAATAATTCGAGATAAAAAATAAAAAAACCCAACGCTTTTATAAGATTTCCTCTATTTATGGATCTTTATTATTACGTATACATCGTATTACGATTGCATATCATGATAGACATTCATACACATTACGTATTGCGTATCTCATTACGTTTTATCGTAGAGGAGGTAATAAAATTTAAACATTATTTTACTTATAATTTATTTCATATTTTTTTCAGGCCGAAGTGGGCAAGACAACAACAAAGATTGGCATTCATTCGCCCTGTCAGCCTTGATCCCGAAGGATTTATCGATCCTAGTGCTGCTGTAGCACCAAAAAAAATTATTGAAATATTATTTAAAACTGGTCGCAAGTATCTAAATATTGCACTGTTAGACGAGTAGGAACGATTCTCATAGTTTCAGACCTCTGGCTTGATGGGAAGTTGGTTAAATTAACGATCGAAAATTTGATGACACACTGATACACACACATACAGACACACACCAAGTGAAATACATAAAAACGTTGTAAATAAAATGCACTTACGTAGATTGAGGAATATCATCATCATAACTCGAACTGAAGTTACAAAACTGAACAAAACTTCCGAAAGAAAAAAATAGTCTAGATTTGAGGACTAAAATACTCGGTAACAAGGATATATTAAAGAAACTGGGACTCGGAACCAATGCTTGACTGAATCTCAGAGCATTGTACATTCACGTTTTGTAGGAGTGTAGTCGCTTAATGATTGGTTCCCTAGAATGGGGTGATAAGATTTTCTCCCTGAAGATTGGTCCCCCAAAAAATTCCAACTTTGGAAACCAATCAAAATTGACGATATTGATAATCATACTCTTTGTGAAGATTAGTGCCCCCAAAATTCTGACCTTAGAAACCAATCAAAATGGACAATATAAATTATCATATCTCTATCCGTAACCGAACTATTTTCGTATATTCCACATTCTTTCCTCACTCGTTTATCAACTAACATGCTACGCCGTTGAAACCCGGCAAACGTTTACTCGAATATTTTCCTCTCGTTCACTTCAAATACATCACGATGCATGACTGCAAAATATGTAACGCCATGTAAGTATTTTGAATCAAAGTATACTTTGGATAGGCGAAAAATTGCCGTTAACGTAACACTAATTCACAATTATTCATTCATTTACACAATGATACTAAAAGAAACATAAAAATTTTGCAAATCTATATTGTATAGAATACAGAAAAGTATTTTAAATAATTATCGATGAATGAAGTGAATAACCTGCTTTTATTTATGTCGAAACTTTGTTAACATATACAGCAGCCGTCATAAATATACGGACTCTTGCAATTAAAAATCTTTAAGACATTGAATGTGTAAACTTAAAGGTTCCCATCTACCGGCCATTTTGATTCCGTGAACGCAATGTTAATTCAATAGAATTTCTGATATATATACTATTCTCAAAACTTTACAATTTTACTTATTTGCATACAAAAATGTGCATCAGAAAGAGCAAAAAATAATGAAGGTTTCTGCGGAATAACACTTTCCTTGCGTTTTTTGAAAAACTTTCTGCTCTGATTTTAATGATTCCTTTTTGGGTTTTCCGATCTTTAAAAAATATTTTAAAATATTTTGAAAAAACCAGAGGAAAAATGAAATTCCTCAAAAACCATTATTTTTAACTCTTTCGGATGCATTCTCCTCACCATTCCAATAGATGAAATAGAATAACTTTGAGGACGTTAGTAAAGAGTCCTTAGGATTAACATTACGCTCACGAAATCAAAATGGCCGAGAGACAGGAGCCTTAATGAGTTCCTTAAATTATTTTTGATTATACTTTCAAATGTCTGTTTTAAAACCTAAGTGGCCCATTCGAAATAGTTAATCGAGCCAATTTTTTTTTCAAAATTCGTTTTTATACAAGAGCAAAAAGTGAGTATTTAAAAAATGTTCATTCGCGTTATTTATTTTTACAAAAACTAATAAATAATCAAACAATTAATATTTAGTTGGTTATTGTTTTCATGAAAGCTAACTTTTGGTTCGTTTTGGTATAGATTCAAACTGACTTCAGATGAAAAATTGCTCGATTTTCTTTCATTTTGAATCACCAATTCCTTAAGTTGGGCACTGGAAGAAACATGATATTGCCTATTATTTTTTTTTCCCCTCCAGTTTCGAACGGGATCAATCCGGGGAATAAGAAAGATGCTTGATAATTTTACAACAGCCATAAATGAATATTTAAATACAGAATGTTTAGGACTAAAACCCGATATAACTTAAAATCATTTTGAAATCCAAGTTTTTACATGGATTATTTTTGAGGTTTTCCTTCAGAATTTATTTAGCAAATTGATTTCAATATCTGTAAATGTTAAATTTCCACGGTACATGCAGTTGAACGTTCTTAAAATAGGATTCCAAAACCTATGAACTTAATTGTAAACAATAAGCATTTTTGTTTAATAAATCAGTCCATCGAGTGCAAAAAAAAATGCTACGATTTAATTAGTCGATTAAGACCATGTCATTCCGAAATAATAAATTTTCAATAACCGTTGATTTCTCAAAATCAGGCGAAGCTTTCTTGTCTTTAGATTTACGGAGAATTTTCCCCTGGCAAAAAGAATAGACAGAGAGGTCATCTGTGGGCGCATCATCCTGGGGGAGCTAAAACGATGTTACGAAATCTGAGACTGAAATGCTCTCCATTCTTAATATGCATCAAAAAGCAAATAAAAAACATTTGTAAGCCCAGTTTTACTGACTTCCATTGGCATTTGTGAAAGATCTTTCAGTAAATTTAAACATATCACTTGTAGTACTGAACTAGTCTTGTAAATTAAAACTTATCCATGGCACAGGAATGAATATCATTCTTGTCTTTGGGAGCGAGAGTTTACCCACTGTATACATCTTGATGAACTTAGCAATAAATTTGTGGCAATCAGGGCTAGGGGAATTGCTCTTTGAAATTAATAATTACTTTTAACACGTCCACGCTGACGCGTATCACCTGTGGCCTGCACTAGAATGTATAATCAAGTGGCGCGTACCAACAAAAATTCAGTTCGTTTACTAACTAAAAAAAATTCCATACAGTTGAAAATTAAAATAATGAAAATTTAATGTGCATTAGTTGAAAAAGAGGAATTTATTTTGTTTCGACATTATATTATAAGCAAAACTTAAAAATAAATTCGAGAATATATGCGTAACAATTCAAGTTAATTAGTTACAATATGTTCCCTTTATAAAGAAATGTGTCGATCTGGAAATATAACATATCGAATCACATGACAGCAATCACACTAAAAAAAAAATAAAGTGATTGATAGTGAAGTTTCATGGCGCAAAATCCTGGTATGGCCATTCTGCGCCAAACGACATGTAACTGTGATCTAACACTTGAAAAAAAAAAGAGAGAATTAATTGACAAGAATGAGGGGGTCGAAAATAGGAAAGGATCGTCAGGATACTTCGGGGACGCGTCACCGGTGTTTACAAAAGACAATAAACCCCATAGGAAAGAGGGGAAAGTTCTCTAGGATTACATGGGGAGTGATGCCCGCATTTAGAATTTTTTTTCCTCCACTTCCTATTATTTTATACACAATTTTAAATTTTTTCTTTTGCTTCCCATAGGGTTTTGGCTAACAGGAACGAACGCGAAATCCTTGGTTGTATTCGGGAGCTGAAAAGCATAGCTAAGCCTCTGTCCCAAGTGACTCTGTTGTTGTATTCATTCAATTTGATTGCTTGTTTCATTGCATGTAACTTATGTATTTACTTTTTCAAATTTATACACAAGTGGTATTATACTAATTCTCTTCATATATTCTCTCTAACTTTTTCCCTCCAGTAAACAGATTCCTATTAAATTGGCCATCCTGTTAAAAATTCTTTTTCTAAAATTCTACAATTTATTATTTATTAACGTCGAACTAAAAAGCAACATGAGAGCTATGGGCGACGGACCTCATGATTTCAGACCATGGTCAAGCGACGATTGTGACTTTTCCGTTTCCCTCTCCTAACTTCCACACCCCTCCAACGTGAGAATTTCAAGCAGTGACAAGTTTAATGTGCATCAGCTCTGCTACAAAACGTGTCTTTAGTGAAATCTGGACTCGAACACTCGATTCGGCTGAAAGAATGCCGGTTGTAAGCTTGCGACAATTTTCACCCGTCTACCACGGCTGCAAGAATTCCCCAAAGTTTCTGAGGTTTTAATACACCAGAGAGATCTGATTGATTTCCAAAGGTTTTTTGAAACATTTCTAGTTGTTTTAACCTATTTTACAATATTTAATAAGCGGATTTCGCGAAGAATTTAATTACATGGTAAATGTACGGACTCGCCATGTACATTTGGAATTCAACGCTGCTAAAATGCTTTGCCGAAAAATGCTATTTTGCTGTCAACTGGGGGATAATATTTCCCATAATATTCTTTTGATTTATTTTATAAAATTATCACCAATTGCTTTAATTACAAAAATATTGATAGAGAATTCAATTATGCTCTCAAGTTTGGAAATTTAAAAAAAAAAAATAGAAGTAATTGAAATTCTAAAAGTTTTAGTTAAATTTAAATTACTAAAAAATATTAAATTGCTTGGTATTTAAACGCAAAGACGTTAAAATTAACTTTATAAGACGAACAAAAATTAACAATGAAGTGTTCGGATAAAAATCGTAACTTTTTAAACAATTTAGTTTTATTTCTTATTATAATTTTTTAAAAATTGTCGCACATGACAGTTATACTAAACATTAAAAAACGCAAGCATAAGCTATTTTAAATCAGTAATCTGTAGATTCCGAAAAGTCTTGTATTTGAAAAAAAAATTATTAGAGAACAATATGGGTTGGAGGGGGAGTTTCGCAAGTTTTAAACAGTATTTTCTTCTTGTTTAAAAGAATTATTTACATTTTCTGCTTTTGGTAACAATGAAAAAATGGAAGTAAATACGGCACGAATTTTTTTTTTTTTAAGAAACGTCGGAAAACGAGTGATTGAGTGATTTGAAATTTAGGGCTTACCTCGCAAGAGTTAAATTTAGTAAACTATGCCAAATATTTGTTTAAATTGGAAAGATGGAAAAAAAGAGTAAAAAATGATTGACAAGATGAAAGTTTGAAAATAGAGAATAATCGCTAGGGTATTTAGGGGGGAAGGGGTTACCCGTGTTTACTAAAGACAGTAAACGCCATAGGAAAGGGAAATAGGTGGTCACTAGAGAGCCTCTTGTGATTGATGCTCGTACTGACCTGAAGAAAGTCTGTTTCTGAAGAGAGTGTAACAATAAAACGGATCGTTACAGGAAGTACAAGAAGAACATCTGAGCAAACTCGTTGATAATTTTGCAGAGAGTGAGTGAGTGAATGTAAAGTTTATTGGCGCAAGAGCCAGATATGGCTATGCTGCGCCAAACAAGATTAAACTGTGGTCTAGACGTGAAGTTGAAAAAAAGGTAAAAATGGTTAACAAGAAGGAGGGTCGAAAATAGAGAAGGATCGCTAGGGTATCCCGGGAGTGCGACACCCGTGTTTACCAAAGACAGTAAACCCCATGGGAAAGAAAAAGATCACTAAGGTGCCTCGGGGTCATGATGCCCGTACTTACCTGAAGAAGGCAAGTCCCTGAGGTCCCCTGATATAATCCCCAGGGGCAGGGTGCCTGGCTATACCCCCAGACGCTGGGTACCCATTTTAGTCGCCTCTTACGACATGCATGAGCTACAGTGAGACTATTCTGTCATCCCCGGTCACCACACGGGTCTAATTTTGCAGAGAATCTGCCATTAATTACAGGTCTGATAAGTTAACTTCCGGTTCCATGTGGATTTTAGTCGCATATGTTGCGATGAGAATACTTTTGTTTACAAGGCGCGACTTTAAATAATTTCTAAAAATTTGGACTGATCCCTAATTTGAGACATCTTTATGACAGATGAGCCCTTTTCTAAATATGTCAAGCTTGGTAAAGGAAACGATGATTAAAGTCTATCAAAATAGATGGTCAGAAACAAACTCTTTAGGCAAAGCCAGATGTGATCATTGTCATGAAATTTCCGCGGGTGGTATGCTAGCAGGATAGGGGGAGGACATACGAACTTATTCTATACATATGGAAAAGACGTTTAATGAGGGGAAAGATTTAAGGGTTAAAAGGATATAAGGACTTCAATTTTCATATTATTACAACTTTAAAATTATATATATATATAAAATTTATGAATATTTAATTAATACTTAAGATATAATTTTTAAATCGTAAGCGAGATACTCTTTTAATGTTAATGAATATATATTTAATGAAAATTGTACTCTGGTTTATATATATAAATGTAATTTATTCTCTAAAAAAGCCATCTAAAATGTTGTTTTTCTTCAAATATAACATTTTGATGGAAAGATTAGATTGTACACCTTTTTAAAGTTTCATAAATAATAAAAATAGAAAAGTATGTTAAATATTTAGCTTAAATAGAAACTTACAACGGGGTGGTTACTATGGGTGAATGAGTGAAAGTTCTATGGCGCAAGAACGAAATCTAGTTATTCTGTGAAAAATGTATATCTGCGATTCAGAGATTAGAAAATATCCTGCAAGAATGTCAGGCACATAATACTATGAGATTTTCAGGTATGCATTGGAGACTATAAACACTAAAGTTACCGCGGCGTCATCCACCCTGGGGAATCTGGGTAACTAAAATCTGTGATAACCTTTTTGACGCTGTGCACTGTCATGACTGAAGAAGATAAGTAGATAATAGTTTTGAGATAAAAATACAAAAATTTTGTTTTTAAAAAAAGTCATTCGCACCCTCAAGGAATTTCATTCTTTACATTGTTGAAACGCAAAATTATATATATTACAAAGAACAAATCATAATTTCAAGATGCATAATGAGAAAGAGACTCGCACACTGAAAGATTTCCCATTCAAGGAAAGTATGAAGATTAAATTGCCTTACAGCACATCTAAACTGGGTAGTACGTTTAGTGAGAGAATATATGAAAGTAAAGTTCAATGGCGCATTAGTCGAATTTGTCTATGCTGTGCCAAACACACACAATGTATCTGTTATCTAGACATTAGGAATGGGCAAAAGGATATAATTTGTTGAAAAGAATACAGATCTAAAATAAAGAAGTGTCACTAGGGAATCTCGGAGATGCCGTCACCCGTGTTTAAGCCAAGGCAGTAAATGTCATGGAAAAGAAAAAAATCATTAGGATACGTCGGGGTCATGATTTCCGTACTTATCTGAAAAACAGAAGCCCCAGTGAGGGGAAGTCAATTTAACTAAAATATTTATAATATTTGTAGTACTAAACAGTATCTGTGAGGGAAGATTTTAAATTACAGTGGAGTCTCGTCGATAATCATACAAGATCATTTTTTTCAACTTAGGCTTGAATGACGAGGAAATTCATCGCATTAGTCATCTTTGAGAAATCGCTTATATTAATAAAAGTTAACCTTTTTGAAAGATTCAACGTGCATAAATCACATTTTTATCTAAATTTCCAGGAAATTTCTCAGCAGGAGAGCTAACAAAATTGTTTGAGATCCCAGAAATCATAAAGTTACGTCCGAGAGCCTGAAATACTTTTCGAAAACAAAAAAAATGCGAGTTATCCACGACAGTTTGTTACTCATTTTTTTTATATCATATTTCTTGGCATCGTTAGTCATTCTTAGTGTTGTTCGAAACGTCACTTCTTGCGTCTTTTCACAGAAACCAGAAAATTTACGATTTGCGCGGCTTTTATCAGTCTTGATAGTAGCGCTTTTTTGCGACAAACGGAAGAAAATTTCCGCGCTTTTTTCATCCGGAAGGCATTTTATGTACTTCCGCAGAATGTTATTTACAACTTTGTTTATTAAAATAAATTGAAATAAATAAAAATAATTCGAAGTAAAAACCAACGTTTTTAAAAACAACGTTTTTATATGGCGGCAAAGTTTATTAAAACAATTATTGAAACATTAGTTAAAACTAGTCGCAAATGTCTAAATATTGCATTGTTAGGCAAATAAGAATGATTCCCAAAATTTCAGAGGTCTAGCTTGATGGGAAGTTGGTTAAATCAACGATCGAAAATTTGATGACACACTGATACACACACACCAAGTGTAATACATAAAAACGTTTTAATTAAAAAAGACGAGCATTTGAAATTGATTACTGCATGATTTAATATGCAACGCAGAAAAACTTCATTTTTTTTTTTTTTTTTAGAAAACCAATTTTTAATCTATATTAAAGGTAGAATTGAGTATGGCTAACTTGACCATTTTTTTCCCTTTAGAAAAGGAATTTTAAGATTAAACTTGCAACTTCAGTAAGTTTTGGTACTGAAATAAAAAAAAAACTGAACGCTAACTGAAAAAGCAACTTGGATTATCAATAAAATATGAAAAATTTTACAAAAAAAAATGAAAGTGGTTTTGCTAATTTCGTTTAAACATGTGCTAACATTTTTTTCCCTGTTAAGTTACAGGAAGAGTAGAATTATTCAAAATAAATATTAATTACATAAAGTAAGTGTATTTCCGAGCCATAGTCTCCAACGAAGCAGACTTCCACACAAACTTGAGACGTGGAGCCATAACAGATTTAACGTGCATCAACCTAGTTATATGGTGGGTCCTTATGGCATCAGAATTCGGACAGACAATACTCAATATGGAATATTACTAAAATTTCAAATTTTACTTTATACTCTCATTAATTAAGTTTGATAAAACTTAATCCCTGAATAGCATCAATAAAAAAAATCAAACATTAAACCAGATAATAAAATATATTTTCAAAAAGATAAATAGGAAGTGGATATCATTAACAAAATCAATTTCCTGTTAGTTACAACAGCTTGTCAGTAATCCTTTTTAACTGGCAAAAATCTTCTTCCAGATGGCTTTAATTCAATCAATCTGTGTTCTAAACATTATCAATCACTTGCCTGACTGGTAGTTTTCAAAGGAAAATGCTTCAAGAAGTGACTTTCGAACCTTATTGTTCCTGATTATTTATTATCGTCTCCCTTAGAAGCAACACGAGGGTTATTGGCGATCGACCTCATAATTTTGAACCTCGGTCAAATGAAGAGGACGACATCCGAGCTTCCCCCACCCAGTTCAAAACTTCCCTACCATGCCGATGAGAAGACTTGGGACCTCAACAAGTTTTACGTGCATCAGCCCTATTACACGGAGGGTACTTAGTGAAATCGGGACTCGAACCCACAATTCAATGAAACAGTCTTTTTTTTTTCGTGACCATAACCACTAACTCAACAATCAAATGACGAGGACAACTGGGCTAGTACTCACTTTCCAAACTTCCACGCCACTTCAACGTCGAATCTACATCTCCCCAAAAGCTCACGACCACTTGGAAACCACATTTCTATGGACTTGGAGCTTCAACAGTTTTAACGAGTCCCAGTCTCGCTACACTGAGAGTTTCCGTAGCATCAGGACTCAACGGAAACGACGCCAGCTGCGAGTTCGATACTATGATCTCTAGGCTAATGCGGCCGCATTTCACCGATAACAGAAGTTTATACACTACTATGACTCTTAAAAACTTCTCGATGTCCGATCCTAATTACAAAATTGAATATTTTCTGAAGTACTGGAGGGAAACACAAGAAATTTGGGACATAAGACTTGGGATTTGAGAAATCCAGGACTTAAGAAATCCAAGTACTTAAGTAAAAATTTTGGTTTGCTACAAATGGCTTTTTTCTTGACAGTATTCAACAATAAGGATTCCTCATAATACTTTTTCAAATTTTTGATGTTTTAACACTAGAATTACCATGTTTTTGGTAAAAGCAGAACTACCGGGATGGCTCATAGCTGACCCAGGGACATAAATCATTTTATTCTTAATTTTTATGATAATACAGTTGAAAAATAAAGCGTTTCATGATTAAAACAATGATTTTAATCAATGATTTTCAACTTAGCTCTCTTCCAGAATATTATATAATATAAAATTTAGTTGATAGGAAATTATCATGAAAACTAAATTTCTAATTGTAGAATACATACTTTAAGGCTTTGATAGGTCGTATAAAATAAAATATAAAAATATGCTTCAAGTAACTTATGTTTTAATTTAAATCTCATAATGTTCCTACAGATTAATAAGATATTAAATCACAATAAAAATTAAATATGTATGATATTTCATTAACATTACTCTAATTTTTCTCGAAACATTTCACACAGAGTGAATGTGAATGTTAATATGTGTGTGGCGCAAGAGCCAGATGAGGCTATGCTGCACCAAACAAGATTTAACTGTGGTCTGGGCGAGAAAAAATTGGGGAAAAAAAAAGACAAAATTTGGATGACAAGAAGGAGAGTTGAAAATAGAGAAGGATCACCAGGGTATCCTGGGGGCGTGTCAGCCGTGTTTACCACATTCAGTAAACCCCATAGGAAAGTAAAAGATCATTCAGGTACTTCGGGTTCGTGAAGCCCTTACTCGCCTGCAGTAGGTGAGCCTCTGAGGGGACATTCACACAGAATACTATAGTCTTTCTTTCTTTCTTTCTTTTTTGTGCATAATCCATAAACAAATTTTGAACATTTTTCACTCACAGTATTAGTTTTATTGTCTTTGCATGGCTTTACCTGGCAACGTTTTCTCTTGTTTGAAACTCCTGGGGTAGTACATGGGTAGATAACTTCTGCTTCTTTTGCAATATATTCCTCTCTTAGCTCCTCTGCTAATTTTAGAATACAGTCTCTCCTTCTCATATTAGAACGTATTATCTCTTTAAAAATTACCCCTGCATTAATTGCCATTAGATCTAAAAATATTGAAAAAAAAACATGCATAGCCCAACGTCTTGATGCAGATTTCACTGAATATTTTCTTGTCATCTGATCAACAATATCGACTCCAAATTTTGTGGAATTGTAGAAATTTATTTTTTCAGAAGTTCTCTTCTCGTTTTGAGTAAATTCTAATGAAAAATGCAATGTGCTAAGAAAAAAAATACATTTTTGTGTTTTTTACATTGGCAAGAAAAGGGAAAGATGTTACTATGTGCATGCAGGTTGTTGCATATAATTCTTTGTTCGTTTTCTTCAAGGATTTTGGAATTTCTCTTATCACTTTATTAATTGTTCCTACATTGCTCCAAGTATTTTCTCTCAGGCTTTCTAAAAGTTTTAAAGTTGTAAAAAAACTATCTCTTTTTATATTTCGTCCTGTTTTGAGATAAGACTGGACTGACCGAAAAGCAGGATTTTCTCCAACACTTAGATCATTTGATTTGGAATCCTTTTCCTAAATATGGAAATGCATTGATAATGTACTTTGAACTCACATCTACAGCCAACCAAAATTTGATGCCAAAATTGTCAGGTTTGTTTGGCATATATTGGAAAAATCTACATCGTGTTTTCTCGAAGGAAAAAACAGTACACATGAGACAATTTTCTATGAATGTATTCATCTGATATTAGAACAAATTTATCATCATTTTTCAACCTATCTGATCTTGAAATTTATATGTCAAACTGCATATATCACATAATTTCTAGAAATCTGTTCGAATTCATTGTAGGAGGGAGAAATTATGGCCCTTGGTCTTTGACCAAAGGCTAGTGATGGAAACCCCTTTTGCAGCTAAAGCTCCTCGATCATAAAATATTGCAATGAAGGAATCTATTTCATTGAGAGAGATGAAATTTTATTATTTAATTTTGATCTTGCTTCAACCTCTGCACATTTCTTTGTGATATTCAAAATTTTATTAATTATGAAAAATCTCCAGTAAGTTATAGGACTGCTATTAGTAATATTTCGTTTGGAATATGATGTAAGTCACAAATTTTCTTTTAGAATATTTCGTCACTTTAGAATATTTATATCAGTCGTCAACAAGAAGAAATTGAACACTGCTGATGTATTTTCCAAAAAGTTCAATCTTTCACTTCTTCCTAATCACTTTGAAAGGGTGATTGCTCTCCTTTATTTTTTCTTAACACTTTTACAATTCTTTATTATTCCCTGAATTCCTCAGCGGCATTTACTTGAAAAATTTTCATTTAGCTCGCTGTCACTTTAACTGGATTCAGACGATGAAATAATATGAGCATTTTCCGCAATATTTCCTTCGTTGTTCATAACAAAATTTTCATTATCATCATCAGATGTATTTTCTTCGCAAGAATCATTTTCTGAAAGTTCATTTACAATTTCTAAGCTTCTCTCGAAAGACCTTTTATGTTGGGTGCCATCACTAAACGTGTAATAATTCGAAAAATGCCGATAATTCGTTTTCCTTCTACTCAGTTTACTACAGGAAAAATATTCCTTTTAGATAGTTTCTAGCCTATAACAGAGATAAAAACTTTCTACAATATTTCAACGCATAGATACAATAGCTTATAATCACAAAAGCTTACACATCTGCCTAACAGGTCTTCTATACCAGGTGTATGGACACACCCTCTTCGCATTCTCACTCTTTTGCAAAAACCAGGTGCAATATATATCCTTATACAGTTCTTTTGTAACTAAAAAATTTAGAGTTTAAATCCTGGTTGAAATGAAAGAAAAGGCAATTATCTTGTTAGGGTCAGCTATGACTCCCCTGGTAGTTCTAGGTATACAGACATATAAATAGAAATGTATTCCTTGAAAATCAACTAAAATCATTTTAAGACATTAGACTGAATATTTAGGAAATGTCAAAAAAAATTAGGAAGCTTAATTTTGAAATACTAGTATGAAACCAGCAAAAATTCACGTGTTGGGTCACAGATGACTCGCCTCGGTAATTCTAATGTTAATCATTTAAAAAAAATTATCTATCATTTTGAGAAAAACTTATCGTCAAATGTACCCTCCTCTCTTCCAAAACTCGAGTATAATTTCACAATTTTTTTTTATTTAGCTGTATATAAAAAGAAAAATCAGCTACGAGAAATTAGATTCCGTATACATACACACACGCATGCATACATATACAAACGCACACATACATATATACACGCACACACATACATACATAATCGAAACATTGTTTTATAAGTTAAATAACAGCATTAAGTTAATTATACACCTTTTTAGTACCTTTTGAGTCATTAACATCGATGCCAATTTTATGCAAATTCAATGGGAATTACAAAATTTATTAAAGTGGATTTTTTTATGACTACAATTTCTTTCAAAATATTTACATTTTTTCCTCCCAAGAGAGGTCTTTATTTTCATAAAACAGTCAATAGCATAGGAAGTAAACAATTAGACGTAAAAATTGGTTGATGAGAACGATCGAGAATAAAGAAGGATCGCTAGAGTATCCGAGGGCACGTTATCCGTATTTACCAAATACATTTAACCCCATGAGGGAGAAAAGATCCGTAGGTTGCTTCGAATGAGTGATGCCCGTGCATATCTGAAGAAGACAAGCCCTTGAAAGGTTACTTAAATTTGTAAAGTTTGAAAATGTGACCTCGAATGCCAACTTCATCAGATTAAGCCAGAACATAAGAATCTTTTGATAAGAAAAACTGTATATTTAATAAAATTATGTAATGAATATTAATAAAGTTAATACAAATTGTGCTCAGAAAATTCGTACAGCAATTCATTTCGAAAGGTTTTATTTTAGCCGTCTATGAAAGAGAAAGCAATAAAAGCTATAGCAATAAAAGAATTTGTGGTTTTAATAATGAAGTAGCTAATTTCAACAATAATCTTGAATAAAGTGCATTTTATAAAAGGTACAAAATGCTGAACTTGAAGAGAATTATTTATTTTATCTATGAAATTTAATAAACTTTAACCAAAAGAGAACAAATTTCAATAATCTTAATTATTCTCTGATATGTATTATATATATGAAGTATGGAATGCACCCAGAAACTGCCATGGCAGCGGAAACGTAGTTTTAATGAATTAAGAAACCCATTACGATTTTTTAATCACTAACAACAAGCAAAGAGTAAAACTGTTTATATTTCTGTGCAAGTGACAGGGCAGTTAAGCAAATTTAATTTCTTGAGTGTCCCTCAGTAAGAAAAGTATACAAAATTGCAGAATATATCACTTCCGTTTCATATTAACTTTTTGTCTGAAATCATTTTAATTGAAAAGCGAACATGACTTCAGCTGTGGAAGAAGTTCAGTCTTTCCTGAACACGAAACTTTTTCAGATAAAATTGATTTCAAATCTCTATAAAGATTAGTTCTCAAGAAGAAACCGTGATGGTCCATTATTAATTTTACTTAGGAGAATGATGTTTCGAAATAATAATTACAACTGCATAATAAGTTATTAGTTGTTAATAATTATCGCTCATCTTCCAAAAAGGGAATACAGAGCACTTGGTTTTGTATTGCAATGTCTGCACTTAAATAATAATTTTAAGAAAATAGAGCAAAAAAAGAATTTTTTCTTTCCAAGTCGTGATATCCAGTCCAGAAGCAATATTTCGTGTTCAAGAAAATATATATCTTATTAAACTTATAACTTCGTAGGTGATGGAGAAGTTTAATGGCTTGAGAGCCATTAAACATCACCATCTGCTACACCAATCAAGGTGAAACTATGATTAAATACTTGAAAAATATTAAAGTGAAAAAGAATCGACAAAATAGACAGTCGAAAATGAAGAAGGATCACTAAGGTATCCCTTAGGAGCGTCCCCCGTGTTTACCAAAGACAGTAAACCTCATGAGATAGGATAAAGATCGCTAGGATGCCTCGAGGTCTTGAAACCCGTACCTATCTTCACAAGATAAGCCTCTGAGGGCATATTTTCTTTTTCAAAGTTCTTTCTCTATGCATTTTAAGTCAATTTAGAATAAAATAAGAGCATTGAACATTTACAAATTTAAAAATATTCAACTCTGGGTTTTGGTTGAGATTCTTCACAAAGTAGCATATTAATTAAGTCGAGATGGATCACATTAAATTTATATTTGCTTAGGATGGTGATGGTGAAGTTTTAAGGCGCAAGAGCCAGATGTGGCCATGCTACGCCAAACAAAGTAAGTGAGCGAGTATAAAGTTAATAAAATGTAAAACTGTGATCTGAACCTGTGAAAAAATAGAAAAAAAGGTAAAATATTGGTTGACAAGAACGAGGGTTGAAAAGAGAGAAGGATCACTAGGGAACCCCTTAGGCGCGTCCCCCTTGTTTACTAAAGACAGTAAGCTCCATAGAAAAGAAAAAGGTCATTAGAGTGCCTCAGATACTTTCTCAGGAGCTTCTTTCTATCAATATTTCAATCTTTATATTTTTAACTATTTCGCGAGGCAACAAGTACACGAGAAAGCATTTAAAATGTAAATTATTAAAATTAAAATTTCATAGAAGATATTCTCCAAGATTCAATTTCCTCCATATTAATTTAAAGAAAATGATTTATGAATATATTATGAATTTTACACCGAGTTTATTAAAAATTTTAAGTATTTAAAATCAAGCTAAAACTAAGTTAATATTCGTTAAATATGGATAGGCTATTGATACAATTGCTCTCACGGATATTAAGGCTCCTCCGGCCATTTTGATTTCGTGAACGTTATGTTGATCCAATGGAATTTCTACTACCATCTTTAAATTTTTTTTTTTTTTTTTTTTTTTATCTATTTGAATGGGAAAAAATAGCATCCAAAAGTTCAAAAAATAATGCAAATTTCTGTAGAATTAAACATTTTCCACCCGATTTTTCAAAATATTTTAGAATATTTTTAAAGACTAGAAAACTTACAAGCTTTTCTTTTAAAAATCTTTTCTTTATCTTTTTCTCTTTCGGATGCATTTCCTCCCATTCAAATAGATACAATAATAACAATTTGAGGACAGTGGTAGAAATTCTTTGGGAAGCATTACGTTAAAGAAATAAAAAAAAAGGGGGGGGGGAGACGGAAGCTTAATAATAAAAACCGATTTCATTAAACGAATGAATCAGATAAGCACATGAAACTATTAATCATTTGAAATAACTCTTAATTTAGGAACTAATAAACATCTCTGATAATGTGTCACATTAAAAATATTCATAAATAAAATTTAAAAAAAAATTTCAGAAATTTCAAAAATATAATTGACTTCTCATAAGATGTTAGAAAAAATAATTTTTCATGACGGAATAAAATGTTCCCGTTAAAAATTGTATTTATGATTTCAGGGAATTTTAGTAATATATATATAACTTTAAACACTTTTTTTGTAAAGTTAATATTAATTCCATTAACTTTTTCCTATAAGTAAAACCAGTAAGAAATGGAATTAGATCTTACTGCATAACATTAATTAAGATAATTAAATCAATTAATACAATAAAATAAATTGAGTAAAATCAGTTATCTAAATTTTTAAATTCTTTATCGAAATTGTTTGATAGGAAAAGAGAAACGCAAGCATAAATTAAAAAAAAAAATTCTGTTTTGTTTGCTGATCATCTCCAACAGGACTCGAATAGATTCGTAAAAAAAATGAATTAAATTGTTCTTTTCCACGTGAAGATTTCTTAAAAAACTGAGCAAATTAACAGTTTTTTCCCCGACTTCTTTATTACCGAAATGAGCAGCACACTTCACGAGTTCATTTCGATACGGAAGTAGTGAAGAGTACTGCAGATCCTTTGTAATCTACACTTCAAGCGGCGTGACGTCACATCCACTTAATACATCCCTCAGAAGCGTAATCTTTGAGGAGTAAAGACGTTATCTAGAACACTTTGCTATGTCCACAAAGCGTTATTATGCCGAGTTCCTTCAATAAATTAATTATGTGATTATGACATGTTCTGTGATGTCTCACGATGACGTCGGTGTCTTTGTTTTTTGTTATTTTTGGAGGGCAATCGATTTCGATCTGGTCTCATTTATTGTAAAGATTGTTGTCTTTGGTAAAATTGGACTGGCCACATTTCACAAAACCAATGTGAGAATTTCAGAAGGCTTGGGCGTGCATATTCTATTTCTACCACAAATAAAAGGATTAGTGTAATAACTATGATCCGTGATTAATTATGACCCAAATAAATTAGGTGTGGAAGATTTAAACATGTTTTAAAAAGGCCAAAATAGTACCAATTCAATAAACAGGCCTGGGGACTAAATTACCGAATCTTTCTTATTCTGCAATAAGATTCGATGTTTGCTGAAGCATTCACGGCTATTTTCTTCTGATAATTTTGCGGCTGAAAAATATATGAAAATAGCCATCAAATTGCTTAATATAACAAATGCATTCTTTTAAATCCAAAAAATAACTTCTTTGAAAAAGTTAGTGAAATGATATAAAACGCTTCAACAAAAATGATATTTAGTTAACAAGACTTGACGAGACGCTTACTATAAAAGTTATCAAGGCTCCCGTCTCCCGGTCATTTTGATTTCGTCAACTTAATGTTAATCCTATAGAATTTCGAATTTGGGTCTCAAATCTTTACTATTTGATCTATTTGTGTGCAATTAAGTGCATTTGAAACAGCAAAAAGTAATGAAAGCTCCTGCGGAATTACTTTTTGTTCTTTCGAATGCACTTTTATGTATTCAACGAGATATCTGAATTTGAAGACAGTAGTAGAAATTTCATAGGATTATCAATACGTTCACGAAATCAAAATGGCCGATAGACGGAAACTTTAAGGCTGTCATCTATCGACCATTTTGAATCCATGGACATGATGTTTATCCTATAGAATTTCTACTACCGTTCTCAAATCTGTACTATTTTTTCTATTTGAATGCAAAAATATGCATTCGAAAGTGTAAAAAATAATGGTTTCTGCGAAAATACATTTTCTTTCTGATTCTTAAAATTTTTTTAGCGTATTTGAATGATTCGTTTTGGAGTTTTCCAGTCTTTAAAAAATATTCTAAAATATTTTAAAAATCGGAAGGAAAATATAATTCTACAGAAGCATTCTTTACTTTTTACTCTATCAGAAGCATTTTATTGCATTCAAATAGATCAAATAGTATGGATTTGAGGATGATAGCAGAAATTCCAAAGGACTAACATTACGTTCACGAAATCAAAATGGCCGGTAAACGGGAGCCTTAATATACAGAATATTCATCTTTTAATATATTTCAATGAATAATTGTAAAAATCTATCTCTAAAAATGAATTTATGAGAACTTTAATGCATGCATAAATCTCATATTAATCTCAAATGCATAAATCTCAAACTTTTATTTATAAGTCGTGAATCCAACATTTAGTATATTCAATAATTGGAATTTTTTCTAAATATTGGTGATACGAACTTTTTAAATGGACCTAAAAAAATTTTTTTTAGCGAAGTTAATTTGCACAAAATTTTAATGAAAATTTGTATGGAGAGAGTACCATCTAGCGCATTAATTATTGTTTTCTTTTTATTTGTTAATTTTTCTTACAATCGAATTATGACCTTCATGAAGTAGACTTACAACCTCATTTATCCACAGTTAATTTTAGATTAAGTAACCAGTTTAATTACGTGAATATTTTTCTCAAAGTGTTAAAAATATTAAAAGTTATATAACACTAATATAAAAATTTATTCATACCAATAAAGGATTTGGAAGCAAATCGAAAAAAAATGTATACTTAAGAGCACTTAAGATGGAAGTGAAATGAAATATGAAATCCTCTCAAACAAAAAACTTTAATTTGTGATCAGATATTAGATAGAATGAACAATACATTTCCTCTGTTATCGTTGCACACAAAGAAATATCTAAAAATGAAAAAGACGAAATTGTTGCTTTCTTTTCTATAAAAGTTATTGCAAGATTATCACAGGATTGCTTAATATATTTCAAGCAGTCGGCATGTAAGATTTGAAATTATTTAGCTATTACAATATAATAAACTCTTAGATTAAAATACACTCTTGACTATTAAATAATTCGAAATAAAAACCAACGTTTTTAAAAACAACGTTTTTATATGGTGGCAAAGTTTATTAAAAAATTATTAAAATATTAGTTAAAACTGGTCGCAAATATCTAAATATTGCATTGTTAGGCAAATAAGAACGGTTTCCAAAATTTCAGAGCTCTAGCTTGATGGGAAGTTGGTTAAATTAACAATAGACAATTTGATGACGCACTGATACACATACATACAGACACACACCAAATGAAATACATAACGTTAAAACTAACTAAAATTAATTAATCTGGTAAATTAAATGGTTGGAATAAAGTTTAGTCAAACCACTCTTGGAGACAGGAATTATTTGGCGGTATTTTGCCAAATGTTGCTAAATTGGTCCGCGAAGCAGACTTAACATTCAGCAAAAAAAAAAAAAAAAAAAAACCC
>BMAW01114518.1:96727-135956 GCA_019974015.1 Nephila pilipes | reverse complement strand
ATTTCGCCAAGTTTGGCAATTATTCAAATTGCGCCAAGTGATTGGGCTAAACTGCATTATTTAAAAAAATATGAGTTAAAACTTGTCGCAAACGTCTAAATATTGCATTGTTAGGCGAGTACGAACGATTCCCAAAATTTCAAAGCTCTAGCTTGATGGGAAGTTGGTTAAATTAACGATCGAAAATTTGATGACACACACACCGAGTGAAATTCAGAAAAACGTTGTAAAATGCTACTCCAGGAAGGAAAACAAACAATAAATTCGAAATTATTGGACATATAAAGCATAACGGAAGGAATGAAAGGTTAAATTTGTAGGTGTTTGGAGACTCTTAGTGTGCAATTAGAATTCAATGCTTAGAATTGCCACTTATAACAGTTCTAACCCGGCTAGACATCAAGCCGAAGTGAACACTAATGACAGATATAGGTATATAATTCCATACGGTTTTCACTATGTGCAAGAGTTCATCACTCATATTAGCTGGCATGTGGTGGCGTTCCTGTCTCACGGCAAAGCATGGCCAGATGTTCGCAATGGGAGTCTAATCTAGAGAACATGATGGCCAGGGCAGCAAGCGAATACCTTTTATATATCAGGGCAGCATGAGCAACATGCGGTTATGCAATGTCTTACTAAAAAGTAGTGTCACAGAGGCTTAGAAGATAGAGTACATCCACGGTCCTTAAAACTTTCAGAAATGAAACAGCAGTAATCCAAAATGCATACTATACTAACAAGAGTTAACCGGGATGTGTACTCAGCAACACCCTGTTCCATTCCTCTCAGTTCTCGTTCATTATCTCTATAAGAGAGGATGAATGCAACCTGGAATTATTCGTTCTCCGTGCCTCCATACAAGGGATTTATACATTGGGATTCTGTACGCAAAACCAGGATTTGTCTGACGACTGGACACTGCTCCTGTTTCCATGATCGTTATTCAACGCCTGTCTCGACTGAAGCGTCAGAGGAAACCACAATAAAGGTCACCATGATAACAGTTGAAGTTGTCGTCTCATTGTTCGAGAGAACACTTGTCATTCAGCAAACAAGCCAAGTCCTGACTCATGGAACTTGGCAAACAAGCCAAGTTCCTACATGGCTCTACAATCTCCCAAGGCAATGTGGAGAGCATGTCTGTCTTCTCGAGTGTTAGTGGCAGGAAGCATCTGATACTTTGCATGATCTTTCCTGAACCCATCGATTCCATATTCACCTGGCAGTCATGAGATCACGACTTACTTTGACAGTAACATCGCGGAGCTATAAAGCCACGACCATGCAGCAGTTGACATCGACACGTGCTGATAGTTCTGCCTGCTCACACGAGGTGCAACATGACACTTCAACAAAACACCAATGATGGAATACAACTATCGAATGAGAAACACGCCGTACGACCTTCCCGTTCGTACAAATGCGATGAAAAATTAATTATTTGTATATCCTAGCATGCTATATCTTTCATAAGAATTTGACATTTGTTGCGTGTCGTCTAGATGGTGTGATACTTTTAAAACGTTGACTATCTACTACGAAATAATTTGTAGTTAGTGTTTTTGGCTAGGGCACCGAATGTCCCTTATCTTGAAGTTTATTTGCTAGATGACTAAATTAGGAGTACATCAGTGTAAATATAAATATATATATCATCTATGAAGAGAACAAAAAATCAAGTCCTGGTTTACATGAACAGAAAATTTATTGATAAATGGACAGATAATTAGAGTTTTTAATAACAAGCTAAAATTAAAATTATAATAAATAATATAAAATATAAAACTAATTAAATATTACGCTATATTTATCTTATTTCTCCTATTTAAAACTGTTCGAGTACCGATATAACTTTTACCAAGTTTTTAAAATTTCAGAAGTAAAGATCATTTAAGAAAAATAATTAAGATACCATCAGAAAAAATTTTGCATTTTGTGACTGCATTTTTTAGGGATGCATTCCCCCCTCTCTTCGTCAACAAATAATTAATCAGAGGCACTTTTTCAGAGACAGCGATAACTTTTCTATTCTTTTCTCAGGAATCGACTTAATTGAAATCCTTTTTTCACTTCGTGATGAAAACACATTTAAGCTTGAGGAGAAAAAAAGCTCTTATATTTAAAATTTAGAATAACTATAATAAAGAATAATAAATAATTATCCTGAAATATTTCTATTTCGAGAAAAAAATCTTAGGGAGGCAAGGGTGCAGGTCCCTTTGCAGCCCCCTGGGTACGCCCCTGGTGAACATGAAATGAAAATTTCAAAACAATTGGTTTCTCCAAAATATTAAGAAAATAAATGTTGGGAAAAAGAGTAGCATCATAGAGCTTACAAAAATACAAATTGAGGGTAATTAAAGAAATTCAAAATTGTAAGTTTGTTATTCAGTTTATTTAATTTCTATAAATTCAATAGACTTTCTCGTCATCATTTTGAAATAATATTCAAACTACGTAAGTATCTATTTAAACTTTACAAAGAGTGACTATGTTGCTTTTCTTTTTAAAAATATGCTCATTATAAAATTGATAAACATTAGAATGAGGTTAAAGAGATGACTTGTTTGCAATGAAGTAATGACTGACAATTCCAGCAATTTATCTTCACTAAATATACCACTTAGTAGCTTAATTAGCAAATCCATAACCGGTTTGATAGTATGTGGTTAAGCAGCTCCCTGAATAAAAACACTCGATCCAAGGTACTGTCACTGTCAAAAAGTTTTAATTACATGATTATTCAATTAAAGAAGCTCGCCAGTAACTTTACACATAGCCAGACCTCAGGGTCAAAGTTCTCGAAAACAATTTGTACGAGAGTAAAAGAGGACATGAGACCAAGTAGGAAAAAAAATGTGCTATTTTCGGCTATTCGGGGGATATTTCTCAAGTATCATTAGATTTATTTTTAGCTAAAAATTCTGCCGTTGAGAAACGGTTACTTACCCTTAATGAGTCCAAAGAATATTTCATGATCATTAAAACTGTTTCAATGTAACCTTTCTTTGAAATGGTCGATTCAAATTACAAAGGCCTTAGAAAATTATTGATATTACTTTTTCTGTTGCTTTTCAGAAATTTTGAAACTAATGTATCGAATATTATATAATGCGACGAACATTAGAATACCTTTTACCTTATACATTTCTTGCGATACTCATTTCTTGAGACAAGGTCAACAGCAACGTTGCCAGGCTCGTTCCTTTCGAATAACAATAACATAAAAGCATTGTCTTCTAATTCCAAAAACTCAACTTGAATTCAGATCTTTGTATTGCTATTGTATTCTTGTCTATTCAATAAGTTTCTGTTGTGATTGAGGAAGTTAAAGTTGAGCTGTTTATTTGTTTTAACAGAATAACTCCTACATATAAGTTCTCTTCATTAATTACGATTCCGAAATTTCGATTTCAAATGTAATTAAGTTCAGAGCAGATTGCCTGTGGTGGACTATTCTCTTTTATAAAATTTTAAAAACTGTTTTTATATTTGCATTATTTTATCTTAGAAATTACTTAAATTTGCTAAATGTGCGAGTGAGATAGTGAAGTCTATTGCCACAAGAACCGGACTTGGTTATGCTGCCAAACAAAGTTTAACTCTGTCATAGGCACTAAGAAAACGAAAAAAAAAAAAAAGAAAAGATAATTGGTTGCCAACAAAGAGGGTCGAAAAATAAGAAGGATCTCTAGAGTATGCCGGAGACATGTCACCCATGTTTACAAAATACACTAAACCCCATGGGAATGAAAATGATAACTAGGTGAGCGTTACGAAAAGAAGCTGAGCCCCTGATGGCTAATTATATTTGGATACAGTACCTCTTTTCCCCTCTAAAAAAACTGGAGTTGATAAAAACAAATGATCAAAAACAACTAAATTATTAAAAATAAAAGAAATAAATACCTAAAATAATTACAACTAAAACTTTAAAAACTAAATACTAATTTTACTTAAGATAAATAAGTACTTTTTTAAAAATGGTTGAAAAACATGTTTCAATTTGGTCTTTGCATTTAACTAAATTTATTTACAATTGTCGTGTATTACACAGTTATTTATATATAAACCAGTAGGTTAATTTAACGATTATTTTTTTCTTTTTCGCACAATTGCCAAATTAACTTTCTTTAAGAGTAACTTTTTTGTTCCGCAATTTAATCCATCCGAGCAACGCAAAATTTGTGCAATTTTCGAATCAAAATTTCCTGGTCTTTTTGAGCGAGAAAGAAAAACTTGCAAGCTGTGTTATTAAGAAATAATTTATTTAAAAACATTTGTATTAAATTGAGAATTCATAGCTGATCGAAGTTTTCGATTAAAAATTGTCAAAAATAAAGCAGTCGTTTCAAATATATTTTTGAAACGAATTTTCAATTAATAATCTTATGCTCATAATAAATACAAGACTAGTGTGTCGTAGGTAATTATTCCATTAATTTGTTATGCAATAATTTGCTACACGCTTCAATAGAACATAAAAAAATAAGAATAATTGATGCAAATTAAATTCTAGTACCTTAATGACACCTTTCTTTTCGATACAACTTTCTTTTTTCACCTTGAAAAATATTTATATTCGATTAAAATAGCTGTTGTAGAAGTAGCAGCGGTAAAACAACTAATTCCTACCAAAACCAGTTTTTAAAAAACAAAATCAATGATGAAAATACATATGACAGAAAAAAGTACTTTAATCTTCGAGTTTTTGCTACATTTGTAACAAATAATTCTAAAGTTTGTTATTTTTGAGTTATTAAAAAAACTGAATACCGGACCACTGAAGGCTTGAAATAAATTATGGATTTTATTTTCTTTTATTTTGTTAAGTTTTTCTTTCCTAAGACTTGACATCCTACCGACAATCCATCCTATTGACAAATATTTTGAGGCATTTCATGAAAGCAATATCAAAAATATCAAATTTTATTGTAAACAAAGATTAAAATTGCATTTAACCAATTTTTTTATAGAAAAAAATATCCTGTGACAATGCATATTTGATAATATGAAACATTGGGTGAAAAATTTGTATATTTCGAAGATGTTTCAGTATTTAAGAAACCATTTTAAATACAAATCATTCGATTTTCTAATTATTATCAATTTGGAGCTACCAACAATAAAGGTCGATAAAAGCCTCATAATCAAATAACATGTGAGCTAATAACTATGTTCAAACTCTCATTAGCCAATAACTCTCGTTAAACTATTAATTAGAATCTTGAACCGAAAATGTTTTCTTTCTCTATACATTAAACTAAAAACAGAAAGAAAAGTAATATTAAAGCAACCAAGCAATGAAATGTTTTAATTAAAAAAAAAGAGTTTCGAAACATACGAGAGATTCTCACAATGAAGAATAATAAAATTAAAAGAATATTTCTTTAATGAAAATTTATTTATTTATTCCTTCCAAAAATTTGTTATCTAAATTTTCAAAAAGTTTTCTATCAATTAGTTACCTTATTTTCATATTTATATATCTGCCAAAATACTATTAATATTTAACATGAATAATCTCTTAACAATATCAAGTAGCATATATTACACCATAGCTTTTGATTAAATATTACATTAATGGGTTTTGATACAATGTTTTACAGAAATGAAAGAAAAATACTTATTCAGATTCTTTTCAACGAACATGTATATTGCTGCTTCTCCCTCCCCTGTTCTTTAAGTCTACCGGCGTCGTAAAGTTAAATAATCATTAAAAGTCACAAATCCAACTAAAGAGATGTGAGAAAAGTAAGATTACGGTTTATTAACTATCTCCTCAGATTATGCACGGTCGTTCTCTCAAATAACTCTCAATGCCCCGCCTGAATCTTAGCATAGAATTAAATAATACATTTCTAGATTACCAACTTACTCGTATCGAGTGAGGCACTACTCAAATACAGCAGATTCGACTCATATTACTACCTAATCTAACCAGGAGTAACTGCTAATAAATGTTAACTGTAGACGATCAACTTTAACAATTCACTCCAATTTCTAACTGTCAAACACCTTCTGGCATCCTCAGTACCTATTTTTTAAATTCTACTTCGTTTATATATCACTATATTAATTTAATGTATTCTTATCTTGATCTAATTTTTTTTATCCCTTTTCCTTTGATTGGAAAGGAGTTAGAATTTTATAAATAAATTTAGAAAGTAATCCCCAGGTATTAGTTCAAAGAAGATTTGCGATAAACATGTTACAATACTGTTTTAGAAAGAAGTTTTAAATGAAAGAAGTATTCATTTTCCAAAAAATATATTTAAAAATAATTCTGAAGTAGATTTTCTTATAGATTAAACATAATACATAAGATATATTGTTTGAAATATTTTGAATTATTTAAATACTTAGAAACGTCAAACTTTTATAAAAAAAAAAACATTTGTATCTATCTACATCTTTGTTTAATAATAATTAATTCCATTTTATAAAGATATAGAAAACATAAACAAAAAATTATCTATAATAAGTTCGAATTTAGCATGCTTGTAGAAAATGTAGGCTTATCAAAGAAGATATCTTATTTACTCACCAGAAAAATATTTCGAAGTAGAAAGGCAATTTAAACACAAAATTTCAACATTTAAAATAATTATCATCCCTTTTTGTCAAGCAGTACTTTTCAATCGACAAATAAGATAAAAAAAATACATTAGAGTGTCTTTAGCTATGTAAAACGTTATAATTTGAAAAAGACTATTCATAAATAACACGTTTTAAACGCAACATTAAATTCACCAATTGGCTTGAAACCTTCAATTTTTGAAATGTTCTGGTTACCTGTGAGCAGATTAGCATATTATTAAGCAAAATGTATTCCATTCGAGTAAACATCCTGTAAAGAAGCAAAATAAAGCTATAAACAAGATCTGTAGCTTTCATTCCACCGGCATTTCGTCATTTTTATAAGCATCGACCATTCGTGTCACGTGCAAGGTTACACTGACAATGAAGATTAAAAACTGATGAATGATTTCAAATTTAAACATTTTAAACTCATGATATGGTTTCTATATTTTGTAAATTTTGTAAGATAAAAATTGACATTTCAATAGTTAAAACTATCTGCGTTCCTTATTTTTTTTCCCAATTAAATTTAACGATGAGTTATGCATTATTAATTTTACAAGAAAGATTAGTCGAAATTAATGTTTCTTGAGAATGCAGAAGCGTCGATTAGTAACGGGTGTCGAGTAGGATTGGCTGGTTTGATTGGCGTAAAAGCGCCATATTTGGCCAAGTGACTTTAAACGCTGATTATGTATTAGTAATTAAATGCACCAAGCTGATAATTGTGACAAATGCAAATAGGAGCCAGGAAAGAAAAGGAAAATATTGGTTGATAAATAAAAAGGTAGAAAATAGGGGGAATTCAAAGGACATCCATTGGGAGCGTCACCCATGTTTACCAAAAACAGAATGCATGGACCCCATTTTAAAATTGAAGGATCCCGTATTGTTTTACATCTCGTACTTACCAAAAGAAAGTAGGCTCCAGAGGGATTGCACTAAGTAATATAACTCGATATTATATAACAAGGACATATAAGCAGACACATCAAATTTTCTAAACTTCCACATCAAGCTAGTAGCGAAGAGAGTGAGGGATTTAAATAAAATATACTCCAGTTCACGCAACACAATTATCAATTGATCTTTAATAAAATTTGATTTCAGATTCGCTTTTTCCTCATACGTTGGTAATCACGATCGTTCTGATTAGGCTACGGTTTTACCATTTTTATACGAAAACATTTTAATGTTTTGAATATTTTCATTCAAAATTTATTGTTAATCTAACTGTGACTACATACCAAAACAGTAATTACTATGCCAGCGTTAAAAAAGGGGGGGGGGTGAGGATCAATATTAAGTAAGATTTAAGGTATTCAACTATTATCTAAATGAAGCATAACCAATTCGGAATCGAAAGCGAACTATATCCCTTCCCGGCTTTATACAATTTTGATTATTATACAATTTTGATTATTATACAATTTTGAAGCGTTTATTGATTAACTTTCGATTATACAAAATAGTTTAGAACAAATCAATGTTAAAATGTGAAGGTAAATTGAAACTCAGAGAAGCTAGCGTATGTGAACTTAACAAATGTTTTCTTAAAGCATTTCAAAACATTCGACTTTTCTCGTAATAAATTATTACTGCATTTGGATGCACATATCGGTGAGAGCATGAGCGAAATACTCTTCAAACAGATATAGAATAAATAATATCGAATTTGGAATAATTTCGAATGTTATTAATAGAAATAAGATTTCTCATGAAGTAAGTACAATGGAGAAGAGATACTATACGTGAAGAAGATTGGATTGAATTGGGTTGGTTTAATTAACGTCGCACTAAAAGCAACACTTGCGGACCTAGTATTTTGAGCCTCTGTCAAATGACGAGGACGACTCTTGAGCTGTCACTCCCCTCTCCTAACTTCCATACCACGCGAACAGGAAGACTTAGAACTTCCATAGATTTCACGTGCATCAGCCCCGGCTACACGATGAGTCCAAGACTCGAATCTACTACCACATATGTCAAGAAGTTTAGTGTGTGTCCATCGTGTGTCTAACAACCACATATGTCAAAACGTCAGGTTAGTAGTTATTGTTATGTTTTGCTGTTATATGTACGAAAAGTAATATCAAATTTTGTGGAAGTTATAGTTTTTCTTTATCTTCCCGGAAAACCTTCGATTAATTTTGCTCGTATTAATCTTTAATTTTGGCACGCTTGATCTAAATATTTGTAATAAAGGTTTGGAAGATAATACTTCAGTTTCGTTTTCAAGGCTTCCGTCTATAAGCCATTTTGATTTCGTGAGAGTGATGATGATTCAATGGAATTTCTGCAACCGTCCTCAATTCTATATTTTATCTATTCGAATGCAAAAAAGTGCATCCGAAATGCAAAACATAATGAAGTTTTCTTTGGAATTATAATTTTTCTCCCCGATTTCTGAAAACATTTTAGAATATTTTTTTAAAAACGGAAAAACCCACAAACGAATAATTAAAATAGAGGTAATTTTTTTTTTAATTCGTATGAAAAATGTTTAATGAAATTCGTATTTTCATTAAAATATATTAAAAATTCCCGTATAAAAATGTCATTAATTATTTTTTTCCCTTTCGGATTTCGAATGCACTTATTTAATTCAAATATATATAAAAATTGCAAAGATTTGAGGACAGTAGTCGAAATTCCATAGGATTAACATTACGTTCACAAAATCAAAATGGCCGGTAGATGGGAGCCTTAGTCTTTTTAAAACAACTTTTATATCGATATCAAATAAAATCGTAATTCGAGATAAAAAGTTTAAAAAAAATCTAAAATTTTACTTTTACTTTGGTCACAAAAGCTAAATATGCATCACAAAGACTACAGTAACAGCAATTGCTTTTTACTAAAATAACAAAGCCCTTTAATAAAACCTTAGCCAAAAAAGTCAAGCATTTTAAATATATCAGATCATTTTAAACATTTCCCACGAAACTAACATATATTTTTAATCACCTCCAAAACAATTTTTAAGTAAAAAATACTTTTTCTCGTCTAAATTGAAACATTTGTCTGCTCTCTTCTAAGGCGTCTCATTTAATAACAAATCTTCATTTCCTGTAACGAAAAATCTAGTATCCTTTTACTCTGGACGTCTTTTCCTGAATGAAGTCGTTGATAATCAATAGGGGAAGGACTCGAAACAAGCCTATTGACGAAACGAAAGGGGAAGGAAGAGAGGATGTCATAATTAGAAAATCTGTAAACGGCATCAAAACAGAGGATGCAGATGTACTCAAACAGAAGACACGGTGTTACTAATCGCCTGAAAACGCGCACGTGGAGCGATCGGAGCAGAAAAAAAAATATGCAAGTAGAAAAAGAAAAAAAATGGTGATTACATATCTTGATTAACCTTCTACATTTTTCGGTTTATTATTTCACAGCAGAAAGGTTTTTTTTTTTCATTCAATTGGGCATAATATGAAATTTCGTAATTCAGTTTAGGATAAATGGTATTTCATTAATGCTCAGATGAAGTTAAAAACGAGTCATGCGCTTTTTTACTATCATGGGGCTAAATTCGGAGGTTCGCGAAGTAATTACCCAATACTTTTAGAGTTATTATGATTTTTACATTAGTTGTAACATAACAGAAGGAGCTTAAAAAATAACAATGTAGTACGATTGTTTTATTGACGTCGCTCTGAGGAGCTGTCAGCGACGGACCTCCTAATTTTGAATCTCGATCAAATGACAAGGACTGAAGGGACATTTCCCTCTCCAATCTTCCACACCATACAAACGGGAGGATTTGGATTCTCGACCAGATTTAACGTGATGGTGATAGTGAAGTCTTATTGGCGCAAGAGCCAAATGAGGCCATACTGCGTCAAATAAGGTAAATCTGTGATCTAGACATGAAAAGAATTGAAAAAAGATTGATAGACAAAAAGGTCATGCAAGAAAGTAAAATTTATTGGCGCATGAGCCAAATACGGCTATGCTACGCCAAACAAGAATTAACTGTGATCTAGACGAGAAGAAATTGTGGAAGAGATAAATTGGTTGACAAGAAGGAGAGTCGAAAATAGAGAAATATCACTAGGGTCAGATTTAACGTGAATCAGCCCCGGCGACACGATGGGTCTCTAGTGTCATCAGGGCTCCAACCCAAGACTCGACAAGCAAGCCATTAGTTCGCGACCATGACCACTAGGCTACCGTGGCCACATTAAATGGCAATTGCATTCCGATTCATTTAATATACTTCTTTATTTCGTATGATGTTTGATACAATTTGAACTTATGTTTAAATTAGTTTTCAGTTGTATTTGTATGAAATACTACTTCATTGAGAACTACAAGGACCATTCTTCGTAATACTAATCAACTGTCAGACAACGAAAAGGACATCTGAGCCGGGTTTTCAAACTTCCACATCACGTCACAAGAGGACTTAAGGCCCGGATAGATTTGGCGCGTGCAGCAGCTTCTCTCTTTCCATCCCTCTCAAATACTCCTCGTTACAGTATTAAGTGGAATATAGATTCGAACCCCAAAATGGCTTGATCATGATTCAGCCGCCAAGTAATCACATTTGAGAGATTTCAGAATTACATTGCATCCCCGTCTAAACAGATTTGTGATGTTAGAGTGGTTTAGATTGAAGTTATTCTGAAACTTACGATGGACATTGGCTATTCATGTTCATTTTTAAAGCATCAGTTTGCCAGGGCCATTGGAAACTGCAAATCTCACTCGAATTTTGTTCCAAAACATATTAACGTACTGATTGAATTAATCATTCTAATGCATATCAGCAATAAATTCCATAATTTTGAGCCATGGTTAGGGATAATTAGGCATTGGAAGTGAAACCTCCCTTTTTAAACTTCCTCAAAATGCTACCTAAATACATTAGCAAATCTGAGGACTCAACTATTATCCGTGGATGCGAAAAACCATATTAAAGTCATAAGTATTAAAGAAACATATTTTGAGCATGTATATTATTCTAAACTAATACGATTAAAAGGTTTTGAGAAATCCTGCGTACAAGTAAAACTTTTTTTGAGAAAAATGCTGAAGAATAACAAAAAATCTAGCTAAACAAGGCTTAGTTTTTTTTCCTCTTCATAACTGTGGAAGTTTTGATAGTATCGTTACACTTTTGGTACCAAAACGTTCAAAAAAGATGGGGCTCGAACATGTGCTTGAAAAAAAAAATTTACAGAGTTCTCAGACCCCTTAAAAGATCAGTTGAATTTTATTCGCTGCATCCCCTGATATTTGGCAAAACAGTATATTCGGAGAGAGTGAGCATGAGTGTGATGGAGTTTAATGACACAAACGCCAGATGAGGCCATGCTGAGGCAAAACACGGTGTTACTGTGATCTAGACATTAGAAAAAAATGCAAAAAAGATAAAAATTCGGTTGACTTAGAAGAGTCAAAAATAGAGAAATATCGCTAGGGCATTCGGGGCTCGTCACCTGAGTTTACCAAGAACAACCTCCCCTGGAAAAGAAAAGATTACTAGGGAACCTCGAGGTAATGACTTCCGTGCCTATTAAAAGGCGGTAAGTTCCTGAGGACACTATTCGAAGAGAATTTAGAGACCAGTACGTGTCGGAAAGGCCCTAGAAATATGACTGAATTATTTTACTCTTTGGAATCCACAGCGCTGTCTAAAGTCGGGCCAGACAAATTTTTATTTCAGAAATTGTTTTGGGCTTTTTAATCCTCAAAAATAATTCAAGCAGGTAACTGGTTGATTGTTTATTAACGTCGCAGTTAGAAGCAACACGAAAGCTGTCGGAGACGGACTCAATAATGTAGTATCACGATTAAATGACGAGGATGATACCCGAGTTGGCACCTACCTTTCCTAATTATTCCATACCACCCTAACATAAATAATTTGACCCCCGACTGTTTCAATGTGCTTCAGCTCCGTTACAACGTCAGGTCTTTAGTAGCATCAGGATTCAAACTAAAGACTCGACTACTAACGATGATAAATAAATGCAATATTACTCTTATTTTTGAAAATTTGTGAGAATTTAACTCCAGACATTTTTATTGCTTCTTTATATAATGAGTTCAAAATAATGTTAATTAGTTACTTTATTTCCGTGGACATTACGAAACAAATGTAGCTTTATTTCTAATTATTTCATTCAACGCTTCCATATTTATTTTTAGTTCTTTGGCTTATTGGAGCTTTTTTCTACCGTTTTACAATGGATTAAAAGAAAACACTAGTTCAGTACTATTAGCTATAAATGTACCGAATTCAGACATAGACAACATCTAAAGTGATCTTTCATTTTCGTAAAAAAAAAGTTAAATCCAAGAAAATCCATTTACATACTAATCTTCCGGTGGTAATTTTATTTATTAATTAACTATGATCATCATAATATCAAGAAGGATGAGTACCCTAAAAGAAATCTAATGCCAACTGTTTAACATTTTAACAGAAGGAAACATAAGAACTAGAAGCAGAAATTAGTGAATCAATAATGGTTTATAAGAGTTATAATAAACTTCACGCATTAATTTTTGAAATATCGGAAAAACTGTAACAGCCTTACTTCCTTATTTAACTCCACAAACATCTTAAAGTTTAATTAAATAGTTGATTTGTTCAAAACTCTAAATGAAGATATGTCGGAAGAAGACAACACAGCTTATGTATCAACATTGAATATATGTAAGATCGCCCTCTCTCCAATCCCTAATAACTCGGTTAATTCTTATTTATGTTCAAATAATAGTATTAGTTTACAAATTCACTAGTTCCGATTCCAACACTTCTTTGTTTATAAGAGGTTAAATTCTTATTACTCTAGCTGTGTGTTGCTTCGAAATATTTTCAATATAAAAGATTAATTAAAATAATTCATTTCACTCTACAAACATCTGTCAGCTTGTCATCCTCTATCTCTCTTTCTTTTCAATTCTATTGCGTTTATGTATCACTGTCTCTAATTCAATTCATTTCACTTATCTTCCTCTAATTTACCTAATACTATTTCTTTTGGTTGATAAGAAGCTGTAATTGTATGTAATTCAAATTACCAATAAGTTCCTGAGGTTAGTGAAGAAAAAAAAAGACGAATAATTCAGTGCCACAAAACTATTTCTCTTTCACTTGTTAAATGCGCTGAATTCCAAATATATAAAAAAGGATTCATAGTATTCCCATACTATTTTAATTTTAAATTCTACTGTAAATTCGAATTACTAGCGATACATTACTAATTAAATTTAAATCTGGAATTCCGGGAAAAGAAGCAAAGTAAAATATTACTCTGGAATTTCATTCCGACTTCTAAAATGTAAGAAAATCGTAAATTGAAAACTGTAATTCAATTCAAGCTCAAAAGGCAAGTGATGAAATTCAGTGTTTAATCGAAAAAGGAAAAAAAATCATTTGCTGCTCGTAATATGATATCTGCCTAAATTCACGAATTCAAGCGATATTGATAATGAAAGAGATACTCTGAAAGAAAGTACAACTAACTAAAATACACTGGAAAATATTCAGTCTACGAAAATATCAACAAAAAAAATTAATCACGCAATTAATGCTTCTTTTGTCCCTTGAATAACTAATGACATTTCGCCATTGCTAATATCATCTTACAGATTGGGCAACGAAATTTAATCCGTATAAATATCTACGAAAAAGAGCAAAAAAATACAAAATTCGTAAAATATTAGACGTTAGATAAAATAAACCTGTCCATTTTACTGGAAAACATTTATTTCATGTGACAGTAACCCATAGCTACAATATTTTGTTACAATTCCAGAGCTGGTTTCCGGATTTCCTTCTTCGCTCAATAGGGTTACTTCACTGTGCAATTAAACGATATTAACCCTCAATGTTCCAGATTTACATCGTAAAAGAGAATGAACCATTTTAAGGATTTACAGACATAATTATACTATGAAGCAATACCAAATAATTATCGAAAAGCAGAAAAAGAAGAAGCTCTACTTAGACTGTGTGTGATGATACAACGCAAAAAGTTACACAAATTCTTTTTACGGCATTTTTAAACATAGAATGAAACAAATTCTTGATTCACTTCAGAGATGCATTTTATTTATGATTCTAACTAAAAACGATAAGATAATGAGGAAATTTTATTGTAGGTCACAACATTTAAAGCCTTATCATAGTACGTTTCCAAATTAATTTAAACTACATAAGAAATGAAGTTTAAATTAATTTTGACACTCAAAATATGTATATATTCTCATCACGCATGTAGATTTAAAATTCCACGACACACTTTGATTAACAATTTAGTTTAGCTTTTAAAGTTGTCTTTTAAATCGTAATAATTCATATTTATCTTAAATATTTCAAAGATAAAAAAAAAAAAAAAACTTGAATGTTGTTTTACATCCGTGTGTTACTGTGCAATAATCTATGCTCGTTTTTTTTTTTGTATCTGATGTTATGCTAATAACCTTGCGGTTTGAATTCGGGATGCTATACGGCAGTCCATGACTCATATCTTTCCGGACAGTCCAGTTCATCATTTTTAAAGATTTCACGTAAGACTTCTAATCCTAATGTTATTTCATTTAAATACATTCTACTTTATTATACATCCCTAAAATTGTCATAATGTTACAAATTAAATTATAAAATTTTTTCTTTTCAAAATTTTGTAATTAAAAACTTGTTCTAATTAACGGTTTCTACATAAAGTTTTTTTAAAAAAATATACTTTTAAAAAAATTACTTGAAAATATATTGAAAATATTGCATGAAAAATCCAATAAAAAGCTTTTCAGCTTCAGTTTCCAAAGCATGCTTTTTTTAATTTCTAAATATTTTAATTTTTCAAATCTAAATAAAAACTATCATGAAGTGAAAAAAAAACATAAATGCAAACTTAGAATTTCTTCTTAAGACAAATATTTTTAAAAAAGAAAACATATTTAAAATTCTAGAGTCAAATTATCAATTATTTAAAATTCGTGAATTTATTTAGCTATTTCACTGAACTTGATTGTTAAATATTTCGTGTGTAATATTTATATTTGAAGGCTTTTTTAAATTTATGATTAAATTAATAATTTATTCATTTTTATCTAAATATTTTTTATGAATCGCAGACGAGAAAACTCTTTGTATGGACAAAAAGCTTATATTGAACTTATTTGTATAAGTATTATTGCTTAAAAATGTCTGTACAATATTGTATAGAAAACAAAGTTAAAATACATGGATTTGATAGAAATTATGTTCTTTGTATTTTGATATAAATGTTTATGATCTAAACATGAGATACGAATTTAGTATTCATATCTCATTTAAAAAATTAGAAAATGATTTCAATCGACAGTTCTATCGACAGTTATTTTGATTTAAGATCTTTAATAATATGACTATCAAAACATACATTGAAAAGGTATAAGTTTATAATTTATTCATACACGATTTCAACACGAAATTTAAATTTTACTTCCCCTATTTTGTGCTATTGAGAGATTAGGGGCAATTAAACCTTTTTAAGGAAAACACAGAAATGTTGAGGATAATAAAACGACAGGATATTTCAAAAGTAACTAACATTTTCAAATCAGCTAATTATTAAAATAAACTCGCATTCAAGTCCGTTTAAAATTCTATATTGGAAAACTTTTGGAAAAAAACTATTATCATTAAAATAATTTACGAAGCAAATTTCAATAAACTTAATGTAATTTCTAAATTGTTTAAAATTAAATTCTTTTTATATGGGAGACTTTAATTTTCCTATATACAAACCTATTCATGTGTCTTAGAATGTCATTTACAAACAAAATGATTCTTGAAATTTTGGTTTAGTGAGAGCTTTTGTTTCATGTCATATACTGATAATATAAAAAGAAATCTTATGTTGTACACATAAATATACAATGCTCCTTTATGATCACATGACATGAATAGGAGTAACCCCAAGATGAAAAATATATCAAATTTTAATAAGGAATTAATGAAGGAATAAAACAGATAAAATCTAATTCGAGAAACATCTATGAATTATAAAATAAATAAGCCAACTTAATAACGAAAATTAAAGAACACATATAAAGATCAACAATTGATAAGAATTGGAAGAGAAATAAAATTATCGGATAGTATAATAAGATTATAATTATACTTAAGTGTTTCGAAACATCTCCTGTTAAAAATGCAATTATGGTATGAAGTGCAGACGAAATAAAAATTTATGTTTGATGTCAAAAAATTGTGTACTATCTTTGCGTGCTAAACAAGTTTTGCTTTGTATAAAAGGTTAAATAATTAACAAGAATGCAGTAAAAAATCCGAGCCAACTATTATTTTAGACACTCATTTCGAAATTATTTCTTTTAAAGCAATCGATGAATTAATTCTCCGAAAATTTAAAACTTTTAAAAATTTTCTTTCTTTGAAATATTTTGTTATTTAATGCAGTAAATATTCACAACATGCAATTAAACACAAACTATTTACAGAACTAAAATTATTGGAAATTTTAAGTGTTGCTTTCCTCACTTTTTTTATTTATTAATTAATAAAAGTTGAAAGGAACTTAATACTATAAATTCTCCAATCTATTTTTTTTTCTTTTGAAAAAGGTTTATTATTTAGAGTTACTTGTTTTTCATAGAGTAAACAAGTTCATATTTTTCCATTCATTATATTAGTAATTTCAACTCGTGTCGTTTTCGTTAACAAATTATCTCTGTTCTTCTGCGTAAAATTCACGATTATTAAAAATTTAATGCAGTTAATAACAAAATTTAATTTTTATTCCTGAATACCAAATGGATATTTACGTGAAAATTATTTTAAACATACTTCATGCATTATTTAAGACAAAAAAAATGAATCTCTAAATTGTTTTTCTTGTGTTGCTCAACAAAGACGCATTAGAATCAATAAAGACACCTACTCAATATGTTACCTAATTATTAATAGAACAAGAAAGGGGGTGGGGGAGGGAAGTAGGATTTATGCTTATCAACAAATTTACCTGCACTCCTACGCAAACAGTTGCGGGGGAGTCCGACATGACGTCAGTTCGGTCAATTGTACGCACCGAGAGAGGCTCTTGATAGTTGTAAAAGAATTACAAAAGACGGGCGCGATCGAAAATTTTCCAAGCGCTCTCACGCATTCTGTTTACAGATTCTTATTGGACACCCAAAGATCACGTGACGCTGCGGCGCATTATGAAGGTGGGTAGCGAATGGAGATTCTTTATTATTACTTTTTTTTCCTAAAGGGATTACGATTTTTTGAGCACCCACCATTGGATGAGGGAAGATAAGCGGATATCTGGGAGCTCTCACGGAGATTATTTGGTCATTCCGGACTGTGATGGAGGCTCGATAAATGTCCGGTTACATCGTGATGAAGGACCCCTGTGGCAGCTCAATTTAATAACCTTAGCGCTATGATTTCGAGATATATCTTGCCAACGCTTGTCTGATAATGTATATATATATATATATTATCTACGGCTTTTTATAACTCTATTTGTATTTACGCATTAAATTAATGCAAAAGGTTCAGATATAGATTTTAAAGGGTGACATGAAATCTCAAAAATTGTAAGAACTATGATTGATTGTTTCCTTTCAACTTCGCGTGCATATAGAAGCAACAAAAGGGTTCTTTGCAAAATTCCCGAGGAGACCGAGCTCACCCGAAAGGGTTTAGAGATATAAACTGGTCTCCCTAAAGACAACCACCACACACTCAGCATTGATTGGCAAAAAAAGTTGTCAATCACAAAGGTTAAGAAATAAGATTACACGTTGGAACAAATAACATAAGAAATTATATAATGTAAAATACAAACGTAAATAAAGTTTTGCAATGCATTTACCGAGGAGGTAATGTACGAAACAAGAATAAAAAAAATCAACTGTCTAACTTTCTTGCAAAAATAGGCAACGAATAACAGACTAAATGATGGAATACAAAAAAAAAATCCAAAATTTATCAGAAGGCTATTGGCGACAAACCTCGTCATTTTGAGCATCGGTCAAGTGGCGAGGAAGATACCTGAGCTGGCACCACCCTCTTCTGGCTTCCATATCCCGACATCTGGACAGTTTAAAGTCTTAACAGATTTAATGTGCATCAGTCCTGCTACACTTGTATTTAGTGGTTTCAGTGGGTGAGTGATTGTGAAGTTTAATGGCGTAAGAGCCAGATATGGCCATTCTGTGTCAAATAAGTGTAATTATAATGAGTTTAGTTTAGTTTAGTTTTTATTAACGTCGCACTAGAAGCAACACGAGGGCTATTGGCGACGGACCTCGTAATTTTGAACCACGGTCAAGTGACGAGGACGACACCTGAGCTGGCACCCCCTCTCCTAACATCCACACCATGCCAACGGGAGGACTTTGGGCCCCGAACAGATTTAACGTGCATCAGCCTCGGCTACACGGCGGGTCTTTGGCGGCCAAGGATCGAACCCACGACTGAACGAAAACCGCCGGTCGTGAGTCCACGACCTTGACCACTAGGCTACCGCGGCCCCGTAATTAGAATGAACAGATGGAAAAAAAAGACAAAATATTAGTGGAAAATGGGAGTCCAAAATAGAGAAGGATCATTAGGGTATCCCGGGGACACTTCACCTGTACTTATCAACGACTGTAAAAACTCATGGGAAAGGAAAAAAAATCACTAGGGGGCCTCGGGGTCATGATTTCCGAACCTACCAAAAGAAGGTTGTGACATCAAGACTCGAACTCACGTTTCGAAGGAAACTACGCAAGCCACGAGTTTCATGATCAGTATGCTACCGCGGCCACACTCTTAAGGCTCCCGTCTACCCGCCATTTTGATTTCGTGGACGTAATGTTAATCCTATGGAATTTTGACTTTAATTCTTACATCTTTATTATTTGATCTATTTGAATGCAATAAAGTGCATTTGAAAGAGCAAAAAATAATGAATGCTTCTGTGGAATTACTTTTTTCCTAAAATTTTTAAAAATATTTTTATTCTTCATTTAATTATTCGTTTTTGAGTTTTTCGGTCTTTAAAGAATGTTTTCAAACATTTTTAAAAATCGAAGGAAAAAAGTAATTCCACAGAAGCATTCATTATTTTTTGCTCTTTCAGATGCACTTTATTGCATTCAAATAGATCAAATAGTAAAGATGTGAGAATTCAAGTCGAAATTCCATAGGATTAACATTAAGCTGACAAAATCAAAATGGCGGGTAGACGGGAGCCTTAAGAATTAAACAAGTTAAATATGTCATGAAAGAAATTAGACTTGTTTAATTTTGTTAAAGTCTCTTCATCGCCCTCAATGACTCAGGCTTACGAATCATCCCGATAAATAATTAATACTGAGGGTAGGATTGATTACTCTAGCAAGATAATTTCATTATATCCAGACATTTCGACTAGTTATGCGTTATTAATCTCTCGTATTTTGACCCGCCACATCTCAATTAATGCTACATTTTCCTAATTTCCACGCTGGGGCGTAGCGAGATTTTTTTTTTCTCTTTGGGCGGGGGGGGTCTTCCACTTTCAAATTTAATTGTTTAGCCCGTATCTCAAATTTAATTGTTTAGCCCGTATCTCAAATTTAATTGTTTATTTTAAAAGAACTATTATGTTGAGAATGAGTTTTCGAATTTTTTTTTCTAAAAAAATACTAAATTAATTAAAATTTCAAATTAACTTTTCATTCTGAATTTTTTTAATTTTTTTCTAAAAAAAAATTTAAAAAATTCAGAATGAAAAGTTAATTTTGGGGGGAGGGAGGTGAGAGCAACACCCATATCCTCCATCAATACGCCAATACTCCACTGCTTTCACGTCGTCCGATAACTTAACGAGCAGCAGCTTTTACTATTTCACACAAGTATTATTCGGTAGTGCATTTCAACGTGATCCAGAAAATATCAAAGGAAGGGATGGGGGATCCATTTTTTTGTGTAATTCGCCCTCACTGCATCTCTTCACTGAGTATCAAATTACCTTGAAACACAGGTTTTAATATCCTATTCCTAAATAATGCACGAGTTTGGCGTCAAAAAAAATGTTAACACGAAAACTAAACTTACATAGCAGATACTAAACGGACTCGTTATTGGTAATTTGATTGGGATTTCCTGATCAGGTATGTTATTTTGTCTTAGTTGAAAATTATGACGGGGGGGGGACATATGCTCCAGTGCTCACTCCCTGGATCTGCCACTGACACGACCTATAGTTCTGTAATCCACAAGGCCATAACTCTTTAAAACCAAGTTGCGATCTCTAATAAAATGAAATGAAATTCTAAATATCCGTAAATTTCTTAGTCAATTTTATTATGTGATTAAAAAATAAATAAAAGATGCGATGAAAAAGTTTAAAAGAGAACTCTATAGGAGTTAATAAGTTTATATTATATAATATTATTATATATATTCTCCTTTTTCAAATATTTCACATTTTCAAACGAGGACTTAATTCTAAGGCTAAGTTGCATTTTAGCATTGATACGCCCTTAGGATTCCAGCAAATTCTACACAGGAATGTTGAACAAATGATTTTTAATTTCAAATCGAATTTAAACGTGAGAAATTACGTAACAAAGAGCGATCGGACAAGGCAATGTCACAGCTTCGTGCAATCTACCTTGCGTTAAGAGATAGAGTCGAGATCTATAATCTACCGGATATGGCTCTCCGAGTCAACGCATTGATAATCATGCAGAATAATTTCAAACTATTTGGCACCTTTTAGGTAAAAAAAATAATTGAATTTAATTTTATCTTTTGTAGTTTACCTTTTGCCTCCTATTTTAATGTTTATGATTTGTGGAATCACACTCCCCCCCCCCCAAGTCCAATTCAAATAAGTTTTTTCTTATCAATTTCAAATGAACGAGAGAGAAAAATTATCGCTTGATAACAAACAAACAAAAAGAATTACTCACGGAAAGAAGATAAGACGTTATAAAAGAGTTTCTTTTTAAATCGGAAAAAGAAATAAATTGGAAATTACTTCCAGCAGATGGCTTAAAAATATATATTTCACTCTGTGATTTAATGATATAACTTAACTATACATGTAACACATTGCAGTGAAAATGTTTAGAGACAAGCAAGTTAACAGGGGCAAAGACTTTCAAAGAAAAATAGACTTCTATTTGTTTGAATAGAAGCAAATGTGTAGAAAACCTTAAAAGAAGCCATCTTTAGAGCTATTTTTGGATTTTGAATTTTATTTAGATATCCAAGTCAGAATTTCAAATGAATCAAGATTTTTCTCATATTTTTGTAAGTCCTTTGAAAAATTATTTATGTATGATCATATGGAATTTTAAATAATGAAGCTCATTTAAATGGTGATGGTGAAGCTTTATGACGCAAGAGCCAGATGTGGCCATGCTGCGCCAAACTAAGTAAGTGAGCGAGAGAGAGCAAAGCTAGTAAAATGTAAAACTGTGATCTAAATGAGTGAAAAAATAGAAAAGGTCAAATTTTGATTGACTAGAAGGAGGGTAGAAAATAGAGAAGGATCGCTAAGGTATCCCAGGGGAGCGTCACCCGTGTTCACCAAAGAGAGTAAACCCTATGGGGTAGAAAAAGATCACCATATTGCCTCGTGATCATAATGCCCTAACCAACCTAAAGAAGGCAAGCACCTGAGGTCCCCCTGATATAATCCCCTGGGCTCATTTAAATGACCGTCAAACCTACATCTTTTATAAACAGATTGATTAAATTCTTGACATCTATTGATTTATTGCTTGTTTATGTAGCACTAGAAGCAACAAGAGGGCTATTGACGACGGATCTCATAATTTTAAGCCATTGTCAAGGGGACAAGGACGAAACTTGAAGTGATACCCCTTTCTCCCAACTTTAAGATCACGCCAACTTAAGAACTCTTACCCTCGACGGATTTCACGTGCTTCATTTCCTACACACTACGAGTCTTTAGTAGAACCTGGATGTGAACCCGCAAGTCAACTCAAACATCGCAGGTTACGATTTCGATCTACGTTCCGCTGCTGCATCTTGACATCGATTTTATTCTTTTGTCATCAAATTGCAGTAAGACACCGATCATAAAATCAAATTAGGAAAACTTATCACGTTTAATCCATATTTATTTATGGATTCATAAGGTAAATTAGAGTACAGAAAGGCAAATTCATTTTACAAAAGTCGCACATATCAATACAATATTGCAAGCTACTCTCATGTTTTCGAGATTAACCATAGTAAATCTGTAAAAATGTGTATCTACATACACTATATAAAAGTAGTAGCAAATATTTCATCACATATCTCATTTTTTACAACGTTTTTATATATTTCACTTGGTATGTGTCTGCCTGTGTGTATATCAGTGTGTCATCAAATTTTCGATCGTTAATTCAACCAACTTCCCATCAAGCTAGAGCTCTGAAACTTTAGGAATCGTTCTTACTCGCCTAACAATGCAATATTTAGATGTTTGCGACAAGTTTTAAATAATATTTCATTAATTTTATCTATTATTATTATTATTGGCTACAACAGCACTAGGATCGATAAATCCTTCGGGATCAAGGCTGGCATGGCGAATAAATGTCAACCTTTGTTGTTGTCTTGCTCACTTCGGTTGATTAAACTGAAATTACAAATAAATTTTTTTATGTGTTTATCATGTGTTTGTTTTGAATTTAATGTATGATAATGAATAAACTTTGCCACCATATAAAAACATCGTTTTTAATTATTAAAGGTTTGTTTAAAAATAATTGATACATAAGTATTCAAAATTTTTAAAGTAGAAAAATAATTGTACATATCTAAAATACTAATATTGAATTTTCAGTTTAAAGTTCCTGTTGTGCTTTTGTAAAATTTTGCTCAGGTGAAAAACTTGACAAAAAATCCAGTGTTTGAAATGTGACAAAACATTTAAAAAATGAATTAAAAAGGAAAATTAATTTAATGCACAAAATTGAGGAAATTTGAGGAAAAGAATGCACAAAAGTTATTTAATATGATCTGGATCTTCAAAATGTGTAACACGGACTTATTAAAAATTATCCAAACCTAATAAAAGAAAAATTACACAAAACTCTCGAATCAACTGAATAATTTACTCTAAAAATCAGTGAAAATCAAATTCCTTCGAATTTTCAAACTCATTCGACAACAAAGCGGAAATACGATTTGTTACCTAATCATTACACATGAGCAAAGCGGAAATCCATCATTAATATTTTAATGTAAGAAAACGTTTAAGTACATTAAATCGATGCGTTCATCGAATGAAATCCACAAATCATGGCAAAAATCCAACATCACCGTGCCCTTTCACAAAATTCTTTTTAAACGCACGTCTTACAATACCCAGATCTCTTCCAGTGACGAAACTACCTACTTACGCGACTTCACAAGAAATCGAAACTTCAACACACCTTTTTCTGTGTAGCAACATTACCATTCATGTCAGACACAACACACGGCGAGAGGAAAACCTATTCCAGAGAGAGAGATCCGCTTTCACAAGAATCAAATAAACATACCTACTTGACGCGGTTCCACAGCATGCAATCGTGGAAGCATTCATCGACTGCCTAAATACAGGTTTTAAAAATTCTTACTGCTCGAGTTCTTTTGTTCCTCTTTTGCCTGTTCTGTCCGACCTGGATTACAGTATCACATTTGTTATCAAATGTTTCATGCGGCGTTCTCTCACTCGGCTCACTCTTTGATATTTTATTTTTCACGCAAAAAATAAGATGGTGTCAATATTTGTCGTGAATCCAGTGATGGTGGCAAGTGAGTGATCCCATACCATGGTATCGTGGATAAGAAATAAACTCGTTTGAATCATTGCATCCGTAAACAAGTTTCAGAAATGATGGAAATAAAAGAAAAAAAAACGGATAAAGGATTGTTTTCCCCGTGTCGCGTTTTTGTAACATTGACTGTGTGCGATAGCATTTAATCAATTCGGACGAATGCAATTTATGCGAGTGGGAATGTAGAGGGAGAGATTGGCTACCACTTTTAAGGTTAACTAAAATAGTTTTAAGCCATTTAAATGTTTGCTTACTGCAAGTTCTGAAATCACTTGAGCATTTATTTTCAAAATGACAAAGAACGTTCAATTGATTGATTATTAATGACGCAACTTTGCATCAAACGAGGGCTATTGGCGACGAACTTCGTAATTTTAAACCACAGTCGAGTGATGAGGAGCTGACACTTCCCTCTCCAAGCTTTCACACCACGCCAAAGGTAAGACTTTGAGCGTCGACAGATTTAACGTGCTTCCTTCCGATACAAGGCGGGTCTACAGTGACATCAAGTCTCGAACCCACGACGCGACGGAAATAACGCCTGACGCAAGTTTACGATCCTGAGCCCTAGGTTATCGCGGGTACAAGAACGTTCTTTTCGAGTGAGTGAGTGAATATAAAGTTTATTGGCACAAGAGCCAGATATGGCTATGCTGCGCCAAACAAAATTTAACTGTGGTTTAGACGTTAAGAAATTGAAAAAAAAAGACAATTTTGGTTGACAAGAAGGAGGGTTGAAAATAGAAAAAGATAATAGCTAGGGTAACCCAGGGGTGCGTCACCCGTGTTTACCAAAGACAGTAAACCCCATGGGAAAGAAAAAGATCAATAGGATATCTCGGGGTCATGATGCCCGTACTTATCTAAAGAAGGCAAGTCCCTGAGGTCCCCTGATGTATAATCCCCAGGGGCAGGGTGCCTAGCTATACCCCCAGACTCTGGGTACCCATTTTAGTCGCCTTTTACGACATGCACGAGCTACAGTGTCTTTTTGAACGAATTAAATTTCTTTTAAACATTTATACCACAAAATGTGTATCGATTAGTGGTATTTATATATGATTTAATATTTCAATGAGCAACCACGAATTTTAAAAAAAAAATCTCCCGAAATAATGTAAAATTAAATCGCTTTTTAGAACGATCGTGAGACGGTCGTTTAGTTAGCCGCAAAAGGAGCTTTTGTTTTTGTGCAACCACAAGATGTCCTCCCTGCCGCTTTTCAAAATAAAGCGTGAATTGCACGTGACTTGTTTATTCTAATTTGATTTCTTCCATCCAATTCACAATATTAGTTTCGGTTAAAATTGCAGTTGTCTCATTGAAGTATTATTAATAATACATAAAAATTTCTTTTATTTTCATTTAATGGCAATAATAATTACATTTAGCTTAAAATATACAGTTTAATAATTTATCATTTGCTGTAATTTTAATATCTGAAAAGAATGTTCTGCAATATTTTATCGTACTCTTTTGGCTCTGATATTTAATTGTTCATTTAATAATTATTTAAAAAATAGTTTCACCTCTGATGACTGAAACCGTTCTCTGCAAAACTCTGTATAGAAAAATTCATTAATATGTGCTAACACGTGGTTATTTTGAGAAGATATCGTCAACAAAGATGTGTGGCCATACAATGAAGGATACGGGGTGCTGTGTCTAAAAGATTGGCATTACAATTCATTATGATTATAATAATTACATTTAGTTTGCTTAAGGTACATTTACATAGCTAATATTTAATTTAATATTTTATTGTTTGTTTTTAATTTTCGTACAGAACATTATTGTCTACCTTAATAATTTATCGTTTTTTCTTATTTTTTAATATTTTATTTAATAATTCATTTTTATGGCAGAATCGTCTGCTTTTATTCTTTTTGTTGTTAATATTGGCAGCGTTTTTGAACTTAAGAATGTTTTGCTTGCGAAAATAAAAATGAATTAAGAGTTTGAAGAAGATATTTTCTCTTCTTGAGAGTAATTGCTTCTGTGGAATCTGGGGCTCGGAAGTACACCTTAATGGTGATTAATTTTTTATTTTGAATAATTCTACTTTTACGAGAACTTAACAGGAAAAAAATGAAATTAGCACAAGCTGATTAAAATTTTTTTTAATTTATTTTGTTTTGTTTTACGAGATCTATTTAAAGAATTTGAAGTATTTTCTTCTTCATTTACATTCCCTCTAGGCATGCTTAACAAGAAAGAAGCACCAAATATGAAATCTTTGTTATTGGGTCAGATTTCCTTTATATTTCTCAACTATAATATGATTTTAAATCTGTGGTTGAATTTTACACCTCATTTTAGGTCTTTTCCTTAAAAGTTGGAAGATTTTTTTTTTATTAGTTCAATATGATTTTCCATCAGAATCGGTACATTTTAAGAATACCTTTAGATAAATATTTTAGAAAGATACTTTTTACTGCAACATGAATCGTTTAAATTACTTTTACTTTCAATAACCTTGTTTTCATTGGTAGTTTCTCAGTCATCATCACTTCATTACGTACAATAAGTTATTCACTCGTAAAAACTCTTTAGAGAAGTCTTCGGGAAAACCCATTTTAGATTCAGGCACGATCAATATTATGACAGCTACGTTCAAGGACATTCAGTTCAAAGACATTACATCCAAGGCGAAAGCTCGAGTTCTTATAATAATGGCCTCTGCGCATATTAAAAAATTCAGGACTCTGCTACTAAGTGACGTCATACTTTAATCATTCTTAATTATAAGTTATATAATTCTCAGCAGACAGGAGAAGGATAAATAAACACGAGATTTTGACATGAGAATGATAAATTCAAGCTTCCATTTTCTGGTCGTCTTGGATTCATGAGCGTATGTTATTTCTATCGGCAACTGACTTCATAATTACGAGCCTCGGTCAAATGACGAGGACGATACCTGAACTGGAATCCAAATTTCCAAATCAGTTAATAATGAGATGATTATGTAAAGAAAAGCGTTCGTTTTACGTAATTCAAATCTGTGGTTTTATTTTGGTCTAGAAGAAATTTTGCAAATTTGATCTTCAAAACAAGAAAAAGGTCACTTTCAACATAAGATTGGGTAAAGCTCCCCAGCAAAGTCAAGAAATCTTGGCATGAGTCAAGTATTTCTTCATAACTAACAATTTATAAATACATATTTCAGCATAAATTTCCAATAACAATATTGAAAATGCGCGTGATTAAAAATATTTATTTTTCTATCCGAGGAATAATGAATTTGAAATGTGTTTTTACATACAAAAACACATATATACATATACTGCACACACACACACACACACACATATATATATATATAGCAGTAACTAAAACTATCGTAGAAGCGAGAGTTAAAACATAATTTTTTTTCTTAAATTTACAAAGAAAACTTATAAATCATTTTTCAAAAATTTAGAACAAAGAAAAAGAGAAAAAATAATCACGCTACAAAATAATTAAAAATTGATCAAATATTTGAAAGGATATTGAAGAAATACAAATGAATGAGTGAAAGGAAAGTTTAATGGCGTAAAAGGCAGATGTGGCTATGCCAAACAAGATGGAACTCGGGTCAAGACGTTTGGGGAAAAAATGGAAAAAAGACAAAAAGTTTGACAAGGGGGGTGAGAAAAAGTGAAAGATCACTAGGGTATTCCGGAGGCATGTCACCCATGTTTACCAAAGTAAACCCCATAGGGAAAAAAATCACAAAGGTGCCTCGGAGGCATGATGCCCGTCTTTCCTGAAGACGGCAAACCCAAAGGGTCTCCTGATATAATCCACTGGGGCAGGGTGCCCGATTATAACCCCAGATAATGGGTACCCATTTCAGTTGCCTCTTACGACACGCATGAACTACAGTGGGACTATTCTTTCACAATCGGTCAACACATGGGTACTGAACAAAAATAGATAGCAAGAAAATAAAATTCAAATGACGAATAAGTGCAAACCTAAGCATGAAAGACAATGAAAACAAATTAGAGAAACGAGGAATTCAAACATTTAGAAATTCTGAATCTGGCTTTTGGCAGGTTAGTTGGTTAAACATGTTTTACGTGTCAACAAAATTTTTTTATTAAATAATATGGAAATTCCACAAACTCAAAGGAAACCAAGATAAAAAAAAAAAAACTTCATTGCATTAAAAGATATCAAATGAAAAAGATGAACCTTATCTGTAGTGAATGAAAACATTAAAGGGAAACAATCTAAAAATTAGACAACCAGATTAAAAAAAAGATTTAAATAATTACATGAGACAACATGCATAGCAACGCATGAATTTAACGCTTATGAAACACAAGAGAATACGGGGAATGTAGCAATATTATTCTCAAAGAGGAAGAGAACTAATGCATAAGAAAATTAATTGAAGCAAAAAATGAAAAATAAACAGAAAAATTTAAGAAAAGAAAAAAATAATATAAACTAAATTTTATAATTTTTCTTTTTTTAAATAAGTCGATGAAAGTCAAAGGAACTTCTGCTATCAAGCAATTGTTTTTAATTTATCCAAATTAATGTAAATATCCTATATTTTAGTTACAAGTTTAATATTACGTAAGATTTGATTATAAATTACATTCCCAAGAAATGTTCGGACTTATCCTCTCTCTCTATTATATATATATATATATATATTCCAAGCAATTTGAATTTTTTTTAAGGATTCAGAATCTATTTAAAAGTATTCTGTAAGAAATAGGCTTCCAAACACTTAACCACATAATATTTTGAAAAAAGTATACAAAATTTAGATTTAAAAATAATTAAAACAATCAATAATAAATCCCTTTTAAATAATATCTAGTTGATAATCTTTCTACAAAAGAGAAATGATTACAAAAATATTTTTAAAACAATTTTCGATGGGAAGAAATGCCATTTATTGTGGGTCTCAATATTGTTCGAAAAATACTGTTTGTTCAACTGAATCACAGAATAATCTGTTTCGACTGCTGAAAATAGATTTATCCAATTTTATCCGTCACTTTTCATTCAAAAGTAAAACAAAAAAAAAATCTTTTTCCCCCCGCTTAAATTCTAAATAACTTTGATTTGGTAATCTAGATGTGTCAGATTAATTACAACATTTGCTAAAAATGATTTAAGAGAAAAACACCATTGACATTTTATTCTGAAAAATGAACATAATCTGTCACTTCATCCCACAATTCAAGAAACAGAATAATAAGCATGTTTTGACTCTTATTTTGGCTAATTGGAATGTGGAAGACAAATTATCATGATCTAACGGTTTTATCTCCTATATTATTAAGGTGTCATTTCATCCATATCTGCAATTGACGCCTACTCGATTTGACTTTTATTTTCTGTGCTCATGCATGAGGCCTCATGTTCCCAGAAAATAAATTTATTGCGACATTAGGCGTTAGTATTTAGAACTCAGAAATGCCTGCTTAAAGAATATTTCTGCCTTTATTATTCAAAAAGATGTCTTGCAGAATGACCTCTTCATAAATCATGGCAATCGTAAGATATCACGAAGTCGTAAGTTATACACAGAATAGTATAATTATTTTAGGACAATATAATTGATTAGATCTGTTAAGGTGAAACGTTTTTGCAAATTATTTCCAAGAAACTGAGCATTAACATTTCTTCAAATGGTTTCCCAGTTTCAGATAGGCTTCCATGCTTACAATACTTTTGCCGATAGAAATATTCTCTCGAACGGAAAAGGATTATAAATTAAACGCTTTTCGGAAAGGAATTCTTCATTGATTTCCGGATTAATATAAAAAAATGTTCTGGTTATTAATATAGCTAATTTCAAAGAAGAGTGTTTCTTTAAAATGCAATAATATTTAGCATAACATTGCACTTCAGTATAAAATATTTACACTATTAAAAATTTGTCTTAAAACTTTTCTAGATTAAAATAAAATTAATATAAAATTAACTACATAATCCATCAATTGAAGCATACTCTTTACGAGTATTTGTATATCAACAGGAATCCAAAAGATTTGAGAAAAATAGCATAAAATTAAGTGAACATTAAAAAATAACGTGAAGCAACATTTTTGAGCCATGTTACTGAAAATATTTAAAAAATATATAATTTTTTATTTAAGCTTCTGTCTTGAATGATTATGGTACAAAATAGTAAAGCATTAATTAATTTTTATAACATTGTAAACTAAATTTTAAAAAAATGTGCCATATTAATGCCAAAAAATTAACTTAGGAGATAGAGTAATCGTGTTAACGTGAAGCTTAGTTTAGTTTAGTTTAGTTTTTATTAACGTCACACTAGAAGCAACACGAGGACTATTGGCGACGGACCTCGTCATTTCGAACCTCGTTCAAGTGACGAGGACGACATCCAAGAGCTGGCACTCCCCCTCTCTTAACTTCCACACCACGCTAACGGGAGGACTTTGGGCCTCGTCAGATTTAATGTGCATCAGCACCAAGGTATTTGGCTGCCAAGGATCGAACCCGCGACTGAACGAAAACCGCCGGTCACGAATCCGAAACCATGAGCACTAGGCTAACGCGGCCACCGTGTTAATGTGGAGCCATTCATCAAAATCCAAGTTTTCTAGTTTAATTACAGGCGCATTTCAGTTACAGATGTCACTCTAGTCTCCTAATTTTGGTCCATATACATATAATTCCATTTAAATTTAATTAATTTCCTAATTTATCTTAATATTTTAACTGTCGTAATAATGTGTCCACATCCTTATTTCCTGATCCCATTCTTCTTAATCTTTAATTTATGTAATCACAAGATTTTAAATGTATTAAGATCATTATTTCCTAGGCTCTGAACGAATCGGAATATTTCCCTACCCGCCGCTGTGATTCCACGTAAAATACCTAAAAATCCCTACATCTATTACCATGTGACCTATATAATCCTTGATTTAACTTCCCTTAGAAACAAGCAGCGAAAAAATCTCTGCCACTTTTTTGCCAAATTACCAGAGTAGATAGACATATGTTGCATCCGCCTCTATTTTTGATGTATCCGACTCCCTCTTATGTGAATATAAATAAATTCGTTACCCCTAATTTTCAGTTCCTTTATTGTGTCTCGACTAAGTACAAAACATAAAAACATTTTCAAATCAATATACAGTGGGTAAAAATGTATTATCAATTGCCTATAATTGATCATATTACCTAACAAAGGAAATACTTGGCAATTTTAGCAGGGCTTTACGAACACAGGAGGTAATAAAAACACAAACCCATTGAAACTTTCATTTTAAAATGCTTTTGACACAAAATATACAACCAAAACATAAATTTGCTCTTTATTTTGTTTGCATACCTTTCGTGTTTATAACAGCTGTAATCTATTTCTCATAGAGAAAACCGAAGTCTTGGTTATGCTATTGAGAATTTAGTGTCATTGTTGCAGAAGTATAAGCTTAAGTACATCTTTACACGAAATTTTGTGTTTCTTGACTTATAGGTCCAATTTGTGCCATAAATTTTTAATCGCATTTATGTCAGGCGATTGAGGTAGTATCTTTAACTGGTGAGGAGCATTATAGAGCAACCACTCTTGGGTGAGGTCATTGTCCATCTGAAACACAATGATGTTCCTAAGCCAAGTTTTTGGTCACTGAATTTCAAGTTATGGCGCAATATATCAATGCACGTACATGCTGCCATAATAGCATCAATAAAGCACAGGTTACCAACTCTGTTTGTTGCCACAAAGCCCCAAACTACGATGCTCCCTCCACCATGTTTCACAGTCGATGTGATATGTTGTTTTTTTCAGTTCGGTGTTTGATTCTCTCCACATATATTGTCGTCCATCACTCCCGAAAATGTTAAAACTTCGATTTATTGGGGAAAATAACTGTGTTCCAAAGCTTGTTTGATAAAAGAACATGATTTTTCAAAATCTAATATCTTTCTCCTGTTTATTTCTGAAATGAAAGGTTTCTTCCTAGATGCCCTTCCATAATAACTTCCTACGCGCAATAAACTTCGTACAGCCTGTTCACTAAAAGTTTTATGCGAAGTATTAGCAACATCTTTGGTTAACTGAGGTCTTAGGCTTATTTTAGGGTTCTTCTTAACCTCGGTGATCATGTCACGTTTTTCCCTTGCAGGAAATATTAGAGGCCATCTCTTTCTATTCTTATTTTCCGTCGAACCTGTCTCGTTGAACTTTTTTACAACCCTTCTAACAGTAAATAAACTTATTATCAGTTGTATTCCTATAGCACGATAAGTTAAACCCTCAATTTTTGAGCTGAATAATCATGTTTTTAACGTTAACATTCAACTTCCATTTTATTCAGTATTCGCAAAACAGCGTTTTAAAAAATTTAAGTAGCACTGCAGACTTTATACTACTAGGGTGTCTTTTCAGTCTAAACACGTGACCTCAATATAACAAAATTTGCATAGTATTAGTTCAAAATTTGCCAATCCTTTTTTGACATGCAAATTTACCTTTTTGTAGTATATTTTGTGTAAAATGCATATTAAAATGAAAGTTTCATTGGGTTTGTGTTTTTATTACCTCCTGTGTTCCTTATGTCCTGATAAAATTATCAAGCATTTCCTTTGTTAGTTAATATGATCAATTATAAGCAATTGCCAATACTTTTTTTACATACTGTATATGTACCGTAACATTATATATATGTGTGTGTGTGTGTATGTAATGATTTAATATTAATAATTTCTCTTAATAATAATTTAATTTTTTATTTTATCCCATTCCCTAATTAAAAAGTAAAGAGTTCATTCTTATTTCCTGATTCCCTTCCAAATTATCCTTTTATTTATTAGATTACACGCTCATAAAACTTGTTTAATCCTTTTTCCCCCAATATCGTAAACTTGTCAAAATAATCCCTTCAGATTCCTTGTCTATTATGATGTTTCCCTAGAATCCCTATCCTGTACCACGTTTTCCATGACGTTTCTCATGAATTTCCCCATTATATAATGGGATACTCTTAAAATTGGAGCACTTCTTATTGTCTCGCCTTTGTAACGTGCACTGCGGTTAGACCACCAATGTAAAAACTTTCTTTTTTTCTTTGGCCAGGCCGGCCGACTTTGCGCAGCGTCTTCATAATAAATAGAAATAAAATCACCACCATGAACTTGAATTTGACTTGCCTTCTTCATTGATTAGAAATTGTTTACCACTACTGTTGACGGAATGATTAAATGTCCTCAAGTAAATTCATAACATATATATGTATATAGGGGGAGAGATGACTCCCTCCCTCATCCCAGTTTCGAAGCGCTCCTCCAAGTAATTTGCAACAGAGATTATCTCCATACAGAAGACGTCAACAGGGGAATGCCGGTGTTCCAGGCGAGTCCCTTTGAAAGATGCAAGAATGAGTGAGTGAATGATGAAGTTTAATGGCGCAAGTGTTGGATGTGGCTTTGCTGCGCCAAAAAAGATGTAATTGTGTTCTACGAGGCATATTTTTTAAGTAAGTACCGTTTTGAAATTAAAAAAAGACGTGCAAAGATATCGCAATAATTTTATTTTTACATGAAAGCCAGTACCTTAATCTACTTTTCTACATAATTTCCGTGAATATTGAGGCACTTGTCATAACGTGGCACCAGTTTTTGAATACCCTCCTCATAAAATTCTGCCGCCTGACTTGTTAACCACTGTATCACAAATGTTTTGACTTCGTTATCGTCTTGAAGACGCCGACCGCCCAGGTGTTTCTTCAAGTGCAGGAACAAATGGTAGTCGCTGGGCGCCAGATCAGGGCTGTATGGAGGATGATCAAGAGTTTCCCATTTAAAAGATTTGATGAGATCTTTGGTCCGATTAGCCACATGTGGACGGACATTGTCATGCAGCAAAACGATACCCTTACTCAACTTGCCACGTCTTTTGTTCTGGATTGCACGACGCAGATTGTTTAATGTTTCACAATAAGACGCTGCATTGATTGTCTCATTACGAGGCAGAAACTCCACTAGCAATACTCCTTTTCTGTCCCAAAAAACTGTGCACATGATTTTCCGGGCAGAAATTGTTTGCTTAAACTTCACTCTTTTGGGTGATGATGAATGTCGCCATTCCATGGATTGTTGTTTCGATTCTGGTGTGACGTAGGCCACCCATGTTTCGTCACCAGTAACAATTTGGTCTAAAAAAATCTTCACCTTCATTGCGGTACCGCTCAAGGAAAGTCAATGCACTGCCTAAACGTTGGGTTTTGTGCAAATCCGTCAACATTTTTGGAACCCAACGTGAACACAATTTCCGGTAATTCAAGTTCTCGGTCACAATGCGATACAAAACACTACGAGAACATTGAGGAAAGCAGTCGGACAATGATGAAATTGTAAAGCGTCTGTTTTCTCTCACCCTTTCGTCCACTTTCTGCACCAAATCTTCATTAACGACCGAAGGACGCCCACTCCGTTCTTCATCATGCACATTTGTGCGGCCATCTTTAAATGCTCTCACCCATTTCCTTACCATTCCATCACTCATAATGTTTTGTCCGTAAACTTCACAGGTCTCACGATGAATATCGATCGGTTTTACGCCTTTAGCACTAAGAAATCGTATAACAGCCCGTACTTCACAATCAGCGGGACTCACGATTGTCGGAGGCATCTTAAACACTCAGTAAACAACGTATACAATGAAGAATCAGACTGTAATGGCGTCAGTGCGTAGACAAGAGATGTAGGTAACCAGCGAGCATGCGCGGAACGCCGACCGGAGCGCTGCGGCGGCGGAATCGCAAAACGGTACTTACTTAAAAACATGCCTCGTAGAAAAAATTTGAAAAAAATGTAAAAACTTGTTGACCAGAAAAATTGTCGGAAATAAAGAAGAATCGCTAAGGGATCCCGGTGCTGGGTCCACCGTGTTTACCAATTACATCAAACACCATGAAAAAGAGAAAGATCACTGAAGTCTCTCGGAATCATGATGTTCGCATATAACTTAAAAAGGTAAGCCTCTGAAGAGATAAGAAGTAGGAAAAATCTTCCCACCCCGATCGAATATGGGTGGGAAGAGAGTAGTAAACGATAAAAGTAGAGGGGCAGACGACAGATGAAGCAAGAGCAAAACGCGAATTGTTCGAGGGGATGCTGAATATGACATTATGCTAGAAGAGAAGGAGCAAATAACCCACATTCTATTGTAAATAACAATCTTTAAATTTGAATAATCATTATTAAAACTTAATAGAATTATTCAAAGATGAGTCAATTTAAATGAAGTAAATAATCCCTCCTCACGTAAGTGGGGGGAAGTTTTTTTTTTTTTTTTTTTTTTTTCAAATTTTCTCACGGATATGTGAAATCGTACATTACACCCACATCAGAATTAAGTCACGAAAATCCAAGGCCTTCTAATCGCATGCGACTTCTCTTTCTCTCAAAGCAAAGATAAAAAATGTGATTTCGTGCGTTTGTGATCAGTATTAAATAATAGGAAAACGATCCAATGTATCACATTAAAAAATTAGCTTACTTAAATACTTTGTAAATTTTGAATTATTCCACAGTCATTTAAAAAAAAATCGTGAGGTTTTTTTTCTATCTTTTGTTGAGAACGTAGAGTCTAATAATAAAAGTTGCAGTTGAAATTAGATGACAGATCAGTGTCATATGATGTTATCAAATTGCCGAGGAAAAAATTGCTTACTTAAATACTACAAGAATGCTCAAAAAGAACGTACTTTCATAGTTATTTACAAAATTTGAAGTCAACTTTAATTGAATAAAATTGAATTTGAATCAAAGTCATTTTAGAACACAAGGAAGCAAAGACTTGTTGCTAAGGCACAAAACAACGTATAAGAAATTCACTGAGACATACTGAAGGCCGCTCTCCTCCTCTTTCCAACCCCCTCCCAAAAATAATCTGCAAAGGACTCGTCACATATTTATTTTATTTATATCTATCCAATATTGCTTCAAAAATAATGAAATTTAAGATTTTAATTGGTTGCATGAAAGTGCATTAGCTTAAAAAAGGCTCTTATTTTTTTTGCATACATTTATGAATCGTTTCATATTTGGTACAGTTTTAAAAAAAAAGTATCTATGAATAAAAACAATTCTAAATTATCCTTCAGCAACCAAAAATCTTGTGTTTCTATTTGTTTTAAATTTCATTCAGAATTATATATGCACCGAAAGACCGATGCTCATGGTAATGCAGGCTGAGTTATGATAGATATTTTAGATAGACACATATTGTCAGGTTTAGTTTTTTTAACGTCCCACAAGAAGCAGCACGAGGACTATTTTTTTTTAATTTTACCTCGTAATTTTGAACCTAGGTCAAGTGACGAGGACAACACCTGAGTTGGGACCTCCTCTCCTAACTTTCACACCACACTGACGGGAGGATTAAGCCCCGACAGATTTAACATGCATCCGCCCCGACTACACGGTGGGTCTTTAGTAGCATCAAGACTCGAATCCACGACTCGAATAAAAATGCTCACCACGAGTCCACGACCATGACCACTAGGCTACCGCCCACTTGAAAAAAGACAAATTGGTTGGCTATAAGGAGAGTCGAAAATAAAGAAGGATCGCTAGTATATCCCGTGTTTTCCAAAGACAGTAAACCCCATAGGAAAGAAAAAGATCACAAGGGTGTTCTGGGGTCATGATGCCCGTACCGACCTAAAGAAAATAAGTCCCCGAGGTTCCCTAATATAATACTCAGGGTGCCCGGTTATACCCGCTGACACTGGGTATCCATTTTAGTCATCTCTTAAGACATGCATGAGCTACAGAAAGACTATTCTTTCACGTCCAGTCACCCCACGGGTGATTGAAAATAAGAAGAGATCACTAGAGAATCCTGAAAGCGCGTCACCTGTTTACCAAAGACTACAAAAACCTCGAGAAAGAAAGTTTCAGAAGTTTTATAAATAAATACAAATAATAAAAACATTTTCAAATCAAGTTTATATTTAAATATGAACTAAACAGTAAAAAAAATGTAAGGTAAAATATTATATGATTTATAAAAGCTTGGGGTGCTTAACTAAGTTACCTACGTAATTACAAATAAATTACCATAACCACTTACTCGTTCTTACACATGATATCAAAAGAAATATTAACATCTCAAGCTTTCATAATTTATGTATTATTTTACCTTTGAAACGATTATTTTTATATCTTTTAGTCCATATTTAAATAAAAGTTTGATTTAAAAAATGGTTTTTTTTTTAAAAAAAAAATTACATTTGTTTCTTCTTAGTCTGTAATTTTATTACTAAAAAGGCATTTACGTCATATATACATGTGTGCGAAATTTCAACTGAATTGAAAATTATTAAGAACAAGATCAGAATCTCTTAGTCCATCATTGCTAAGCAAAATACAGTGCTATATTGTCCTCGGGGATACACGTGTATGTAAGATTTCAACTAAATTTGAGGTCGTGAAATGCACAACAATGGATCAAGGATTTGAATGTTGATTAATATCACAATAGGAAACAATACGAGGGCTATTGGCGACAATTTTGAGCAACAGTCGAATGACGAAGACGACACCTGTGCTTTCACCTTTCTCTCCAAACTTCTACACAACGCCCATGGGAGAAATTGAAGCCTCGACAGAATTTAACATGCATCAGCCCCATTACACGTCGAGTCTTTACAAAATCAAGACTTGAAGCCACGACTCAACGGAAACAACACCAGCCATGAGTACACGAGCATTGCCCACTTGCCCTCCGTGAATCGGAAATTTAACTGTCGCGAAGGTTCTGGACGCCCCATAAGCACGAGTGAACATAAGGATTGAGCAATCACAAAAGAGACCGTTCTCGCGCCAACACTGTCATTAGCATCATTTAGAAGTCATTTACTTCCTCCGTCAAGGGTTTGGGGCCGCGGTAGCCTAGTGGTCAAGGTCGTGGATAGCGGCTTTTTTTGCTCTTTCAAATGCACTTTATTGCATTCAAATAGATCAAATAGTAAAGATGTAAGAATTAAAGTCAGAATTCATAGGATTAACATTACGTCCACGAAATCAAAATGGCGGGTAGACGGGAGCCTTAAGAGTGTGGCCGCGGTAGCATACTGATCATGAAACTCGTGGCTTGCGTAGTTTCCTTCGAAACGTGAGTTCGAGTCTTGATGTCACAACCTTCTTTTGGTAGGTTCGGAAATCATGACCCCGAGGCACCCTAGTGATTTTTTCCCCTTTCCCATGAGTTTTTACAGTCGTTGATAAGTACAGGTGAAGTGTCCCCGGGATACCCTAATGATCCTTCTCTATTTTGGACTCCCATTTTCCACTAATATTTTGTCTTTTTTTTCCATCTGTTCATTATAATTTCGGGGCCGCGGTAGCCTAGTGGTCAAGGTCGTGGACTCGCGACCGGCGGTTTTCGTTCAGTCGTGGGTTCGATCCTTGGCCACCAAAGACCCGCCGTGTAGCCGGGGCTGATGCACGTTAAATCTGTTCCGGGCCCAAAGTCCTCCCGTTGGCGTGGTGTGGATGTTAGGAGAGGGGGGTGCCAGCTCAGGTGTCGTCCTCGTCACTTGACCGTGGTTCAAAATTACGAGGTCCGTCGCCAATAGCCCTCGTGTTGCTTCTAGTGCGACGTTAATAAAAACTAAAAAACTCCTCCGTCAAGGGAAGCCATTCGAAGACGTTTGGACAACACTGGGCACGGGAGTTGATGTCCATTAAAACGCCTTTCACTAACCCCATCATAACAAAAGGTAGTTGTCGATTGGATTTTTGCCAATCGGTCAAGCTGGAAATGTGTCTGATTTGGAGGCGTGTAATCTTCGGTGATGAGTCACCTTTCAGTCTCAGGGCCGATATCCCCCCCCCCAGCGGCGCGGGGGGGGGGGGGGGGGGG
>BMAW01114518.1:70714-96627 GCA_019974015.1 Nephila pilipes | reverse complement strand
CCCCCCCCCCCCCCCAAGATGCATATGGAAGCGATCAGGTCAGTGGTCCGATTCTCCATTTGTTGACAAGAACATCCGACAGTCACTTAAGGAGTGACAATAGAGGAGGGGATGATTGGTTGGGACGCTTAATCACCTCTAGTCGTGCTTCAAGGAACTTTGAGTCACAGTTAAGTTGATGACATATTAATGCTGGTTGTACTGTTTACGCTATCAAGTCGACAAGGTGTCATTCATCAACACACGAGACAAAAAAAAAAATTCGTTCATTACTTCACAACACTCTTCCAATATGACTACACTCCCATGGCCTGACCGACCACCAAATCTCTCCCCAATAGAGCATGTCTGGGACGTGCTTGGAAAGCAATTGCGTCCATCTCTAAATATCGCTAAATTAACTGTCCAGTAGCAAAGTTTTGTAGAATGTATTGCTAGGGTCATATATGACCCAACCGATTCGATTCTACGACGTGTTTCGGCTTGTGTAACTGTCAGAGGTTGCTTTAACTTTTTATTGATGTGTAATATTTTTTTTATGCCATAACTTAATACAACGATCTGCTATTCTGAATTTATCATTTCCTTATCCCTTTATACACTACATACGAGGGGGTATCTTAAGGTTTTAATTATTACTAAGAAGTAACTAAGATATCTGAATAAAATGTGTTATTCTATTAATTGATTGTTATGCACATAAATGCTGTAAATTACATGTATTCTTGTTGATTTGTTTGGTTTCAAAAAGCCGTAAGTTTAAGTAGTTCACGGTATGAAGGGGAGGGGATTAAGCTCCTTCATTTGAAACGTTGCAGTGCCCATCAAATCGACAATGGAATGAGGGCCATTCATAGAGATTATAGACCCTCATATGATGTTGTTGTAAGATGGAAAAGGAATTTTAAAATGACCACATATTCCTCACAGAGGATCCAGGAAGAGGAAGAACATCAACTCAAGGACGATACCGTCACAGTTAAGAAAATTGAAGACTTTATCCTATTAGATCCAAAATAATCATGAATGAGATTGATATTTAGTTTCGGCAGTGTGCTGAAAATTATTCACAAATAACTACACATGTCCAAAATATCGGCACACTGAATTTCACTATTACTGTCTCCTTTTTAGAAGTAAAAACGGTTCATTCTCTCAATGTAAAGATTGAATCTTTTGGAGCAAGACAAAAGGAAGGTTGAATCACCTAGTAATTATGGATGAATCTTGGGTCTATCATTATGATCCAGACACCAAAGAGATAAGCCAGGAGGGAAAATACAGTGACTCACCTTCCCCTAAGAAGACTAAGATGTAAAAGACCTTAATGAATGAAATGCGCGATGCTCTTATCAAGAAGCAGCGTGGTATGATTACCAACAGCGTCTGTTTTCTTGCAGACAATGCATTTGCTCGCTCATCTTGGGATGCGGGACAGGAATCAAAGCGATGTGGCTTTGAAATTTTGCCACACCCGCTTTATTTTCGTAATCCTACACAAATGACGTCGTTTAAGAGGTGGAACAATGGTTTCAGGAGAATACATTAACTATTATCCCGAATGTGTCACATATCACTTCTCGTCTACGAGGAGGTATCAAAGTCTTAATCGTTCATAATAGCCGAGATATGTATTGATAAATTTTATTCTGCTAATTAATTGATCCTCATGCAAATAATGTTGTAAATTACAGCTATTCGTGTTGATTCGTTTGATTTCAGGATGCCGTAAATTGATAAAACCCTCAGTGAGGAGAAGATAAGACTCAGTCTGCCGAGTTTTATAATGACAGCAAAGAAAGGTCAAGGAATTCTGGGAGAAATGTATAACTCTGGATAGTGACTTATGTAGGGAAAAGTTTTTAAGTAAATTAATAAAAATTAAATTTTTATCTCTGTTATTTTTAGTCATAATTAAAACTTTTCGATTCTACCTCATTTATGTGTTTTTTCATGATTGTAGCTTGATTTCTTCTGGGTGCATAGATTTCTTGCAATAGTGTGTGTAAAAAAAATTCAATCTACAAATTTTTCTGCAATATTTGCGACCAAAAACGAAATAGCACCAATTTTTTTGTTTCGAGGCCTTCAACTCCGCTCCTATACCTTTAACTCCACTATAATTAAAAAAGATGATTTTTCTTCGTTGATAGTAAAATCTTCAATAAACATAGAAGAAAAGTCTATTTCCAAACAAGGAATTCAAAAAGAAATTTTGGATTTAAAAAAAGTTTTAATCTTTTGGAAAACTCAGAATTTTTATAAAACACAACTGATTGATTGTTCATTAATATCGGTCTTAGAAGCAACATGAGAGTTATGGGCGACGGACCTCCTAATTTCGAACTTCGGTCAAGTGACGAGGACGAATTTCGAGATGACACATTTCTCTCCGAACTTCCACAACGCTCGATTGAAAGCCTCGACAGATTTAACGTGCATCAGTCCCGTTACATGACGGGCCTTTAGTGACATCGGACTCGAACCAATGACTGGACAAAAACAACGCCAGTTGTGAGCTCGCGACCGTGATCACCGCGATTTAATTCTGTATGAAATAAGTGCGGTTTAGGCAACGCCGCACTTATTTGATACAAACTTAATCTTTTTGAACGTTGATTAATAATTTGTACATCAGTTGATAATTATAAATTAACTTTCAAGGTGACGGAAACGCTTTTGTCTTAACATCATATGTTCAAATGTTGCGAAGTCACTCTGTGCCAAACTTCCCGTACATGTGTCAAGTTGGCTGTAAAAAAGTTATAGATCGCCAAATGAGATAAACCTTACGAGCATTTATAAGAAAGAAGGGCGGGGGGCTGTGAAGAAGGGAGATTATTGTAACACTTCCAAATCTGCTCTGTGTTTCATTTTTCGACAGTCCTCTTGCAAGTGAAGATAATAATTAGTTCGTCTTTACAAGAAATTGTACATAATTTCCTGTCAACATTTGCCAGCAAAATTGCCAAAGTCATGGTAATTTCCTTTTAAAAGAAGTTTTAAATAAACATCGGGAGCAACGACCGAAAATAAATATTACAAGCAAGGCGCGTTTTTTATTCATCTTTCAAATTTAATCCCTGTATCAACAAAATATTAAAATACACAGTTTGAAACATATTTGAAGATGCATAAATTTTTTTTTATCAAGACTTTTGGAATTATTATTAAAATTTACTTTTCCAAAACCTTCTGAAAAGATAAGCTTGAGCCTTTGTTAAAAATCTCGGAAAGTTTTTGTTACATTTTTAATGATAATTTTTATAGACAGTTAAGTAAATCATCGGCAGTTTCTTATCACATTAAAACCCATTGTCAAATGAATATCACATAAGTGAATAATATTTTGCAGACTCAAAGGTTGTTGTAAATGTTGGGATATAAAAACTAAACAAGTGGAAATCACTGATGTATGCATACGTATTTAGCTTTAAATAACTCATCTATTTCCCAGATTCACATCTACTATTTATTTGTTTGGTCACCAGATCCCATTGTATACAAGACATTTGACAAGTCATACGTCATAAATCGTTCTGCTTACTAAAAGTGAATATGCAGTAAATAAATTGTAATGTCACTATTTTGCATAACTGAGAAATTGATAGACCGCACAAGCGCGGATATTTTTTTCACTTAAATTTATCTATATGGAGAAGATAAATTTATTTAAACCAACTGGAAATAAAAATTTATTTCAATAAACTATTTATCAGTGCAAAAATGAAAATTTTATATGTTTACTTCACACAGTTTTTAACATATTCTAATTTGATTGTTGTATTCCTTCGATGAAATATTGCTATAAAATATGTATTGAAACATTTTTAATTTTTACAAAAGGTACTTAACTCTAATCATGCATGTGAGTATATTATCGAAATATTTTTTCTAAGCATATTGTTCGCTTAAATATAATATATTTTGTTTTGATTGTATTGGTAATTAAAAAATCACCAATATGTTTCCAAGCAAAAAAAAATCTTAGTTTTCACTCAAGTTTCAATCCTAAAATGTCATTTCATTCAAAGTTAAATACGATTCAATGATCTATTATTATCAAACAGAACTAAAGATAAAAAGTCAAAGTAATAAGAGTTGACTTTACTGTAATAGAAAAGTATTTGAATCGGAGTGAGTGATTTGGTAAGCTAAGACTTTATTGTTTGAATAAACTGGGATCAACCGAGTTAAGAGGGATTCGAGGGAAAGTAATCTTTGTCGGATAATAAAGTGTGTTGTCCTGCTCTAACATATCTTCATCGTGAACTTCTTATTGACTATTTAATTAGACTTTAAAATGACTATCGAGTTAAATGATGAAGGAAGGCCGTCACAAAACTAGTAACCTTGAAATAAAAAAAAATATATTATTTTTTACAAAAGGAACTTGATCTGTTCTTTACCTTAGACATTCATTTCTGAACACACGGTTTATTTTATGAGTCTGAGATTCACAGAGCTTCAATGTTTTAACGCACAATCAAGCCGTGTTATTCTCAAGGTCGCAACCTTTCCATCTCATTTGTCTTACTTTTCGTATTAAACCAAACTGCTCCGGATAACAACTTGTCCGGTATTTTTTCATTACTACTATTCCTTAATTATTCAGGGGAGAGAGAGTACTTCAGTTTCACAGACAAACTATAATTTTTTTTTTTGTTATCATTCTAACAAATCGTTAGAACGAACGCATTATTCTTTTTCCCCCTCTCTACTCTCATTCGGTCGGTATGCAACCTTGACCGCCGGTGACTCACTGCGTGGTCAGCGCACGTGACCTACCTGGTTTCGTGTTGTCCGCTAAATTCACTCTCTCCCTCGCTTCATCACAGCATCGGACGTCTCAGATTTATATATTGGTCATTGCCCACCGGTTTTCGTCGAAACACGTAAAATATTACGTGAGACAACGTTATTACGTACGCGCTACTTTGGAAAACTGGTTCAACAAAATGAAGGGGAAAAAATGTTCTTAATAGAGACGAATACCTTGAAATACAACATCCTGATTTTAAAGGATAATTTTTTCTTTTTACACATTGCAGTTTTTTTAAAATGCTTTGCAAGTAAAAATAAAGACCGTCAGATTTGTAACAAACAATTAAATCTTGTGGAAACTAATTTGATAAAATAAATAATAATGATTTCTTAAGAAAGACAGACAGTACAATTTTTGATGTTGATTAAAATAAATTTTTAAGATAAATATTTTTTTCGACTACGGGTCAAAATTTTCAAAAAGCGAATTATTTTAAATTTGATCGAATTACATACTTTTCCATTGGTGTTATGAGTCCGCAATTTTGTCTCGTGCTCATAAACATTTTTTTTTTTTTTAGAATTTAGATACATTCTTGACATACTTATAAAAAAGCACTCCCATTACTTGTAACATTGCAGCGACTTATCTACCTCGTTCTTCGTTTATTTTTTATTTACTTATTTTGTCTTTTGCTTATTTCTTTCGTTTCATAGCAATATTCGGGCTCGAAATTAATTATGTGTAAGAGTTTAAACTGTTCTATTTCACAATAATGGACAAGATTTGAAAAATGTTTATTTCAGAAATACTAACTTATTGACAGGTACGACTTCTGATTAACGCGATAGTTTAGAAAAGACTTTTTAAAGATCAGTGACACGTAGGATAAAATATATTAAAGGGGAAAACTATTTTTTTTTCCTTCGAAAAGTACAAAAAAAAAAACACCATTTACTATTATATTCACAAGCAGCGAGGTGAGTGATTGTTTATTAACGCCGCAATGAGAAGCAAGACGAGGGCTATTGGCAACAAACCTCGGCCAAGTGACGAGGATGACACCTGAGCTAACACCCCCCTCTCCTAACATCAACACCACCGAGAGCACTTGGGATTTAACGTGCATCATTCCCACTACCCGAAGGGTCTTAAGTGGCATCAAGGCTCGAATCTACGACTCGACGAAACCGCCGGCTATGAATCCGCGATCATGACTACTAGGCTACCGCGGCTTCTTGTATTTGGTTTTGTTAACGCACGAGAAGCAACACGAGGGCTATTGGCGATGGACCACGAAATTTTAAACTTCGGTCGATGACGCCGCCTGCGTGGGCACCGCCCTTCTTCTAACATCCTCATCACGCCACGGGATGATTTTGAGCCTCGATATATTTAACGTGCATCATCCCCGCTACACGATGGGTCTTTAGTAGCAACTAGACTCGAACCAACGACTCGACGAAAACTGCCTGCCGCGAGTCCGCGACCATTACCACGGCCTTCTTAAACATCAAGGAATATCTTGTTATGAAAGAAAATATCTTCTTAATATAAAGTCTTTCTTTTAAAAAATCGAATTAATTTTCAAAGTTAAACGCTGGAAAATATTTAAACTTTATCTTTCTCTCTCTCTCTATGTGTGTCTGTGTGTGTGTGTGTAATTATATCTAATTAGTCTCATTAAAAAAAAAAAACTTCTTACGAAGATATTGGTTTAACTTGCAAACATTTTTACAATTACGCAGAGACTATTTCCTTTTTATCTCCCATTTCTAAACCGTGGTCGTGTGATAAAGATGATATAGGAACTGGAGTTTCGCTCTTAAAATTATTTTCAAGAGATCCAGAATAAAATAATTTCAAAATAGAACGGAATATAGAGTGAAATGGAATATGCCGGAACAAATGGACACTTCCAAAAGTACGCGGTCGGAGCGCACATTGATGTCTAAAAAAAGTAACAAGGACAAAGTGGGGGAGCATGTGCTTTCGGTGTTTGTACGTTTTATATCTATCTATAAATGAGCCGTTCGATCACGTTTGCCCGAGAAAGATGTCTTTCGAGTGTTTTAGATTCAGGTTCGGTAATTTTATTTATATTACTTATTGATATCTTTAAGAGAATATTTATAGAAATTATTGGCTTAGAATTTTTTTGAAAATTCAGGCTAAACTTAACGCTAAATTGCCGAAAGAGAAAGAATGATACTTAACTGAAATGATTCGGGTAATTAAAGTTATTATAAAAAAAAAGTTAACATAGTATTTGCACGTGTGTACCGAGTCTCGGGATACAATGCATAAGAGTTAAAAGCCACATCTTGTTAATGGATGTCAAAATATGATATCTCGCACCTCAGAAATAGAGTATTTTTAATGCATTTAAGTTTTTTGAATAAAGTCTCTTAAACACTTGGGTAAGGTAATTTGTTTTAGAATGAGATATGAGAAATGAAAGCTTAACATAAAGAATATGAAGTTTGAAAAATAAAACATCTTAAAGTATTTTTCAAAATATTTAATGTTTTCATAATATTGAAATTTAAAATTTTATGAATAAAACTTTATATAACGTTTATTTTAAAATACTTTATATTAAATTTCATACGGGAGGACAGCGTAAATAAATTTCACTACATTTAAAATATTTTTGAACTGCAGAGAAAAATTAAATCCTTTCACGGAATTTTTTTACAGCAAAAACTTTAATTCAGTATCCAGAAGAAAAAAATTATTCCGATAATTTTTTAAACGTTCCACAATTTTACCTTGAATGAAATCACACATAGCTTTCACAAAAGGAAAACAACCTCGTTAACTTTTTTTTTTCTCAACGTAACATAACTGTCTCGATTATTTTTACTAAAATGGTAATAAGGCGAATTGATGTCGACTGCAAAAACAAAAAGTAACAATAAAATATTTAATTAAATATAATTGCTTTTCTTTGGACCTGTACATTTATAGACTTCGTCATCTGACCGTGGCAGAAAGTTACGAGACGTATTGGCTGTTTTAAAAAGAACTTAGAGTTTTGTAAATATGGACGCCAAAAGCATTCCATAAACTAAGCTGAAACAACACATGAAACCAAATGTTTCTAAGAATAGGAAATACTAATGAGATTCTGATTATTTGTTATGTCAAGCAGTGTTTAAACACATTACGACGTGTCTTTTGTTTTAGGGCGAACCCTTTTTGCAATATCCAAAGATACATTCGAAGAATTTATTTGCACTTTCTATTCTCTTGAACTTGCAAGTGGTACAAATTCGAAAAACTTCATTTCTTTAGAAAAAGTTTCATCGCGAATCTGTGTGTGATCGCAAACTAAAAGCAGTATTATCTTTTCTAAACCTAGTCTGCTAGTTTTGTGAGACTCTTTCCATGTTTGATAATTCTTGATTATGTTTTTGAATAAATTATTCTTACGATTCACACACATTCGCTAGTAACAAAATATACTCACTCGAACAATCTTTAAAACGAACAGGAAATAAAGGTATAACTAAGTAAAACAGACTTTTGAAGATTTTGAAATTCTTGCTTAAATTAATTACTTAAACAACAAACAATTTTGAAAAGCTAGGTTAACAATGTGTGTGATTCGAACTTTAATTTTGCGTAAGATATGAACGAATTCTATAAGATAAAACAAACAGTCGATACCTTGTGGCTCATGTTTAGAAAATGGATAATTGCACAAGCAAACCTATTAATCTATGGAAACACATTGTTTGAAAACATAATCAACTGCAGGTCTCGTATTCCTATTTGAAGGAATTATAGCAGTTATCATTCAAGATGAACTCGCGTCCCACATGATGCTTCCACTAACCGAATAACGACACTAATTTGAGGTTATTAATAGCATGTTTGATGCTGTTGAGTCAATAACAATCACGGTTATTTTAGTACCAAAATGGATTAAAAGGATATTTCGAAAATGCGTTTTGTCCCTTTAATATTTGTTTGTTTTGACAACGTATCAGAGCACAGCAATGATTCATTGGCTTCGATTTGGTTTTATTTACGTTGCACTAGAAGCAACACGTGTGCTATTGGTGACGGACTTCGTAATTTTGAACCTCGGTCAAATGACGAGTGCAACGCCTGAGTGATTCTTTAGGAATACACTTTATTTCTCCATCTCGAATCCACACCACGTCACGTGCCACTAATATATCCATAGTGTGGTTTAAACAGAAAATAAGCCTTCAGAAACTTGATTATTTATCAACTCTTCACTTGAAAAGCAACACGAGAGCTACCGGTGACGGGCCTCGTAATTTTGAATCTCGGTCGAGTGATGAGGAGGACACCCGAGCTGGCACGTCCCTCTCCAAAGTTCCACACCCTGCCAGTGGAAAGATTCGGTGTCACCATAGATTCAATACACATCACCCTCGCTACATGGTGCGTCTTTAGTGGCACAAGGACTCGAATCCACGACTCAACAAAAGCACACGTGAGTCCGCAAACATGATCACCAGGCTACCGATTCCAAAGCCTTCAGAAATACGATGCTTTTTAAATAGACTGCATTTTTCGAATTAATGTTGTCCTACAGCTATTGGCAATGGATCCGGTAGAAAAAGTTATTTTTCCTGGAGAGATAAAATGTCATGTACTACGTAACTTTTTACATTAAATGTGAAGAGTTCTTTTTCTTTTAATATTTTATTAATATCAAAACAATTAGCAGCAATAAATAGTGAAATGACAATAGACTTAAGTAAATGAAGCAATACATTAATCAAGAATTTATGTGAGAATCAAAATATGAGCATATTCTAGAATAGACTATACAAAAAAAAGAAAGAAAAGAAAAAAAAAGAAAGATAAATTAATATGGAGTACAGGAATACAACTTTAGACAGCTGAGTGCATCGAAGCTTCGTATTATAAATCAAGGCATCATAATTTTAAAATAGTCGTTAATATAAAATTCATAATTCAAATAAAATCACATGACATCGTTTTGAGCGAGAGAAAGTAGAGAGCAAAATCTGGCTACAAAGTGTATCTGTGTTTTAGACCTTAGAAAAAGGAAATGATACAGATAAAAAAATTTTGACAAGTGCCAAAGAGAGAAAGATCGCGAGGGTGTTCCAGGGAAGCGTCACTCGTGTGTATCAAAGGTAGGAAAGGAGTAACGATTCTCATATTCTTAGCTAATGAAGGTAATCCCCTGATTGCTGAGTGACATCGCTGTGGTCCAAAATAATTATCAATATCCATGGATTCTGAAAGATGGCCAAGTAATGAGAAATAAATCAAAGTTGTTATATATCTACCCTCCCTCTCCTAACTTCCACTCCACACCACATGAAGATTTTCAAGCTTAATTCCTCTAAACGCCCAACAGGAGCTTGAACTCGAACACAGCCTCTAACGAAGCTTTGGACAATAACATTTGGGTTAACACCGCACTTCATTAAAATTTTGAAATGAATATTTCAGCATAACGAGGCACAATTTAAGAGCAGCATTTACAAATTAAAGTTGGGTCATATTTCTATTACATAACCCATCTGTCATTTTAAATATAAATCTATTCACTAATTTAAAGTCTTTAGCTTAATTTTAAACACAGATATGTGTTACGTTCTTTTTCCCAACCTCCAATCGAGCTGCTAAACAATAAGTAGGAGGTGGAAATGCGCGGAGGTAATTAAGGATCTCTCGAATTATACTCTCTACTATCTAACACCATCCAACGATTTTGAGCTGAGCTGTAGACACACAAACATAGATGTTACAACTGATGCGCCCACTAGTGTGAGTTGCGTAATGTTATTCGGTTTCTTCAAGCAGAAGGGAATAATGCCGTTGAAATTCACTGAAAAAGGAGGCAAGTACATGAAAACTTTGAGTGATGGTGTTGCGCATAAATGGTATAGACAACTTAAAGACGGGAGAACTAACGCTCTTGATGAAGCCTGTTCAAACAAACCTTCAACAGCAGGAAGGTCGTGGCTATGTGGCTGTTTATTGTCAGATTTTATGACAATTGCGATGAGCCACTTCAAAAAAAAAAAAAAAAAAAAAAGAGGAGAAATTGAGCTTCGAAACAAAGGGCAAGTTCATCTCACATCACAATTTACAAGGTTCCTCTCTTCGAGGAACGAAAAACCCGGCCATTGATATGACAAATGACTGAAACTTCACCGTGATTATGTTAAAAAGTAACCATGTTTGCACATAACTTTAAGTAACAAATTCATCTTGTTCTGTACTCTTGTCTTTTATGGGACGTTCGGACGGATGTCGAGGAAAAAAACGGACCTCGTATATCACTTACAATATTATAAAATAGTCACGCTTTCACAATAAAATGGTTACTAATGAGTTCTACTAAGATATCAAGATCTTGCGTGTGGATGTTGTGAGAGGGAGGTTCCAGTTCAGGTGTCGTCCTCGTCATTTGACCGAGGCTCACGCTACAACGTCCGTCATCAGTAGTCATCATATTGCTTCTAAGAGCGAAATTAATAAACAATAACGTGTACCTTTTTTGTATAATCATATTTCCTTTGGTTGGAAGGAGCAGGAAAGTGAAATATTAAGCCAATTAGTAACACTAAATGTTCGTTAAGGGAAGGTTCGCGAATAACCCATGTTACAAAATCTTAATTTTTTTTCTTCTGTAAGCCATGTTGAAGTAAAATACAGAGGTTCATAACCGTCGGTGAAATGAATACTTTTTGTTCCCAATAGAAGTAGGTTTAGAGTCATTCATAAACGATAAACTTTCGCTGAATTACTATACTTATCAATTATTTTGGGTAAAACTCACCCACTAAAAATAAATTAATGTGAATCAAAAATGGAGGGAGGCTTTTATGATAGACATTAACATGCTAACGTGCTCACGCGAGTTATCCTGCAAAAATTACACTGGGAATCAGTAAGAATCTGATCAAAGATTGAATGCTCAACTCTCCTCTTCTAATTAATTATACGAATCGAACTAAATTTAAAAATAATGCATATAATACAAATCATACGAGAAGAATAATATAAAAACAATTTAAAATGTATATAGCTTAGTGCATGAAAACTATACGTTGATATAACAGCTGTTAAATAAAATTTTATTTACCTTTCGTTATGTTGGCAGTTATTGATATTTTATCAATTTTATCGCATTGTTTTGAATGCCAAGTAACAGTTTTGATTTCTTAATAGTTAGCATTTTAATATAGATACTTTTAACACTTAATAGAATATTATAGTACACAGTTTCCTTATTGTTTTTATCTTTATGCTCCCAAAATAAAAACTGTTAGTCAGCAAGGTAAAAGTCATTATTTTAGCTATTCGCCAAATTATGAAAGAATTCCTCAAATCTGAACTAAAAATAACATAGATAGAGCTTTAAAAAAAAATAGCATTTCCGCTGATTTGCCGAGCCTTGTTTCCTTCCTTCTCTTCAAACTCGAAAGTTTGAAAACTTCCGACTCTTTTCCCTTCGGACAAATTTAATTTCCCATTAGAAACTAATTCACGTCCTTTTTCTCTAAGGATCTTCCTTTCGTCAAAATTGAGAACAAAATAACACTCATTGGAATTGAAATAATAACAATGAAAAGTTTTTTCATACGTTACATGTTGCTATTTTATTTGTTTACATAATGCTTATTAATTCAATGACATCAAAAATTCATAGCTCTGGAAACAAACGAAAAAAAAACATTTTCTTTTAAAAAATTATGTATTTATATTGAGAGAGAGAATTAATACATATAAAAATTTTATATATATAAATTACTGAACTATAATTATCATTTCATATTAGGGAAAAGTTCTAAATAAGAGATTATTACATCATTTTAAAGTGAAAAAAATATAACAAAGAATTTTATAATTTACATACTTCATGCAATTTTGAAACATATGTATTAAAAAAAAATTCTACGTTCTATTTTCGAAAAATCGGATATAAAAATAAAATTCGAGCAAAATGTTTCTATTTTGGTGGTATTTCGCTACAATATTTACATATTTAAAAATTAAGAAGTTCTAAAAAAAGCGAACATGTGCATTTCCAATTCGTGAGCTTGACTACAAAGCAACAAGAACTCAAAAATTCATTAACAATCGGTAGGGGCAAAAAAAATTTCACATCTAAGAATTAAATATCGCAAATCTCATAAATATTAATGTATTATTTGCAACAACAAAAAATTCACAAAATAAAAATAATAATAGCAAACTTACTGTATAAAAAAATTCCTTCGAAGAATATGTATACCCGAAATTCCATCACATGTCCCTTCGTAATACATAAACAAAACGGAAAAGATTCTCAGTCACTACCGTTTTGTTGCGCCAAAAGAAAAAACAGAAATCAAAACAAATCGTGCGCGAGAAGCGGAAGTGGCGCTAAAGCGCATGCGTGACAGAAAAGTTTCACTCACTTCAAAGAAGAGGGTAAAAGTTTTAGGGAGCGCCCGACATTAAAGCCAAATCAATAATCTTAATGGGACGAGTCATACTATCGACCAATCTGCTCTGGGAAAAAACCCTTACCCTATTCTCCGAAGCCCCCCGATTAGTGAGAAATGGTGATTTTATTTACCATAAGTCTCTAAATGAGAGAAAAGAAGACTCGAAGATTCCTCAGCACTGTATGATCATCACTCTCAAGAACAAAAGCAACAGCCCCCAAACAATGTACCATCAACTCACTGAAACGGAACTTAAGTATTTTCTGGAAAAATCGATTCGTACCAGCGAAACCGAAAATGATACTCCCACAGCAATATGCTCATTCGCTGCTTTAAAATTTTGAGACTAAATTACTAAGAGATAAACATGAGCTGCAAGAATCCAATATTTCTTATTTTAAGTTACAGTTTATAACAGTATTAAAATGCGTTATATCTGGGATTTCCTTCTCTTTTCGAAAGTACTTTTATTTCTGTTTTAGTGATTCGTGTGAGAGGTTTCGAAACTTCACAAATTGTTTCAAAATATTTCGTAAAATTCAAGAAAAAGGACGATATGTTGGACATTTTTATTTTTAACTCTTTCGATCGTCCTTTATTGTATTAAAATATATGAAACAATTTAAATTAATAGAAATCATTAGAAATTATATAGCTTTAATATTACGCCTACAAATTTGAGATACTGGTATATGTCGGAGAATCTTTAAGAGAGTAAAAGTTATTTTAACAAAAGTTGCTTTTCACATTTTACTTAAAACTTAATTTTAATGTTTGTGAAATTATAACTATTATACTAATTTGTTTTCAAAAAAAATGGATGGTGTTATAGAAAGACTGACCCCACTCACAAACACGTATTATATTCACAAATTATTTCCGACATTTTCAATATAGGAAGCATTTTAATGATTTTTGTGAAAAAAAAAAGGATGTATGAATAAGAAGACACTGTTAGTTTTGTCTACGTCATTTAAACAAAAACAAAAAAAAAACTTTTTAACTTACTTGGTATTTGTCTCACCTCTCGGATATTTCTTTGTACCAAATATATAGTCCGGCATTGAATCCATTAACATAGTAATTTATCACTTCAAATCCCTTTATACTTCTTTAGCATTAGTTAATTCCGGTTACTTTCCTGCATTTCTAAGCTGATCAGACAAGAGACGTCAGATAAATTTCCGCAGGATCACGGAACAGATTCCCAACAGGAGTCCTTTGTTTCAAGCCGTCTGTTACATAGTTTGTAATGTTGACCTTGCTTTGGTGTTGTCGAAAGTCAGAATTAATGGATTTTGTATCAACTAGGCGAGAGATCAGATGTACCCGTTATGCATAAATGACTGAAAATTACATCTCGTTTTAAAAAAGTAACTTTCTTCCATTTTATGAGAACAATTTCTGCTCATGGTCAACAACGACCCCACCCATTTCAGGCGCTCAATTCACTTCAAGTTGTAAATCTGCTCGCAGCCATCAGGTTCTTCAAGGTCATATGTATTTCAAGAATAAAAATTGAAAAATACATATGCTTACCCCTGTTCTATATATGTTACCCATTTCACTCTTACAAAAAATAATACGTGCGCGTTTATTCCAATAAGTTTTTTTAATGCTGATCTAGCCTACTTTCACGTGTATCGGTGAAAATTGTAACTTTCCTTCATTTAACATTAAAACTGGCAAATCACGACAACTGCGATTTGTGAGACAAATCACAAAACTATCAAATTATGTTGCACAAATCTTCACGCATTCTGCGCCCCATAAAGATATATTTTTCACGTGCAGGGAAACAAAAAGTTGTATTTTTTCTTTTCCTTTTTTTTTTTTTTTTTTTTTTTGGTTAAATTTTGAAAGATCATACTACAAAAAGATATCCTTCGATGCAATGGCGTTGTGAAGAAACAGATTTTCTGACCAGTCTTCTTCACCATGCATTAAATAATGTTAGTTTTAATTTATTACTTTGTTATGTAATTTATAACTAAAAAGCCCCTTCGTTGGTTAATAATGGCAAATCAATATTAAAATCTTTTGATCCCAAAACATTCCAAGAGGGAACCAAATTAAAAAGCAGTTGATAAATCTCGAGGCACACGAATGGCTGCCTCTCAATACGGTCTTAAAATCCTGAATAATTTTATTTTCTGTCATTTCTTGATTCCTAATTGCATATGATTTGAGGTAATAACACATGAATCGATAGGTAAAAAAAATACTTAATTTTAATAATGTTTTATTTCAATTCTATGAAAAAATTAGGAAAAATTTATTAATTTTTTGAAAATTAAGTTCATTACTGGTAAAAGCAGGCATCGAATATAAACGTAATAACACAATATAATTCGGAAACGTGATCAGCTGTGATATTTTGTACTTAACTAAAACAATAACCTCTTCGGTGGTTAAAAAATACATTTGTCCAATCAGTGAATTTACACCAGTTGTGTCGGTGAACTTGGAGGAGCGGGCGTTGGAACAGTCCATACGTTCTGCGTAAATTGTTTAGAGGCTAAAGTTAAGAATGACATAATTGTAACAGTCTGATAAATCCCGGGTAGACGATTTTCTTCGTAAGTACCCATGCATCAACTGAGCTGCTAGAATGACAAAATCAGGTGAAGCATTGAAGCTCAGAAAGGATATTTATTTCCCAATCAAAGAACAACAATAGTTAATCGAAAAAAGCAATGACAGAAAAAAAACCCACCCAAATTCTAAAACAGTTCTACATTTTAAATGATTTTAAGAGAATAGTTCTATCAATCTTTAAAAGCATCTGTTTTTGAATACTGCTCTGTAATTAAGCAGTCCTTTCTGCTTTCTTTTGTACAAGTCATTCCAAAGGAATTGGGCCACATCCGTAGTTTAATTGCAGGGGGAAAAAATCTTCTTTAATATTCAGATCTATATGAACTTCTAATATCTTCAAATGTGCAAAATACATCAATTGATGAAATATTTTCAAAAATTTTTTTACGAATCCTGAACTTTCTTTTCAAAAGAATTTAACAAATTTTTTCTCGTCGAAATATTAAAGTTAGACGCAAGAAATAGTATTGAAAAGGTAATCATAGAAATACATCGCTATTAAAATTCATTTACAATATTTCTTCTGTGGATTACGTTTCCTTCAAATTCATTTTTTTAAGATATGGCTATGAGTGTAAGAATTGTTCTGAAATGAATTTATTATGTGATATACGTGGCTGCAAAAGAATGTTAAGAGTCTCTTTTATGTAAAAATAAAACAGAATTACTTTGAGTATCAAATAGTTGTTGATCGAGATATTCCGAACATCAAAAACAAGTATACAATGGTATAAATTGTATCAATTTCTTATTTCTATTAAAGCATTTCAGTTACATGTAACAATGCTACATTATTAACTCTAAATTACGATGACACAAAAAGAATAACACCCTCGCAAAAACTTTTGGTAATCTTATAACAATAATAAATTTATTTTCTTGGTGAGTTCAAGATCATAATATTTTCGCATCATGTATGCATAAAGATTGTTTCATTCATAAAGTTCATTGGAAGACTCCAAGGATTACTCAACAGCCATATCGCTCCTTACTACTCGTAATATGAAGGAGTAAAAGAAAAGAAAAAAACGAAACAAGATTAATAAGCGGTCAGAACACGAAGGTAGAAAACTGGACAACGTCCAAGTACCCGAAGCGAAGGTCGTCTCCGGCTGACCTAGAAATTTATTGCGCGGCCTTGACTGTGGAGTAGTACTTAATGTTTTAGTTGGGAAAAAAAAATGACATTCGTTCATTTCCCCGACAGACTTTGGCAGCAGGTCAGAATATTGCGCGCGTGTGTACGTGATCGAAAGTAATATTTTTTTTTTTTAAAGTTTCCCTTTCTTCTGTCTGTCATACCACCGAGAGGGAGCACAGGTTTATGCACCTTAGTTCGAGGGTCTGTGGAATACTTAAAAGCTGTGATTTTTGAAATTGTGCTATCACTTCACACTTTTAGCCGCCAAAGGAGCTATTACTTTTGACAATCACAAAATCTCGTAGCAACCTACTTTTATAGCTGACCACGTTTCAAAATGTTGTTGTGTATTTGCGTAACTATGTCTGATGCCTGCTTTCACCAGTAATGAACATAATTTTTAAAAAATATATCGCAATAAATTTTTCCTAAATTTTTATTAGATTAAAAAAGCATGCGAGAGCGCTTTGATGCCTGTTTTCACCAAAAAGGAACTTAACTTTCAAAAATATACTATAATAAGTTTCCCCTATTACATTTCGCTTAAAATATATTCAATTTAATAATTTATCGTTTGCTTTATTTTTAATATCTGAAAAGAATATTATATTCCACTTCAATATTTTATCGTTTGCTCTTTTACTCTTGTATTTAATCGAATAATTTAATAATTATTTTTTAAAAAGATTTAGCACCTTTGGTGGCTTTGCATAGAATTGGTTATTTACTTATGTATTTATAGTTTTTAACATTATCGACCATGCAAATAAATAAATTGATTACAATAGTAACAGTGTATTTGGTTTGGTGAATACATTGACTAAAACTAATAACATCGGTAAAAAAAAAGTTTTTTGAAATTGAGTTTTCTTTCAAAATTCACATTTTGCATGATATAATTTTTTGTACCTTAAATTTTAAGAGCACAGGGAGCGTTGAATCAATTTTTTATATATATATATTTTCAATAAAAATTAAAGTAAAAAGTAAAAATTTATTTTTCATCAATTTTTCAACAAAGTAACTAACGAAAGAGAGTTTAAGCAATGACTCCTTCACCTTGGTGACGGTTTTGTCGACCTTTTGAAGGCTTGGAGAGAAACTTGGCGCTAAATTTAATTCTTTAAATAATTAGTTTCAATTGATTAATTTTAATAATTATCGTTAAATCATCGTATTGTCGTCCAAAACAATCGTGTACCGAATATTTCAGCTCAATTGAGCACTTTAAAATGTGAGAAAAAAGCTTTTAAAGTATTGACCCAGACATACAATAAGAGTTAAAGAAAATCCATTAAAAATTCTAAAAGGATTTAGTCTCACAAATTTTCTATATTTGTATGAATATTTGTTAATTTCTTGTTATATGACACACGCAATTAACTTTATATGTATTCAAAATTTTGGAATAGTAATATTATTAATCATTATTCATTACGTTATTGTATGCTTAATATATGTAATTAAGGCTGCAATTAATAACACTCATACAGAAATTTTTCTTGGGAGATTTTAAATTCATTTATGTTACCATATATTTGTGAATTCGGAAAATATTCATAAAAAAGAAAGGTTCTCATTTCCGATATATATATATATATATATATATATATATATCATATGACTTAATATCATTGCCCTGTAAAATACTTTATTTTTACAAACAAATGACGCTAAAATGACTGATAACACATCTAGGCTTCACTAAAATTCGTTTCGTCACACATAATGACATGAGAATTTTATCATGAATTTCGAATTAATTATTTATCATTCATTCGATTAATGCAGCATTTAATTATTTGATGAACAGAAACGTTTAAAATGTCTCGTGTGTTAATTCTAGTGATAGTGTTTTCTACATTTGAGGCAAATTTGTAAGCATTACTCGCAAGAAAGAAGCGTGACTTACTTAAAATTGCTTATAAAACATCATTTTGGATGCAAAATTTGTGAATAGGAAGAGCGAAGTTAATCAAATAAAAGGGGACTGCGATGTTTTTCAGCATTCCAGTGACAAGAAGGGAACCTAGAGATCAACTAGAGGACTGCTATTTTCGCTTGACTCCAACAGCAAGAATAATTCATTTTAAGAAGCCTGTTCGGTAAGCCAACATCGATTCTGCAATAAGGCCAGTACCTCGCAGTGACGTGTTTCATGTATCACAACCACCCACCTGTATACTATCCTTTAGATGATGAAGAATGTATGTCATCTATTAGTTTTAAAAGCGAAACATACATGGATTACATTCCATCAGAGGAATATTCTCAGCTTCGCAGAGTTGAATGACCTTGATCGTGATTTGATGTTCAGCAAGAGTTACAGCTGAATTGCTAAGATCCAAGCTTCAGAAATGGAATATATTGTTTGTTGATGTACGTATTTTCGTATGCCGTGGCCAACATCAAGACTTCATTAGTTTTCAAGAAAAAGAGGTTGAAAAATGCTTTCGAAATTTTTAGTCTCATGGCAACTAAGATTTGCAACATAAGCCAGTGGAATGGCGACTTTTTATTGATGTTTCCAATGTTTGGTAATAAACAATATTCTCCTTTATATACAGTGAAAATAAATACAACTTCATATTTTTTTTTCTATAAAAACATTAAGCATTGCTTTCCATATACTGAAGGTTCTCTACAAAAGCTATAGATCGAGGTAGAAGGCAACAAATACTTGCTGATTACTGTTGGTTGGTTGGTTGAGTGTGGGGTTTTATGGCGCAAGAGCCAAAGCAGGCTATGCTGCGCCAAACATTTGTTAAAATCATTTAAAATATATGATTTCAAAAACATGAAACACGCACAAAATAATAATACAGGTTAAAAGTTAAAAATTCAAATTTGGTGTAATAGGCCAATGTGTTTTAAAAAAGCAAATAAGTTATGGGGGGGGGTTCCCCACCAAGTCAGATAAAGTTTAAAACTGATGAATGAAGAAAACAATGCGTCGATGATGTTACTGTTGGTTTATCAAGAGAAGACACCGAACATCAATATGAAAGCAAACACACAGGTATTATAATGAACTTAATACACTTTTAGTATGTTCTGCTGTGTAAATTATGACAATGTATACTGCAGTTAATGCTTGTTTAATCATTTTACTCGAAAAAACATCAGCAATTCGATGTGTGAAATCTCCACCTGGATCTCACTTTATCAAAAAAAAAGTATCACTTTCTCTGAACAGCATCACATTCAACATTCATTCTCTGCTTAAAACATTGAAAAAGTTCTAAGCGAAATAACGCATTTCCATTTCAAAAATATACACATCTTTGAATCCGGCACTCATATCTTATTATTCAATCTGCTCTCACGAAAGAAATTGTTCTTTTTTTTCATTTCTTAAGAGAAAATTTTCTTCTGCCTTCTTCCTTTCCATGAAATTGAGAATTCGAAGTATTATAATTTACGTAATGCTTAAAAAAAGCCATGTCGAAAGATATGCACGAGTAACTTCCGAGCTGTTTACAATAGCTGACCCAAAGGTCTCATAACACACATCAGAAGACATAACGAAAACACTCGAGGGGGGAATTTCACGGGCGAAAACAAATAATTTCACTGAAGCGATGATTTCCGACACAAGTCTATCATCCTTCAAACGTAATCCTTCGACATTGAAATCGACAACCTTTAACGCGTGTAATGCTAAGTGGGCCAAGGTCATCGGTAGTAAAAAGAACCGACTGCCCGGTGAAATGAAGCGCGAAGCTTCAAAATTACATAAGTTAACGGTCTCAGAAATCAATTATTCGACCGGGAGAGAAGGGGTGATACACAAAAACATCCATTATCGCAGCCTTGATGAAGGTCACGTGACTCACGACTCGAGAAAAACCGAAGAATGCAAATTGAAAGTGGAAAAAAAATAGCTCTTTCCTGTCGAAAGGAAAAGTGTAATTATGCGCTTTAACCCCATCTTATTAGCCTCGAATCAGTATTTTGATTCAATGATACACAAGTGTCAAGTTCGAATAGATTCCAATGAAAACAATATCGATTACCGTAAAAGTGACTTTCAAGAGATCATTATTTAAAACATTTTCTTTACCGATCTGTAATTCATTCGTCAGATTTGTCATAAATACAGTCATTCTTTTTTAATTTATGACAAATTGACAACATGCATTTAAAAATAGAAGCAAGACTATCAATTAGAATATTTTAACGATCACCTGAAATGTGTTATTTCTCTTCTACTCCGTTGCCATATGAAGACTTTAGGATTTCAAGTGCAACAAATCCCATTACTTTACACAAATATCTGTCGAAACTGAACTTCAAACCAGCAACTAAATCGTCCTCGAGTACGGTTATCGAAGAGGATTAAATAGTCTTGTTACAAAAGCGGATTAATTTTCTTCAAAAAGGTTGTTAGACTGCATGCCTCATTCCTTATATGTCACTCTTGAATATTCCTTTTTCATCGTGTCTAATATTAAAATCTAATCGACAATTCCTCCGAATCGTTTGTGAGAGAAATTACTCCAGCCCCAAAAAGATAATATTTGTAACTAATAAAAGTATTTCAATGGTTGTGTTGGACGAAAAATTACAGAAATACAGTAGTACCTCTAGTGAAGGGTAACTTTATTTAAGGGACAATTCTGCTTGATCCCGGTTCCTTTGATTCTTACGTATTAATCTCTCTCTATTTTAGGGACAAAGTGTCTGTTCCGGTGGGTGCCCCTTATTTGGAGATAATACTGTATATGGTCCCATATTTCGGAATAAAATCAAATACTGTAAAACTTCTTGGAAGGAACATCTCTACTTAAGGGACAATTCTATTGGTCTCAGTCCCTTTGAATAGTATATGTATTTACCTCTTATTAAGGGACAAAATGTCTAGTCCGGTGGGTTTGGTTTATATTAACGCCGTTCTAGAAACAATACAAGAGCTATTGACGACGTAATTTTGAAGCCAGGTGCGGAGGGAGTTCCTTTTTAGAGATACTATTGTTTATACTGAACACACAAAATAATGATAAAAAGAGGTGACTGCATTTAGGCAATTAAAGTAGAAAAAAATTAACCAGCCTCTGTTTTCTGAAAAAACTTTATAAGGCAACCATGACATGACACAGCCATGGTAACATTTTAAACTTACTGCTTTGTGACTCAGCTACCGGTCTTGAAACGAAAAACGCAAGTTTTCAAACATTTATATCCAGGCCTGATTGCGGAATGTTTTTAATGCTTAAATACATTCGAAACGAAGAATTTTTTATGTTACTCATGCAATAAACCTCGTTTCATTTTGCATTTTCTTTCGAAACTTGGAGAATTTAAATTTCCTTATAGACCTGCCCATTATATAGGGCGAAATCAACTGCACACGTTAAACTCCAGAAAAATCTCTATAAATGTATCAAGTGCTTGAAATTTCGAGAGAGCAAGCTCCTTTAAGATTGAAAAAGATTCATATAAAATTATTACAAGTTTTGCATATATTGAAATATAGCGATTCAAGTGCTTAAAGTATCCAGAAAACTGCTTTAAGGTTGAAAAAGACTCGCGTATAAAATTTATACAAGTTTTATATATTTTAAAATACAGTCTTGTAAACGTAATCCTTTATCGATGATGCACATCGTGATTTTGCGTAACTCTTGGGTATTAAAAAAAGAAGTCGGTTGAATCCATGCGAATAATTCACGGGAAACATTTCTAATGTTTTACATTTAATTTTCAAAGAAAGCTTAAAATGCATAAAATTAATGAATTGCCTAAAGCTGCTAGATTTTTCCACCCGTATAATCTTGAAATCTAATTAAGAAATAGTCATCCACTTTTTTTTAAATGGCACGTATTTGTCATCTCTCATATAATTTGTTCACAGTAACTTACCTCTTTTTCTTACTTAATGCGTATAAATAGAGAGGTAAGTTGTACTTATTCAAAGGCATTCGTCAAATGCGTATTTCAGTATTTTGTGAATAGCATTAGTTCTGTTAGAATTTAATTTATAAGAGAGAGAAAAAGAACTTGAGGAATATTGCATAAATAAGCATATCGTAATATCTTGACAATAAGCCTTCTTCCTACTTCAGGGCTTGAGTTTCCCCTCCACCCCTGAAAAGCGCTTTCACTGTATTTTCTCAATCACATACTTCATTATTGATTACTTATTTCCAATTATTGTTATTTTATTTACGAATCCTTTTGCTCCCGAAATATGTATATTGATTTTCCTTTTTAAGTAAATTTCTCGTTTTTATTTCTGTTGAAAGAGTTACTTTTTAAAAGCTTTTTAATTTGCTTTGTTCATATGCACGTCTTTTCAGATCAAAATTTGCATTTGAATTTCAATCTACTGCTTATCAATCAACGACCTCTGAAGGAATGACTTTAATGACAGAGCTAAAATTTTATATACAACGTATAATACCAACGAGAGGACAATGCTATGGTCTACTCAAGCAGTGATGGACTTTGGGGTGGAAAGCTGGGAGCCTGGGCCAATGAACAACGTCAAATTTCAACTTTTTGCACACACGTATTGCTCACGTAATTACTAATTTAAATTTCCAGAAAAAAAAAGAATTAAATATAAGTAAAAAAACTAATTCAAGCATTTAATTAAAAGATAAACAAAAGATATAATAATTCAAATGTAAAATAATATATAATTTAGCTTGAAGCGTTACTATATTGGTTTAGTTTGGTATTATTAACGTAGCACTAGAGGCAACACGAGAGCTATCGGTGACGGATCTCGTAATTCTGAGCCTCGGTCAGGTGAAGAGGACGGTATATGAGCTTGCAACCCCCTCCCTCTCCTAACTTCTGCACCATGCCAACAGGCGTTAATACTTATGTAAGGCTCACTCATGTAAGTAGCTATGGTATATATTTTATCATAGTTACCAAAGTATCTTTATTAAGTGCCTCATTTTTTTTTATAAATTATGCATTTATTTACTTAAGAAAATTATTTGTATACCTTTTCGTCCATTTTTAGTTAAAAGCTTAATTAGTTTTTTTTTTTTTTACTTATATTTGTTAAGTTTTAAGAGTAAATTTGATTTAAATATCGAATTCACTTATCCGCTTAAATTTAAGAAGCAAAAATTCGGGTTAAGAACCGATGAGGATATTTTATGGACGGTTAACAATATTCAAAAGTAAATGTACCTTTCATCTCGACTGTAAATCTCTTCTCTTAAATTTTAATGATTTTCCAACTGTCAAAAAGAGTGAGTTGAGTAAAAGTTGAGGTTCATAGTGAGAATGCGCCAAATCTGTGTCGCCCCAAACAATGCGAACATGTGACGTCAACAGAACGGGGGAAATGTAAATTGTTGATAAAAAAAGGGTCGAAAAAAGAGGAATCGTTAGGATATCCCGGGGGAGCGTCACCCGCGTTTACCAAAGACGGTAAGCCTCGCGGGAAAGAAAACGATCCCAAGAATATCTCAAGGCAGTGGCGTAGCCGGGGGGGACGTATGCACCCATTAAGATCTTTTCATGAAATTGAAAAACATTTCGGGATAGTTCTTTTATTATACTATATAGATGTTTCAAATTTTAAAGCAAGAATTTTTTTTTCATCGAGAAAAGAAAGAATAATTCCAATTAAGTTGATTCCTAAAAAAAGAATATAAAAGTCTTTACTGTATGTGAAAGGGTGCTTTTGGATCAGTGTTTGTAGTTGGAAAGGAGCGGAAGGATGCATCCCTTTAGAAAAGGCACCTTCCCCCCTCCCCCCCAACAAATACAAATTTTATTCTCATGATATATCTTAATTATTTTTATTAAATAATCTTCATTTTTGCAATTTTTGTTGCTTAATAAGATTATAATCAATACTTGAATAGTTTTAAATAGGAGAAATAAAACTGACACAGCAACATTTACTTTTTACCAAGAATGGTAATTCTAAACAACAAAATGTCTTCTTTCATGTTAATGACGATATGCACCCCCCCCTTACCAAATTAATTTCTGGGTACGCCACAATCTCAAGGTCACGATGCCCGTACTTACCTAAGAAACATAAGCTAATGAAGGGATTAAGAAAAAGAGGAACGTGTTTTCTGGAATTTACGATGTATTATGTAAAAAAAAAAAAAAAAAAAAAAAAATCTTGTTACAAGACTATAGATCATAATTTTATTCCATACGAAAGAAACCGAAATTTCTTTTTTTTCCTAACAATCAAAGGTTACACGACACATTTTACAGAACCCTCAAACGGCGTCAAATGAATTGTGAAAGAATTTTATTAAAATAGCGTTTCAATGCCGAAAATGTTTTAAAACTTTAAACACGGTCTACTTTTCGAATATTTCAAATAAAATTCATTTGTTTACCACACGCATTAATGCAAGATCGCCACTCTCGTTCTGCATCGAATCCCGGATAACATCTTCTTTCGCAACGTTCCGATGCAACCACTAAAGGGTTAATGTGGATAATATGGAATGTTACGGAAGACTGGAGCAGAGGAAGGACATCGGGGGAAATGCATTTTACTTAAGAACACTGCCTTGGTTTATCTTTAATCCTCTCATTTGTACTGATTTCAAATTCAGAGCGATATTCCGCGTTTGAATTTATACAGGCAAAATTTCTTAAGTGAATCGAATATTTTGCATATATATACAATCTGCCTATAAATTTAAGGATCCCGTGTACCAGCCATTTTGAACGTATAGTTAATCTCATGTAATTTTTACTACCGTCCTCAAATCTATACTATTTTATATATTTTGATGCAAAAAAAAGTGCATGCGAAAGAGAGAGAAATAATTCGATATAAAAACCAACGTTTTTATATGGTGGCAAAGTTTATTAAAGAAAATTATTGAAATATTAGTTAAAACTGTTGGTTATTTTTAACTTCAAAATTTACTTAAAAAAGAGACATTTGTGAGAGTATTAAAAAATTCATAATACTCATAAAATCAAAACATGCATTTGAAAGTTTGTAAGCCAT
>BMAW01114518.1:20284-70704 GCA_019974015.1 Nephila pilipes | reverse complement strand
TCGGTTGTTTCAAACAACGGCGCTCCAGAACCTGAATAACGGTCAACCAGTCAAAAGACGAGGTTGACAATTAGGTTAGTCCTTCATTTGCTAGCATTCCTTACTATGTCTATAGGACAGTGATAGCAAAACTTTCGATTCTGGTGCGTCAAAATTTGTAAAAAAACTAGCTTTACTCAGGTGCCGTGTCTCATCTAGAAATATTCATACTTTTGTATTATTTTATTATTTTATCAAAAGAAAGCGTTATATTTTTTACATATTTATTTTTATTAAAATAATAAAACAAGTAATTCTTTGCATTAATGTCTTTTCTGTTGCCGAATATATTTTGCTAAATATTCAGTTCGAGTTTGGTATGTGGCCGCGGTAGCCTAGTGGTTATGGCAGTGGACTCGTGGCCTGAGGTTTTCGTCGAGACATAAGTTCGAACCTTGATGCCATATAATCGAGGCTGATGCATGCGAAATCTGTAGAGGTCCAAAGTCCTCCCGATGGTGTGGTGTAGAAGACAGGAGAGTGGGGTGCAAGCTCGGGTGTTGTTCTCGTCACTCGACCGAGGTTCAAGATTACGAGGTCCGTATCCAATAGCCCTCGTGTTGCTTCCAGTGCCACGTCAATAAAACCAAACAACAAAAAAATAAAGGTTGGTGTTTTGTACACTTCAAGAACAAGCAAGCACAACTAACTTCATCAGTTAATCCGTTTCTTTTATTGGTTTAAATATTATTTAACGCTGAAAATAGGGTCTTACAAAAGTATGTAGGCAGAAAATTGTTAGTAAAGCTATCGCTGGATGTTTCAAGGTGTTGAAAGTGTCCGATAATCAGTTGCAAGTGCTCCAAATTATCTGTTAGTAGGGGCACTCGTTTTCTTCTCAAATCGATTTATTTCCACAGTTTTAACCTTGAGCCTGGCGGTCATGGTCACGGACTTGCAGCCAGCGTTGCTTTCGTCGAGTCGTGGTTTCGAGCCCCTAGAGAACAGCCTGGAGAGGGGCATGGTGTCAAAGTTCGGAGAGGAAGGTGCTAGCTCAGGTATCGTCCTCATCATTCGACCAAGCCTCAAAATTACGGGATCTGTCGTCAATAACCCTCGTGTTGCATCTCAGAGCGACGTTGACAAACAATAACATAACATAGAACCTCGAATCGATAAACTCTGGTTTAGATGCTGTCTCGAAATTCTGCATCTCTAAATCATCAATTTGTATTCATTGGAAACCATTTAATTCCAAAGTACTGTAGACTATTGCATCCTTATGTTAATTATATTAATTATCTCTTACGAGTTGACTGTCCCTAATCGATGATCGTTCGCGAACAATGCGCGTCACCCAAAATGTCTCGGCGAGCCATCTTTGACACGCGTGTCATAGGTTCACCTTCACGTCTGCTGGGACTTTAGGATGCAAATAGGTTTTCCAAAATTTACTCATCAGCACTAGGGCTCACGACTCGATTCGAGCTACATCGACCATAAAGTTCGTGCCCTTAACCATCAGATTATTTCAGTTCCACATGAGTTTTGTGTTCATAGTGCACAAATGTATGGGATGCTTAGCTTCGACTTAATTAACAATTCTTTTTGGAAGAATTTAGACTCAGACAAAGAAGGAGGATTTATTTTCTTCGATAATTAAAATGTGATGATACAAGTCCTTTTCTCTTTCTTCCCTTCTGATTAATACTACGAAGGTAGTCCGTTTGAGAAAATGAGTCCGCGTGATTGACGCAGTTTCCATGCGTGTCTGCTCCCAGCAGGCTTTGCGCGCATTTTTCTTGAGTGCAAGAAACTTGGGAGCAACGGAAATTCGCCGTCAAATTTATTAAGTTTAAGGAGGGACAATAACATTCGATTGTAGGTGTGAATGTTTCTGCACAAACACCAGGTCTAATCAGGTCTTTTGGATGGGAACAACTGGATCATCCACCTATTGTCCAGATTTTGTACCCAGTGATTTCACCAGTTTCGGTACTTAAATGATTTCCTTGTCGGCCAACGGTTCGACGACACACGAATTGAAAACTGCGCTCATGCTATTCACATGCTCTCATGTTTTCACAGACGGCAGATTCCTTTGACGTCGGGGTTCAAAAGCTTGTTGAGCGATTTCAAGTTTGAACAAAATTGAAAATTATAAAGAAAAGTGTATAAAAGTACGGATAATACTAGTAGGAGAAAAAATATATTTAAACGATATTTATAGCATTTTTATAATATCCTTCGTAGATAAAAACGTTTTGAAGACAATTTCTAAATTAAAAAATCTGAACTTATTTACCTAATTCGTTTTTTGAACATTTCAGAGTGCCCATTTCAGCCCGATTCAGAACATTCTACACAACCATCAAGCTGCGTAATTTTGAAACATAGTCAGAAAGATGAAATTGACTCAAGAGTTGGAACCTCATGCCACGCCAACGTGAAGCCTTAAGGCACGACAAATTTTACGCGCATCAGCTCCTCTGTACTGCGGATTTGGGAAGTATGAGATTCCCAAACTCGTTGTCAATCCTTTATGAATCCGTTACACTCCCAAACAGACCAGCTACGTTCCCATCCCGATTAATTATTGTCCTGAATTATCTTAAAGGCCCCGACATTCTCCTCGTTTGATGTAAAAAGAAAAAAAAAGTATCGAAAAACAAGAATTTATTGATTATTTTTCGTTTGTCCATCGCAGTTTAATAAGCTCTCATGATTTCGGAAAAGAAATTATTTAGAGATATTTTTTTTTTTACTTTTATTTAAAAAGATGCCAAGCAATATATAAACTAAGAAAACAAATTTCCAAGAAATAGATTCACTTCATCAAAAACATGTTTGTCCCAAAATTTTCTTTTTGTGTAAGGTCTTGTGAAGAAATGCGAGAAAAAATATGGGAATAATCTTAAAATGATACAAATGATGAAAAATAAACCAAAATCTGCTTTTCAACTTATAATCATAAAGGATGTTCCAAGACTCATGGGTAAAAATTTAAAGCGCGAGTTTTCTTGCACATCGTCTTCTGCTGTGAATTTCAGGAGGCATGGCGCCATACAGTAATCGGGAAAAGGTCATGTCTCCTGAAATTCGTAGTAGAAATGCCAATATGTAAGAAAACTCGTGCTTTTTTAAAACGTTTTTCTGAATTTCACTTGGTGTTGTGTGTGTCATCAAATTTTCGATCGTTAATTTAACCAACTTCGTTAATTTAACAAATAAGTATCTCGTAAATTAATTCATTGTTTTGTATATAAATTTCTGTTTCATTTATATAATACAGAGGTTTTAAAACTTTGTCATCGTATCTCGCTGTTAGAAAATTGCGATTTTATCTACCTCCAGGGTAATATTTATAGTAAATTTTATCCATGAAGTTACCTATTAATATTACTTTTTTTTTCTCTGAGGTACTCTTGTAATCCTTAAAAGACCTCTGTGTATCCCTCAAGAATTCATACCACAATTTGAGAGGCATAATGAAAGATTTAAGACAATAATTTAAGATTTCTCACACTGAATTTTTATTTTTGCATATCAAAACGTTCAGTTAATTAACTGAAAGATGGAAAAAATTGCGTACAAAAAATTTCTGCATCAGATATCATATTTCCCAATGAATTATTTCGCTCGTAAGCTCAAATAAACTGAGCCTTATTTTTTGAAAAAAAATTAAAAAATTCTTAAATAAAAAAAAAAAAAAAAAATCGTTACGCTCTCATGAACATTCATTCTACAACGCAATACTTGTAAATGCCAGAGAACACTACATCTTCCAATTAACGTCAACCAAAAGATTTCTAGAATCCTTCCCCCCCCCCCCTATCCTTACGCTATCTCATTTTCTTTCTTTTATCAGCAATTAAACCTATTGTGTTCTACATCCAGCATAATATTTGCCCATTTTTACACCACGACCTCTCTGCACTAGATTCACGGTCATTACCAGCCCACGTGGTACTACCATCTCAGTAGTACTACTACACGTGCCCCTGGGCATCATTTACCCACGCCACTGCACCATTTTCTCACGAGACACTTTTTTATTATTATAATCGATGCTACGAGAAGCATTTAATTGTAATCCTTTTCGAGGTGATAAAAAAAGGGTTAGGGAGGGAGGAATGTAATGGCGGAAAAAGAACTCGATAGAACAGCGAGACTGCTTGCCGCCTGGAACGGCATTCCCGAACCGTGTCACGTTTAGACTGACACACAGGTGGCACAGGTGTGGTTTTGACCCCGGTGAATACCTCTCTCTTGCCTAATAACAGGCTACCTGTAGACTCCAATTTGTTTTCTTTATGCGATTCATTCGTAATAGAAGTGAGAGAAAAGAGCCCTGTAATGAATTCTAATGCAACCCAAAGAAGTCCATATGAAGAGGTATGAACTACTACATTTCCAATTAAATTGTGATGTGAATAGGTGAGTAAACTAAAGGGAATTGAATGTTATTTATTTCGGATAATGATAAGCTTCTGTCGAAAGGGTATTTTATGAATAGATTTCACGGTAGTTTAGTATCGTGTTATGAAGGAATATACATGGTGAATTTAGAGTTTCTTATGCATCCATGCCAGGTCCAAAAAAAAAAAAAGCCACACAAGCTCGACTTTTTCCACAACCCTCTAGTATAACTGAAATATTTTTCTCTTTATTTCGGACTTTATTTCAGAAAAGTTTAATTTCATTATTTTCAAATATTCAGATATAAAAATTTCCCCTTTGGGGAAATAAATTCGCGTAATGCGGTAATCTTTGAAGCAACAGCAAGTTAAATTAATGTTTGGGCTTAAAAAACAATTTCCTGTATCAAATTGTGGAGAACATCAAAGCTTTAAAAAATAGTAAACCCTATCGCTCACTTTATAATAAAATAATGTACAGTTAAAAATCACAAGCACTGATATCTGCCTTGGCTTATATGCATTTTAATTAGGCCTATGCACAATAAGGCCGTGTCTGGGTTTAATTAAACTATGTCAACATCATATTCATTTTCGATGCATTACATGTCTAAGTAACATTATGAGATAAAGAGTGACGTAGATTGTGGTGGGGTAAGGGGGGAGATATCTGTCTCAGGGCGTAGCATCCAGACAGCCCCAATCTGCGTTACGAAATTTTGGAAGAAAATGTTTTGTATTTTTAAATGCATTAAAAAAGTAAATAAAAAAAAATTTGCACATTCAGTCAATCACTTCATCAGTGTAAGAATATTTTTATCCTATGATTTTTGCCTGATTTCGAAGAACGTATTAGTTCTAGATACCCAACAAAAAAAATTAAGTCCTTCCACCACTCTAACAAGCATGACCCCCCAACCAATAATATTTTTGACGTAATTAAACAAGTGACATGAGGCGTTAGTGTAACTTCTGATTTCTGTGTTCCAAGTGATTTGTGTTTGTGTTTGATAGAAAAAATTTGCTGCAGCGAAGGCTAGGTATATATATATAAATTTCTCTTCGAAGTTAATAAATACATTAAAAGTATTATACAACAAAATTGTTTTTTTTTTACTTGTACTGAATTCATTTTCAGGTTATTGTACACAATTTAATGTTTTAAATTTTTGCAATGTTGAATTTGAATAACATTTTAGAATAATTGTATTTCCTAACAACCATTGTTTTAATTATTTTACTTCGTTCTACCTATAAATTCAGCGAAATCTAGAAAATATACGCTTAAAAGTACTTTAAAAATTCAAAACTATTTAAAATAAAAAGAAACTATGATTTTTTTTTAAAAAAAAATACTATTATTTTAAATACATTCTTCACAAATTTTCTTTCCCTTTCCCATTGCATTTTGGCGAACAAGAGAGGGCACAAAATCTTCAAGTTGTTCCTCGAACGCTGAAAACCCCAAATATGCCTTTGAAGATGACGGACAGCTATGACTCTAAAAAGAAAAAAGAAAATAGAATTAATTTGCAACATACAATAAATGAAGGTACTGCTGAAAAGGAGAAGAAATACTCTTAAAAATCTATAAACTGAAAACATTTACGAAAGTTGATGTATGGACAAACAAACTTGTACTTAAAAAAAGAGGATTTTCAATCGAATAATCAATAAGTACTAAATAACAAATGAAAATAACATGCATTTGAAGTCGATTGTATTTCTTATGGTCTAATGCCACGCTTTCTATATCCATAGTTGGCTGTGGTTGAAATTCTTGAATGGAAACTGTTAGAAACTCAATAAAATTATTCTTAAATTTATCGTCAAAGCAGCGAATTCAGTAAATTATTCTATTTGTGGCACATTCTATCGCGCTCTTCTTATTCTTATTCTCCGAGGATACGTGAGTCACTCTTTCGCTATTCGGTCTGTCGGCTATCGCGCATTCCTTACCTTGTTGTGCTTCCTTTCAAGTAACCTTATTTCGCTCAACGAATGCCTCAAAGGGCATTAGAAGCGATGCTGATAAACTGGATGCATTGAAGAACTGCAATACACTCATTTCTGTTTCAAATTAAATGCTTAAGGCTCCCGTCTACCGGACATTTTAATTTTGTGATGTCCGGTAGACAAGAAAGTTAATCTCTCCTTTGGAATTTCTACAATCTTCCACACTGTTCTGATTATTTGTATGCAAATATCGCGCATCCGATTGAGCAAAAAATAATAAAGGTTTCTGTGGAATTACTTTTTCCCGCCGTTTCTCAAAAATATTTTTTACCCGTATTTTAACGATTCGGTTGTGGGTTTTCCTGTCTTTAAAAAATATTCTGAAATATTTTCAAAAATCGAGGGGGGGGTGGAATTGTCATTCTCAGAAATTTTTTGTTTGTTTGTTTTTTGAATGAACTCTTTTGCATGCAAATAGATAAAATAATGCAGATTTCAGGATGGTTGTACAAAATTCAGTAGAATTAGAATAACATTCACGAAATAAAACTGGCCAGTAGACGGGGGCAATAACATACAAAATATATTGTATAGGCAGTTCAAACGGCTTAAAATGAGATCGGAAAATCGCCACGAGGTTACCGTAGAAACACATTAAAGATGACAAAAATAAATTCACAGTACCAAACGCGTTCGGAAAAATTAAAGAGCTTGTTATTTAAAAATAGCATTGAAGTATAATTTTCTTTCCTATGAGCTTTGTTTACTTTAAAGTTGTATTACTATAGCAGCGCAATAGAAAACTATTCTGGATGAATTATTTTATTTTATTAATAGTAATATTTAATCTCTCACGATAAATATATTTCACAAAAAGGTATCCGTACACCTTTAAAACGTCATTTTTTGTCAAAATTTTCGATTTTCTAATTTTAATGTCTGTTTAAACTGTTTTCTTTTTAATAGTGTTTGAATTTTGCTTATATCTTATTTAGAACTCAAGTTAGAGGGATTTGAAGTTTACTCGGTAGCTAATTTTTAATTGCATTTGAAAGTTAGTTTTTGATTTTTCTCAACATGAGTTTTCTCGACATATTCACATATGGCAACGTAGATATCGAAAAAAGTTATGAACAAAATTAATTTAAGTTTTGCAAGTAAATTTCCTTATATAGTTTTTAAGAACTCCTACTACTTTCATGGTCGTAAAATTTATGCGTTTTTAGAAACAAAGGTGTAAATCATGCATTGTTATAACTTTTTTTTTTTATTATTATTATTTTTCATTGCTATTTGACTCGAAACGCAATAAAAATTGTAGTAATATGATTTTCTTCATGAAAGTAGCACCAGCCCCAAAAAATTTTATGATGAATAAAATGAAATTTACAGAATAATGATATTTTTGTTTACTTCTGAGTTATGAGCGTTATCCTGATAATCAATTTATGTACTATTTTCACCATGTTTTCCACTCAATTTTTTTTTTTTTGAATTAAAAGAAGATTATTAAATGTGTTTTTCATAGTTTTTGGTTATATTTTAGCATTAAAAATATTTTGATAGCAAATATCTATGTATTTCAGAAAATTATCTCCGAAGGTGTACGGATACCTTAACTAACTGATAAGAGATGGGTTGCGAATTCGGGTCTCTTACTGCCATGACTATCTAAAAGCCGAACGAATGCATATTGATTCTATCAGACACGGGACTGACTTTACTCATGATAAGGAATATGATACAATTTGAAACATTTTTAACCTCTTCAGAAACGATTTTGTGTAGTAAAGAAAAAAAAAGCTTTTTTTTTTTTTTTTTTTTTTTGCTATTTATTCACTTTATATTGATTTTAATTTAAAAAAAATGTGGAAAACAATATAAAAAGCATGAAAACTTATAACGTGCTTTTTCATGATCGCTGAGCGTTAATAAAAATTTATAAATTAAATGATTTCATACATTTTTTCAACACATATCGATTCTTCATATTTCTCACTAATGTAACGGGTTCGTCTTACAATTTTTTTTTTCGTGAGATCCTAGGAGATTTTTCAATCCCCCTCCCAACCCTTTTTTCTTTAGGATAATGACCTATACCTTCCTTTCTGATTTCAGGATCAATTTTGGTCCAACTTTTGGATATTTTAGGTAGTTCACATACAGAACTTGATATAGTCTATACCTCGTTTCTTAATTTGTTCCCTCGTTTTTATCATTGCGTTGGATATTGCACCAGCTATTTTTATTTCACGGGGGCGTGCCAAAGGGGGTGGGGTTTCAGCAAATGCATTATCTGTATCAACATACCAAATTGCTGGATACTAAAGTTGCCTTATATGGATATTAACTGCACTCTCAATGTCCCTTTCCACAAAAGCTGTCCCTTTTTTTTTTTATCAGACGACGACATAGAACACTTTTATCAGAATCCAAACATTATCTCGCAATTCTAAAAGAATCTTGATAGAGTCACTTTGACTTTCCGTATCAGATAACATTTCCAAATCTTCAATGTCTAAGATCTCATTATTTTACGTTTCTGTAATTATTTGGAATTCGGTTAAATTTCGCTTTTCATTTTCATTGCAACCTGGGCACATAACATCATAAAAATGTATACATTTCATTAAGCGCTTACACAAAATGTCAAATTATCACTTATGGTTATATTTAAGTAAAAATACACTACCTCGAACGATAACTGCACACATGTGTGCGTTTGTAAATTTCTTATAAAATAAAAAAAAAAGCTAGCGGTAAATTTCTTTTTTAAATGTCTACTAATTATAAAAAATAAATATATTTAATATATCTAGTATTACTTTAATCAAATATTAACTTTTTGTTACAATAATTCAACAACTAAATACTACATTAAACTATTTTCATATGCCTAAGTGTACACCGTAAACACCTTATCAGTGCAGCCAATCCAAAAGATTTGTATTTTTCTTGTTGAGAGATTCTGTAGTGAAGTATTTATTATTAAATTTTTGTTCTTTTTATAATTGATAGTAATAATAATGATAAAAAAAAATGTGTCCACATATGTGACCAAGGACATCTAGAGGTTAAGTTGAAAAATAATCTATATTAATTTATCCTGACTTTATAAAATAAACTATCTACATAATACCATATTAAGCCAGCAGCACATTTTATTATTTTTTGTAAAAAGATAACCCCTTAAAGGGTTATCTTTTTTTAGCTTTAGATGGTAAGTATGAAAATCAGGACCCCGTGGCACCCTAGTGTTCTTCCCCAGGGTGTTTACTGTTTTTGGTATACACGAATTCCTGGACATCCTGTAACGTCGGGCGCCACTGTGGCGTTGAGTTACTTCTACCCGACTCTTGCGCCATAATATAATCAAACATAATTAACCCTAAAAGTCAATAACCTATGCAAAGATAAGCAAGTCAGATCCAACTCAGCTATTTATTTATCAATTACCGTAATATAATATTTAAGGAGTTTTCGCTCTCTCTGGAGCCTTGGGACTAACCAACCTATTCAAATATTATTGAAATAATACGACCTTACCAAAACATTTCCAGTTGATGTTGCTTTGTATGTCAAATCCTTTGCGACAGCTATTTCCAGTAACAACTCTTGGTATTGTCGGCCTTTTGCTTGAAATATGCTCAAAGTTAACCCCACTCTTCCTCTATCCTCTAAATTTCCCTTTACTTATATCACTATATCTGAATTACTTCACTTTATTTTCACCTGCATCTAATTAACACAATACCGTTTCATTTTGGCTTAGAAGAAATTGCCATTTCCAACAATAAATCTCAATTAAAGTCCCCGAGGTTAGCGAAGAGAAAATCGCGAATAGCCCAAAGTCATAACCCTAGCGATCCTTCTCAGTTTTCGATCCTCCTTCTTTTCATCAATTATCCTCTTTTATTTCCTTTATTCTATCCAGATCAACTGATTCACTTTGAATCCGTCAAGGCTCCAAGCTTCCCGTGGCGTGGTGTGGAAGTTTGTAGAGGGAAGTGCCAGGTACTTCACCGAGGTTCAAAATTACGAGGTTTGTCGCAATAATCCACGTGTTGCTTCTAAGTGTTGTGCTAAAAAACAATAAATCGATCAAAATCCAATAGATTTGTTATCTCCAGCTATCCTGAATCCTCGTCCATCTTCTCTATTTCTTCTGCATCTACGGATTCCAAATATTCCGCATCTACTGTGGCTCACATTCAACCTTTTTTTTTTCTACCTTATTAATCAGCTAAATCTTCTACTCCTTAATCTCAGCTGTAGATTCCTGCACTTGAAGTAGCACTGAGAAATACATAAAAAATAGGCGTTGAATACACAGAGCTGTCAAAAATATGTATCTTACCAATTACAGGAAATAAGCCAAAAACAGAATTAAATACGAATCTACATAAGGCTAAAAATGCTACAATTTCCAACCTTGACGAATCCTACGATACGATTCTCTACGATGCTTATGACTCCTGGCTAAAGGACGCGATGTGATCGAGACGGGAAAACTCTCTCCAATTAAAGCCATTTAAAAACCGGAATCGAACGTATCGATTGTCTTGTGTTTCACTTCTATTTTTTTCTATAATTTTAATTTTTCATAAACCCCACTTATAAATTTTTAAATCTTTATTATTTTTAATCATTCAATTTTAGACCAATCGATTTTCAGAAGTTTTATCTTTTCACATTATGATGCGAAAACTGATTTTATATTTTATCAATGTTTGGCTCAGTATAGCCATATGTGACGTCATAAAACTCCACAATCCCGCATATCCTACTCTCATTTATCTTGTAAACCCACCATCTTTTCCTTCCATTTTATATCTGCAGCGTTACATGGAATTTTAGCTTTACTAAGCAATTTTACTATTTTAGCTTTATGATAAACATAATCTATCAAAGAATATGCTTGTAGGAATACGATGCGAATACCTCCTTCCATTGCTCCGACAGCGTTGGGTCCCAATTTCACCAAATCAATTATACGCGCCTGAAGACTACCGCTCTCATTTCACTAACGCGCTTCTTTTTGCCATCACCTTATTATTTCAAATCGATTCTTTGTTGTTTTTTATTTCACTTCATTATCTCTATTCACTCAACTGCTAATGTTTTACTTCACCTGCATCGTCACGTTTCGTTTGATCGGGAAGAAGCTGAGAATTTAAATATAAAATCAGAAGGAAATCCCAGATGGGAAAAATTGCGAATAGCCCGTGTGATAATTTTAATGGTTAATTAAGGTTCCAATCTACCGGTCATTTTGAATTTGTGAAAGTAATATTAATCCAATGGAATTTCTATTTTTGTACTCCAGTCACTGTTGTATTTATTCCAACACTGTTAAGTGTGTCCGGAAAAAATATTTGCTTCTGTGTGATTACATTTATCCCTCCATTTAAGACCGAGAGTCCACGAATGAATCATTCAAATAGATATAAAAATGTTTTCAAAAATAGGAGGAGAAAAAATATGTAATTTTACAGCATTTTCTCTCTCTTTCGAATGAACTTTATTGTATTCAGATTCATTCAACACTTTTTAGATTTGAAGAGAAAAGAAGAAATCAGTAGAGGAGATATTTAGCTCACGAATTCAGGATGGTTGATAGACAGAGGCTTTAATACATCCTACAGGATCCTGTGATTGTTTATTGAAGTTGTACTGAGAAGCAACACGAGGGCTATTGGCGATGCATATCGTAATTATAAACCTCGCTCGATTGAAGAGGTCGACTTCCAAACTTCCACACCACTCCCCTGGGAGGACTTGGAGCCTTGAACAGATTTAATGTGTATAAGTCCCGGCTACGAGGTGGGTCTTTAGTGACATCAGAGCTCGAACTCACGACTCGAAGAAAAAAACGCCGGTCGCGAGCCTGTGACCGTGAACACTAGGCTATCGCGGCCTCTGATGGAATCTTATGAGTAATTGCAAGTTTATGGCTGAAAATTTAATTTTAGTAAATCGATTTTGTATTATTGAAAATATATTTTTAACTACTCAAACTCTTATTTAACTTCTCAAACTCTTATTTGATTGGGAAAGCTTTCCATACATGTACTTCCCCCACCTAATCATTTAAATAGTTATCTGTTATCTATCTTTTTGAAAGGCTGATTACAATCATGACTGCGTTTTGGAAATATATTATTAATCGCCTTTTATTTAATAATGATGATTATTTAATAATAATGTTATCTGTCGTTTGTAAGCATTTTGATTATGATGCATAGATATATGCTATTCCTAATTTTTTTTTAAAAAAAAAAACTCGATACATTTGCCTTTGGAGTCTCTTTTATTAAAATCAAGCTGCATAACTGGCAGATCGTTGACTTTTTGTAGTTTGTATAATAACTTTGTCGTTTTATTTGAAGGGGTGGACAGGAGAGAAACGCAATTTGTGAAACTGTGTATCAGAAACAATGACTGTTTTAATAAACCGTCTGTATGCTATTTAATACTACTAGTGCAAAATAATGTGTCTTAAATCTTTTTTGGAATGCAGTATTTTCAAATGGCAGTTCTTCGATCCCAAGGTTGTGTTCTTATAATTTTATTTCTTATGAATTTCACGTGTTTTTCAATGTTGTTAGAAATATAAAATTGATCGGTCTGGTATTTTTTTTTTTTTTTTTTTTTGTTCTTCGTGTTATGATAAAAAAAATGGACAAAAGTTTAAAAGACGGAGACATTCTTTTTTTAAAAAAATTAATTGTTACGTGCGGTCAATCAACTTTCCTTCAGATAATAAAAATGTTCACCTGCCAATTTCCCTCTTTTTTTCCCATTTCAAGTTTAATATTTATGACAACAGCATTTAATTGTGTAGTTAAGATGACCTCGTTTTTATTCTATTTTAACCTATTCTAATGGCTCTTAATCTTTCTACGCAATGTACTCCTTGTTCATAACCTTTTTTTTTTCTGGTGGTAATAATCAAAAGTTCCATCCTTTAACAATAAGGTGCATCTAAACTTTTTCTTATTAATATGTGCTAACATGTTGTTTTGAGAAAATGTCGTCAATAAAATAAGAGATACTTGGAGTTAGGTTGAAAAGACTGACGTTATAATTAATACATTGTGATTATAATATAACTACGCATTTTTAATTTGAATAAGTCATATTTACATTGCTAAGGTATATTTAGTTAATGTTTTACCTTTTGCTTTTATTTTAATATCCGAACAGCATATTGTCTATTTTAATAATTTATCGTTTGCTTTCAATTAATATTTACTTTAATAATCCATAGTTTTCAGCTATTAGCCACCCAAAGGGCTGTTGTTTTAGTTGAATCACTTTTTGCGTACCAGATCACTTTTCAATTTTTCATCGTTTGCTTCAATTTTAATTACATTTAGCTTAAATATTTTCAATTTAGTAATTTATCGTTTGTTTTAATTTTAATTACTTGTAGCTGATATAATATTCAATTTAATAGTTTATCGTTGATTTTAATTTTAATATTGGAAAAGTTTATTATTGTTCATTTCTCGATATTTCGTCGTTTACTTTAATTCTTATATTTAATTGAGTAAGTTAAAAATACTTATAAAAAAAGCGCATCTTGGGTGGCTAAATCTGTTCTTTGCAAAACTTTATAAAATTCCTTTTACTTTTGTTATTTTGATATTTAATTTAATAATAGATTTTTATGGCAGAAATGGCTGTTTTTATTCTTTTTGTGGTTAACAATGGCAACGTTTTTGTACATCAGAATGTTTTGCTTGTGAAAATAAAAATGCATCAGGAATTTAAAGAAAGTATTTTCTTTTCTTGAGAAAGTAATTACTTCTGTGGAGCCTTGATCTTGGAAATGCGTTTACTTTATGCTAATTAATATTCATTTTGAATAATTCTACTATTTCGGGAACTTCCCTGAAAGGAAAAAAAAAACATGTTAGCACATATTAAAAAGAAATTAGCATTGCCAACTACAACTTCGTTTGTTTGTTTAAAGCTTGCACCTTTTTATAGAATTTAAAATCTGATACGCCTATGAATTAACATGAAATCATTTATTTGATCTTTTTTATATCAAGATGATGTTCTTAAATGGAATCTCGTAATCCTTTTACGATTTCATGCTTTTTTTTTTTTTTTTTTTTTTTCATTTCGTTTTGTATCATCAGCAATACTGAAAACATGTATATATCTCTGGCAGTGTTTTTACAACGTTTTTCTGAATTTCACTTGGTGTGTGAGTGTGTGTGTCATCAAATTTTCGATCGTTAATTTAACCAACTTCCCATCAAGCTAGAGCTTTGAAATTTTGGGAATCGTTCGTACTCGCCTAACAATGCAATATTTAGACGTTTGCGAGAAGTTTTAACTAATATTTCAATAATTATAATAAGTCAAAATATTCTTCCCTCTCGGCGCTTTTAGGATTGAGGGAAAAATTTCTTTCCCCCTCTGGGAACGCCGGGCACTCCCCACACCACATGAGGCCTCGTAAAACTATTGTATTCACAAAGGGGAGATACTATCTCCCCTTTACTATCTCCGAGATAGTAAGGGTTGCTGACTTTTAGACAGTAATCATTCGCAAGAAAGAAAGTTTCCAATATTTGGCACCATGTCTTATCACAATAATTTTTTCTGAATTCTGGTTCCCAATTTTTTTTAATAGAATGACTTACAAATTTTCAAATGCATGTTTTGATTTTATGAGTATTATGAATTTTTTAATACGCTCACAAATATCTCTTTTTTAGTAAATTTTAAAGTTAAAAATAACCAACAGTTTTAACTAATATTTCAATAATTTTCTTTAATAAACTTTGCCACCATATAAAAACGTTGTTTTTAAAAACGTTGGTTTTTATATCGAATTATTCTGAATTTCACTTGGTGTGTGTGTGTGTGTGAGTGTGTGTGTCATCAAATTTTCGATCGTTAATTTAACCAACTTCCCATCAAACTAGAGCTTTGAAATTTCGGGAATCGTTCGTACTCGCCTAACAATGCAATATTTAGACGTTTGCGACAAGTTTTAACTAATATTTCAATAATTTTAATAAGTCAAAATATTCTTTCCTCTAGGCGCTTTTAGGATAGAGGAAAAAATTTCTTTCCCCCTCTGGGAGCACCGGGCACTCCCCACACAGCATGAGGTTATCGTAAACCTTTTGTACTCACAAAGGGGACATACTATCTCCCCTTTACTATCTCCGAGATAGTAAGGGTTGCTGACTTTTAGTCAGTAATCATTCTCAAGAAAGAAAGTTTCCAATATTTGGCGCCATGTGTTATCACAATAATTTTTTCTGAATTCTGGTTCCCATTCTTTTTTTAATAGAATGACTTACAAACTTTCAAATACATGTTTTGATTTTATGAGTATTATGAATTTTTTAATACGCTCACAAATGTCTCTTTTTTAAGTAAATTTTAAAGTTAAAAATAACCAACAGTTTTAACTAATATTTCAATAATTTTCATTAATAAACTTTGCCACCATATAAAAACGTTGTTTTTAAAAACGTTGGTTTTTATATCGAATTATTACTTCTATGCTTTCATTTCAAAGAAAAACGCATGTCTAAAATACATTCGAAAATGTTGCATTATTGCAACATTTTCAAATATATACTTTAACTGTTTCCTTGATATACTTAAAATTATTAGTAAATAAAAATTGAAATTGGCTTTGCTAATTTTTTTTAAAAAAATGTGCTGATATATTTTTTTCTGTTAAATTCTCGAAAACGTAGAATTATTGAAGATGAATATTAATTAGCGTAAAGTAAACGTACTTCCGATCTCTAGGCTTCAAAAGTACAAAAACGTTGCCAATGTTAACAACGAAAAGAATCAAAACAGACGATTCTGTCAAAAAGTTCAATTAAATTAGTTGTTAAGAATAAGAAAAAACAATACATCCTTAACGTTGACAATAATATTCTGTGAGGATCTTATAGCTTTTCGATTGATTCGTGAGGACGATTTTCATATATTTTGTCATAGTAACATTAATAAGTTATTTAAAGCTAATTTATCATTTGGCATAATTTTATTCTTCATACAGTTATTTATTTAGTCGCTAACCCAACTGAAACAAAGCCACTAACCCAACTTAAGCAAAGCAGTCCAGTGTAAAATGGCGCACTAAAAAGGAAACTGCTTCACTAAAAACAAAAACTCTATTTAAGGCTGAGAAAAATTCTCGCTACTGGTTTTTGGTATTCACGGGGTATTGTGACGTCCATTTCTTTCATGACTTTTATCACAAAATTAACGCAGCATACCCCTGTGAGCTTTTGAAGAAAGTTGAAGCAACGTGGCGGTCTCAAAGACATTCCATTGCGATTAGCAATGTTCTCCGTCTAAAGGACATGACAAAACTCTACACCGCTAGTGCACTCCTAGAAAAATTGAAGAAACTTTACTAGACAACACTCGAGCATCCTCCCTGTATCCCGGACGTAACACGTTCGGACTTCCATTTATTTGGATACAGTAATAAAAAAAATTTCCAATATATCGGGCGAAAATGTGTAAGTTTAAAAGGAGGGTATGCAGAAAATAACTTTGACGTAATTTTAGAGATAGGAATTTCTGAAAATTCTGGTTTTTATTTTATCTCCCCTCGTATAATACAGTTCTCTTGTCTTAATTACAAAAACAGACCTGTTATTTGAATGTTAATATTTCTGATATTACTTGCTATGGCGTTTATTATGAACAATTAGATATTTTTGCAATAAGAAATCTAGAAGTACTACCTAATGTTTTGGGTATTCTTTTAGATATCGCATCTCATGAATGTATGGAGTGGTATTTTTTTAGGTAACGATTATAATAAAAGCTATTGGAGCAATAAAAATACTAAATGATATAGATAATATTATAAGTATAAAAGCGTAATAGTTAAAATTTTGTTCGCATTTACTAAGTAAGAATTAAAGTGAATTAATTAAAAATATGCTAGCCAAAAAGAAGTGTGTACGGACACCTATATAATCGAAGTTACAAATTCAGAATAAAAAATATTTACATTCCAAGTACTTTTCCTAGGATGTGATTGCTAATGAATATAAAGGAATAAGTTTTTCGATATGAAATTTATTGTGATATGCCCCACAACGCCGAGTTCTCACAAGCTGTTCAAACCAAAATTTGGCCTTTAAAATGTAAAGGAATGAATGTCTTGGAAATCTCTAAACACATGTTGTAACGCCCGATCTTCATCGTTCAACTTTATTGCCATCTTTCTTAAACACCATCCGTGATATTTAGACTCCAAGATGCGCAAGAGAAAAATAGAATACTTTATTAATAATCACTGGTGAACAGATAAAGTCACTTTCTCTCGAGTCCCACTTAATTCGTCAATTCTATATTATGCTCTAATTATGAAATCTAAACTTACCAAATCACTTGTTCTTATTCAAACACTTTTCGATAACAGCCGGTTCTAAGCACTAAAACTAGAATTCGCTTCAATCTAAAAAGCTAATTAAGATGCTTCAATCCGAATTATAAATATCTATCAGCAAGTCCTTAATTTTCCTTTATTTTCTTTCGATTCCATTTCATTAAAATATCATTATTTCTAATGCACTTCCCTTCTGTCATCGTCTGATTGACCTAATCACGTTGAATTTTGGTAGGAAGGAAATTGTAATTTTATGCAATTCGAATTACCATAAAGTCCCCGAGGTTGGTGAAGAGAAAATCGGAATAACCTGACGTCACAATGCGATGCAGCAGACGTGGTATGAATAATATCTTGTCACAACGTGACACATCTACACTAAGGAATCGTGTATGGGGATCATAGAAAACGCATCGACAGCAAGATAGACAGCTTTTGCGAGCCGTTTCCAGTAAAAAAAAAAAGTGTCTGTTCGTCAAATTGCCTATAACCTTGTCATCTCAGTATCAAGATCTACAATTCATCGTCGTTTACAAGCAAGAAAATTTCCTGTTTATCGTAGTAGGCGGCGAACACCAATGCTCAAAGCAAATCGTAGAGATTCGCGACATTTTTGGGTTAGGAAGCACATGAGTGTTGGAAAGATGAATCCTTAATTCTTCTTCCCAGAGATGAAAAGAAATTCAGTATGGATGGACCGGAGGGTTGGGCGTATTATTTGCTCAACCTCCGAAGTGCGAACCTTGTTCTTCCTTTAGCCAGCAACAAGGAGGTGTTCCTGTCAAGGTGTTCTGTTTCAATGGCATAATTGATATACGTTTCCTTTAAGGTCGTCAGTGTTCAGAAGATTATCAGGGTGTGCTTCAGACTTATTTACTTTCGTTTTGGAAAAGCTCTGGTAGGTGATAAGTTGATACTACAGCAGGACACGCTTCGATCCACACTTCTTCATCAACCAAAACTTAGTTTACTCAGAATCTAGTTACCATTATGAATTGGCCAGTGGTTAGCTCAAAGCATGTCTGATAGAGTATTGAAATTAATTAGAAACAACATTTTCAAAATTTGAACGATATTAGATACAATTTATTTAGCCATATAGTTTTGGGGTGGCGCATTTTGTGTTTTAATTTTTTTTCTTCAAAAAGTTGTAAGATTTATATGATGTATCAATAGTGTAATGAACTGCTGTTGGAAATTTCTGTGTTCATTATTTTTTTTCTGTTCATTAACCCTACATTAAGGCTCTCGTCTATCGGTTGTTTTGATTTCGTGAACTTAATGTTAATCCTAAGGAATTTCTACTATCATCTTCAAATGTATAATATTTTATCTATTTCAATGCAGAAACTGGCAACCGAAAGAGTAATGAAGGTTTCTGCGGAATAAAATTTTTTCCTCAATTTTCGAAAACATTTTGAAAATATTTTAGAATGTATTTAAAGACCGGAAAACCCACAAACAAATCATCAAAATGGGGGTAAAAATATTTTTGAAAGTCGGAACAAAAATGCAACTCTGAAGAAGTCTTCGTTATTTTTTGCTCTTTTTTGTATTCAAAAAAATAAAATAAAATAGATTTAAGGACTGGGTATAAAAATTCTATTGGATTAGCATTATGTTCAGGAAATCAAAATGGCCGGTATACGGGAGCCTTAAGCTATTGTTCCGAAAAAATAAGTTGTCCGTATATTTTTTTGAGATGCGCTATATAATTTTGAAGACACTCTGTCAGAATTATTCGTCCAAAAAATATTTTTGTCAGGGTTGCTCTCACCTAACCCATAAAAATGCTTGGGTATTCATGCGGATACGCGCACCCCAGTTTGAGAACCTCTGGCTTGTTTACATCTAGTTACTTTCATGAAAATAAAATGTTTTCATTTAAATTTTCACAAAGTTAAGCCTAAAGTCGAAAAATATTCTTAAAAAAAATCAATAACTCCAAAAGAATTCGTAATAAGTACGCGAATGGGCATGCTATATAATTATGCTGCCTTTTCTATTTAGCATCATGTGTATTCAATTATCAGGATTTGCGAAATGTAAAGAAAAAAGATTTTAAAATTTTCAATGTTGACCTAACTGATGAATTAACAAATTAAAATAATCCGAAATGTAAGCAAAAATAAAATTTGAAATAGCGATTAAAAATTAATAAAAATAAAATCTAAATCACTTCATAATAACATATACTTTTAATCATATTATATGCATGACTCATTTTCATTTTTTTAAAAAAATTTCAATCACTTGTGCTGTATGACTCAAATATGAGAGTTCTAAAAAAAAGTTCAATTACAGGATATCACAATTAAATTCAAAATGTCTCATTTCATTTATTATTTAAATCGAGAAGTTTTTTTTTTTTAAAAAAAAATTTTACAAAAAAGAGGCAATTTAAGTTTTATTACAATTTGCTATACAATAAATTGCATAATTTTTTCATATCCTGTATTATATGATAGATTCCGAAGCTTTAAATAACTAGAAAAAAAAAAAAGTTGAAGCAAATTTTTTCGCAAAAAAAGACGAAATATTTCTTTGGCTCTTTTCGAAGATATAGAGCAAATACACAATATAAGTAAAATATATACGATGTATGCATAAACAAAATTTATTTCTTGAATGTCCTGGGTGAATGACCTGTTCTATGGACTGTCCTTCATACAATGATTTTCAAGATGAAACCTATTTTCTTCTAGCTATTCTTATGAAGGTTTTTTTCCCCTCCATTTCTGTTCAACAATTCTATACAGGTACAATATTCTCGCGTTAAGAAAACGCTCTTTTTAATAATTAATAAAAAATATCACATTCTTTCGATGACAAAGTTAAAAATTTATAGGGAAGATGAACAAAAAAGTGCTGCTTTAAGTATTTGCCAGGTCAATGAGAAGTAGCTGTTATACTGCAATTAAAAATAATGGGCACCCTTCGAAATACTGAGTGTAAATCTAACATTATTTTTGATGTAGCTTTTTAAAAAACTAGCTACTTCAATATTATTAATGATGTAGCCTTTTAAAAAATTAACTACTTTAACATTATTTACGATGACGCTTTTTTAAAAAATTAAGCCTAAGCTTTTTAAATCAGAAAGATATTTGAATTCCAATTTTTTTTTTCTTAATTCAGCATTTAATTTAAGTTTTAATGATATGTAAATATGTTCTTAACATTCTTAGCAATGAAGTTCATTTCAAGATCCAATAACCTTGAGCTATTTTTTCTTGGTATCAGTGTTACATAATAATGAATATAAAATTAAACAGTCCATTTTCTAAAAGCCTGCAAAGTTGAGGAGGAAAAAAAACTTTTTGAAAGCATCGACAGTTTGGACTATCATTGTATAAAACTTTTGTAGATAAATTTGTAAGTATATTTGTTGTTTTTCTGTTCTTTACACAAATACGTCGATTGTATCACTCCAAATTTTTTGGGATATTTCGCTGACTGATGTGCGGAAGGAATGATAAGCATATTCCCGCCAAAATATTTTTCCAATTTTTGGTGACATTTTTTCGAATTCATCGTTATTTATAAAATTGTAGACAGCCTATTCAATTCCAAACATTGAGACTTAAATGTTAGAAAGGCTCCGTTGCGGAGATTAATTCTTGGATAGAAATATGAAGACTCAACTACGGAGGTATGAGTAGAAACCAAAAATAGAGTGGGTCACGCGAGACGTGAGAAGGTCTAAGTTCAGATATACTTCTGTCTTGCTCAGAGATTATTCCAGAAAGAATGTTAAGAAATTTAAATTAGTGAAAATTCTATCCTTCTTCTAGGCAGAGATGGAAAGTTGGTCTTCTGAAATTAAGACAAATATCTGCTTCAAAAAGACATGTGCAATTATTATATTATCTTAACATTAATGATTGAATTTATTTAATTAATATATGTTTATTAACGCTAATGTCATTACAAAATTCCAGATTTGAGTAGAGTACCAATATAATTGAAATTTGTAAATTGTTATTGTTCAGTTTGTAACATTTGTAATTAAATTATTTGAATATTGTAATTAATTATAATTATTGAGTAATTTGGAATGAACTTTTTGGTCATTCGAGAGTAGACTGTTTAGATATTCTTCTGTCTTCCTCAAAGAATGTGCAAATTAGAATGTTAAGAAATTTATAAATTAACTTAAATGCGTTTGTTATACTATTAGTTATTTATATGACATCGCGGAATAAAATAACTTCGTGATGTCATCGAGCATTTTCCATTTATTCTTAAACATATTTATCATTCTTTAAAAATAATTAAAACTTTTAATTAGCATTTTCCCGTTCGTTAAGTTAGAATCAAAATTAAGCCTGGCAGGAGGTAAGCTATTTATTTGACGCCCTAAAAGTATATGCCATGGAGTTATAGGAACAGGTTCCTGTAACTTGCAAAACATATAAGTGAATGGAGAGAGTTAGTGCACTTTCTCTTTCAATAATTCATTTCTAGTTCTCTAAACAAATTAGTCTTCCTTAAAGTTGTCTATAAAACAAGTTTTACAGATGTAATAAGTCTCTCGCAACAGCTTCCCATCATATAGCTTTCTCTGCAATATTGCACAACTGAATTTTGTGAGAGGCGTAGAATTCCTGCATTGTCGGATGGTTAATGATAGTCCATAAATATCTGAGTTCAGTTTCTGATCCCTTGAAAGCTCATGCATTGTCTTTCAAAATATTTGATGACCTCGACAAACGATTAATCTCCGAAGCGCAATGAAAATTATTTCTGTGGTCAGACTGCTGACGAACTCTAAATGTAGGGTTCAAGTAACGCTATAAGTAAATAACAAGGTGTAGTTTTACTCATCGCTGTTCTTTGCAAAGAGTGGTTCACCAAAATCAATGCCAGCTACAGAAAATAAAGGGAGCTCTTCAAATGGTATAGGAACAATAACTTTTACACCAGGCGACGCTTTGAATCGTTTACACAAAGTACATCTTTTTAGTATATATTTGACAGTTTCTCTCCCTTTTTGACAGTTTGTTTCCTTTCGAAAATTTCCATCAAAATTTCAAAGATTCCTCCAGGGAAGCCTGTGCATTTCGCATCTACAAGTTCACAAATAGATGCTTTGCAGGGATAACAATAGGATATTTTTTCAGGTAAGTAAGTTTTGAATTTTGAAGTCTTCTTCTAACGTGAATTATTCCTTTTTAGTCAAGGAAGAGATTTAATTCTAAAATCGACGAAGGTTTTTGGAATTGGTTTGCCATGTGGTAACCCTTTGAGGGGTGGTATATAAAAAAACATTTAATTTTAGCTACAATTCATCTGATATGCATTAATAAAGTTAAAAGGATACAAAAGGACACAAGCGGTAAAATTAATTTTGATTTATTTCCTGATTTTTAATACCCTGTATATATTACTGCCCCTGTAGAACATCTTATTTATACACGTCCTGTTTTGTATTTTTTTTTTTTTTGAAGAAACAATAAATACATCCATGAAAAAATTATATTATTTTAGTTAATTTGGGATTATTTAGTTAATTAGGATTACGAAACACTTGAAAAAAATAGAACTTTATGATGTTGTATTTTTTATTTCTAAGAGTGATAATTTGTGAGAAAATATGTCAATTAATTTAAGTATAGCTCATATATATATAATTTTCATAATTTTTGATGATAAAACTATATTATAAATTTAATAAGCCAAATTTAGTTGAAAAGTGTGTACTGTTTTTTTTTTTTTTTAAATAAGGCATATTTTTTATTGCATAGACTGAAGTGAAATTTTCTTCATCACTTATTTTCTGAAAACAACTCCGATCCATCAGAAGGGAGCTCTTCAAACAAAGCAAGTTCTTTCTCAATCGAAAGTCCTCGGGTAGGCATTATTTTAAAGATATATTTAAAAAATATACATATTTAAAAAATGAATTAAAAACATATTATAAAGCTACTTTAAATAAAATTTGAATTTTTTTGAAATAATTATGCACCCTATTGTACAAAATCTGAAACAGTCACGAGAAGGAAAGAAAACATGAATTCAACAAACGCTAGATAAAACTAAAATGCTGTTGGATGTATGGTCTCCGAAAGAGTTCAAAAACTAGCCGTTAACAGCAATTGGTCGCATTGAAAACATACTCTCCCACATATTTGACGAACAAACGAGTCAAAAAGAAAAGTTCAGCCCTCCTTACTCTGAATTATTTCAGGATGCGTTCTCAATTCTTTCTCTTAAATCTCCGCTAAAATGGTATTTCTAGATCTTTTACAGTTTACAAAGAATCATCCCTTCTTTCAAGATTCACATCTAGTGTCCAAACGCTGAGGACTCTATTCTTATAAAGCAGACATCTCTTTGCTGTATTGTATCGACTGTAATACCAATCAGTTCAGTTTACTTTCATCCTTTGATAAGGTCTGCCGCTAGAGGCAACCTAGCTTCCCTCTATTGCCGACAGCCTGTCATCCATAACATTTTATGTCCGGTATCGTTAACAAGTTTCATGTCAACAACAACAGGTCCCTAATCTACTGTCTCCAGTCAGTTCTATCTTAGACGCCATGTCTCTTCGTTAGACGTTTTGCATGATTTTTGCAACAGATTTGGTTTTCAGATATCCGTTTTTTATCACTGCGCTTTTGTTTGTTATCTTTTGGCAAGCACACACTACGTTGATAAATCTCTATTTCTGTTTTAAGTTTATTTTCTTCGGAGAATTAGACTGACTTTTGCCACCCTGGCCTTCGAAAACATATTTATGAACTTTATCTTTCACTGTAACAAAGCGAACCGCCACATATCAGTCTGAATCGAAAACTTCATGGCTGCCATCTATTCCTCACTAACCCTCTGAGTCGGAGGTGTAATCAGTTTTATACCCCTTAGTTTGTAGTATGAAACCAATATTTTATAAATTTTATTTTGAATAATTAGCAGTATTTACATAAAGTTTCAAACATGTAGATTGGGTTGCTGATGAATTTAAAAATTTCAATTCATTTCAGGAACATTTCTGTGTGGCATAAAACAACCACTTGTTGGGAATTTTCATTGGATTCAGAGCAATAATTTTCATTATTATTCTGCATGGTTCTTCCATCCAATTTAAATAAAGAAAACTATAAGCTACCATTCGAAGATAAATGCGTGAGAAAAAAAAAGCACATTTTAAGGAGATTTTTAGGATGCTAAAAATGTGGTATAAAAAAAACCACATCCCCTGAAAGGGTTAAGCAGGACAATTCTCCGGTAAAAATTTATTTCTAAAGGGGTTTTATCTACATATTTTCGGTACCATCAAGTTCTTCAAAACTCAGTTCCTCTAGTCTTTTTATTCTATTTCCAGTGTTGAAGATGGATAGATTACCCAACTGGTAACACGATGTAATTTTTTCAAACTATTATTCTTGTTCAAGACTATCCCCAAAACCACTTCAGAATGAATTTCGCGAAAAAAGGATGGAACTATCTCTAGTTTAGCTCATTTTTCACAGGATATTTCTGGAGAAAATTCACAATTAGAACCATCTAGCCTCCATCGTCAGTCTTAGTCATCGGACCTTGTAGCAAAACTGGATGTCTTATATAATATATGCATATTATCTCTTATATATTATTCTCAAACCTTTTCAACTCATGGCGCCATTTTTGAACTAAAGTTTTCCCACTTCGCCCAACTCTTTATAAAAACTTAACTAATAATAAATAAGAGATAAAAGTATGAGATTCTGTGGCGCTCTTATGTGAAGAAGCGGCTGTGCACACATTGGGAACTATTGCCTTATAGAAAGATTATCTCCAAGATATGTTATCTATATTGTAAAATGTTTGCTATCTCTTATGTATGTTATCCATTTTAGATAAATGAATCATTTTTATAATGTAAATTTATACACTAGTAAATTTACGAACCCGTCACCCGTGATAAAATGCCAATGATTGTTGCAAACTGGACGAATGGCCTTTTGGGGTTCAGAGGTTTGTGTAATTACTGGTTATATTTTGTACAAAGAAAAGTATGCAAAGAAAAACATGAACATCCGTAAATTATTTCAAATTTGTAAAGCCGTTGATTATTCAATGGAGAAGAAATTAATGACAATCACAGAGACTAAGTAACACATTCCAGTTTTAAAAAGTGACTTGACGGAACGCTATACTTTTTACAATCTGGAAATAAAAAAAAAATATTTTTGAGTTTGTTCTACTAACACACACAAATGTAACGGAACATCAACATGTTGTTCAACATGTCTTGGAACCCTTCGCTCTACATAGGACACTTTTTGGAAAACTTCATACTCTATAAAATATTTTTAAAGTAATTCGCTAATAAAGGTTGAAAGCTTTAATTCTTATGCATCATTTTTTTAACTTTCATTCTTTTAATTCAGGTCCATACATATTTTTTTTGTTTTTATTCTTCTGCGCGTTATACAATTATTTAACCATGTTCCTCGATCTCTTGGTAAACATAATAATCAATTTCGAGCATTAAGGGTAAAAATTTAGAGGTGTTGCAATTTTTTTTATCAGGTACTCTTAATAGAAGCCATTGGTTTACTTTTTTTTATCCTCTCCTGCGACCGTAGTAGTAGAGAGGGATTGATCTACAGTTTTGTGGCTGACTATGTTTAAGTCAACCAAGAAGGATTTTTTTTTTAAAAAAAATTTAAATTATTCATTTACATATTTATTGAATCTTGATTCTGCTCCGTCTAGTGGAATGATGGAGGCCGCTATGCGTTAAACTGGCCGGAGTCTCTAAGTCTTGGAGAAGAGTGATGAAAAAATTGAAAAAAGTGGTGAATGAAGATGGCGTTCTCGTCATTTGGGTTTTGTTCCTAGTTACGAGGTCCATCGTCAATATTCCTCGTGTAGCTGCCAAGTAACTTTAACAAAATGGGAAATAATTATTTTAATGGGTATTCGTGTTGTTTGCAGACGTAACAGATCGATTGCCAAGCACCTTTCGATGCAAACTGCATACAGGAAATACGATGGTGGCTCAAAAAGTACCTGTTTTTGAAGACAGACGGTATTTTTAAGACAATCTGGTGTTGCCATTGTATGCTTCCATTTATTAAACGAGATCAAAATAAATTTTACTTTGCTTCATAGGTTAGTTTTGATTTGGTAGCCATTTGCTTTGAAAATTTAATTGATGGCGCAAGGAGTTGTTGTCATTTTGCATCCATTTGTCACCGTCGATGCGACTTGGATTCAACACTACGCACTGGAAACCAATCAGCAATCCAAATAATGGGGTGAGTCCAATAAATTTACTCCAAAGAAGTCGAATACGGTCTCAATTGGCTGGAAAAACTAAGATGATTTTTTTTTTATAGACGCGAAAAGTGCCACATTCCTGGACTTCTTAGAAAAAGGAAAATTGACCAATAGACAATTTTTTTTCTTAAGAAGCTAAAAACGTTTTTTCCCCATTTCCCATACCTAACACGGATAATTTTGAATCACCCTCTTATTAACCACCCAAGGGGCTATTGCTTTACTTAACCCAAAAACGTCGTACCTGACCACTTTTCAAAAATTTATTTTATTTTTGGGTATATTTTTGATGGCTACTTTCAGCAATAACGAACTTAATTTTCTAAAATACGTCATTATAAATATCTCCTTAATTTTTTGTTGTATTGATATAAAATATATATATAATATGTCTGATACCTGCTTTCACTAATGAATTGAATTTTTAAAAAAATGTAATACATTTCCCCCAATTCTTTTTTATTAGATTGAAGTAAAACAAATACACAAATTAAGTATTTTATTTACTTATTGATTTATGTATTACCTTAAATCTTATATAAACTGGAATCAAGAAATGACTGAAAGAATTTCAAGACAGCTGTGAGGTAACCATTTTTTTTTATCCATCTAACGGGCTATTGTTTTAGGTGAACCACATTTGGCGTACCGGATCATTTTTCAATTTTTTATCGTTTGTTTTAATTTTAATTACATTTGGCTTACGTATATTTATTTTAATAATTTATCGTCTGCTTTAATTTTAATTACATTTATCGATTTTTATTGTTCCCTTTAATTTTAATATCGGAAAAGTTTACTATTGTTCCTTTTTCGATATTTCATCGTTTACTTTAATTCTTATGTTTAACTGAGTAATTTAATAATAGTTATAAAAAAAGCAAACCTTGGGTGGCTAAATCTGTTATTTGTAAGACTTTGCATAGAACATTTTAAATTTAATTATTTATTTCAATTTCTGAAGTTCAGTGAACTGTTTATAAGAAAAAATTATAATACTTACCAAATGTTTAACCAAAAATGTGCTGAAATTTTATCAAAGAAAATAAAAGTGGTTTTACTTTCCCTTCACTGTGAAAAAAAAGAAAACATAAAAATTTAAATGCATGCAAAGAATTATTTGTTCTTCACAAATAGCGTAACTCATCAAAAATAACTACGATCCGGAATCAAAATAAAAATAAAAACGTAAGAACTGTAATCATTTTTCTAATTTGTTTTTCATAGTTCCATAAACCTGTAAACCACTCTTGTATTTTTACCTCGGACCTCTGTTATATTATCATTTCCTACTGACATTACAACATAATTTCTCTCTTACGAATTATAGCATTTATAGGTTAAAAATTATACACTCCCCATATTGTTTACGAAAACAGAGTTTCATTTAGAGAGTTCCCACGCATGATCTGAAAATAAAAAACCAAAGAAAATTACTGATTTTTTTTGTATTCAAAACAACAGATGAAAAATATGCAGACAGTTAATAGACTAGAGATTTATGGTATATTTTACAACAGGTCGAAAAATTTTAATTTATAAACATATCGCGTTTTTTTCCCCTTTGCATATAGTAAATCTCTGTTCTTTTGCGCTATTGAGACATATCTTGTGACTTATTTCATCAATGATGTATTCTTATGTTATTATAGATTCTAATTCCCAAAATGAAATATGTGTGTGTATTTTATTATTAACTTGTATTATTGATTAAATAATACAAACTAGCGTGAAATAATGAAAAAAATCTGATTTATTGATATCAGATTCGCTTCAAAGACATAGTAGTTGAAAGACAAAATTGTTCTTGCAAGATATTTTTAATGGGGTTTCTTTAACTCACACTGCAACTTTATCTGGTTCAAAACTTTAAGAGCTTTTTTCTCGCATTTTAAAGAGCTCGATTGAGCTGAAATTTTCTATATACGTTTGTTTTGGATCACTATACGATCAATTAACAATGATTAATGAAAATTAATTGATTAAAACTAATTATTTAAAGAATTAAATTTTACCCAAGTTTCTCACAAGTTGCAATGGTCATCGTTTAATAATTTATCATTTGCTTTAATTACATTTAGCTTAAATATCTAATGTTAATTGTTAATATTAATGTTAATTCTTAAATATCTACGTTGTAATTTAATAACATAGTTTATCGTTTCCTTTAATTTTAATTAGATGTTGTTTCACTAATTAACATAATGCTTAATTGAGCTAAGAAATTTTACAAGTATATATTTTAGATGATAAATTTAATAAACGTCAAATAATAAAATAAATTATTAAAATTAATTATTGAATTAATTCAATTTGACTCAACCTTCCCTTTTGCTTTTAAAATTTACGGGATAAAAAAATTATGTTACGCAAAGTGTGACATTTGAAAGAAAACCCATGTTAAAAAAAACTCGTGTTTTACTAGGTGTTATTTATAACGTAGATACGAAAATGAGGACGACATTAAATAAATAAAATATACAAATTTAAAACATGCTTTTTGACTGAAAAAGGTAGTCATTTATGACGGAAACTAGTTCATTTAGATTTCAGAAAAAATTATTGGGAAAAATGAGGAAAAAGTATACATTTAATTTTTATTTAATGTAATATTTTATTGAAAGTTATCATTTTTTGAAGGCGGGAAACTGAAAACAGTAGATGACAAATTAATATGCTTTAAAAAGACCCGAAAATGCAAATCATTATATATTACATTTAATTGGAAATTTTATTAAATTTAAATGAAAAAAATAATAAAAATTGTTATAAGCATAGTTTTGCAAGGAACAGATTTAGCAATCACAGGTGCCAATGTCTTTTTTTTAAAAGAATTATTACTCCATCTTGAATGTGCGTGTGATTATTTAAAACTTTTAAAATGAAATTACTATTTTCATGTACATAATTGCATTCTGTATTCCATCGCCAACTTCTCGTTACATTAAAAACGTAAAAACTTCTACCGAACAAAAACAATGCCAACTTTTGATAACAAAAAGAATAAAACAAAGGATTATTCTATTAAAAAAATCAAATTAACCAGCTAAATATTAGAATTAAAGCAAACGATAAAATATTGTGTGAAGTGGATAATAATATTCTTTTCAAATATTAAGATCGAAGCAAACGATAAATTATTGCATTGAATATATTTTTAAGCTAAATGTAATTATCGTGTTGCGGGTAAATGAAAATAAAATAAAATCTTACTTGTTCATCTATTCTTAACACTAACACTTCACAATGGGGCGACTACAATTCAAACCGAAACTATTGTGAATCGGTTGAAAGAAATCGAATTAGATGAAACAACTTACGTGCATATAACGCTTTATTTTGAAAAGAGGTCAGGGACGACATTTTGTGGTTGTACGAAATTAAAAGCCCCATTGGAGGCTAATAACCCAATAGGCCGAAGAGAAGAAAAAAAAAATGATAGTTCTTTTGCACACATTTCATCCTTATAGGTATTATTATTATTATTATTTTAATTTGAAAGGACAGTAATAAAATTTGCATGTGAAAGGAAAGTGGAACCCTTATCAGCCCTCTCCTCCCCGTGCTTCGTTATTAATTAAAACTGGCTTCTTCTTCCTGCCAGAGTTTTTCACGAGGAACCTTTGAAAGAAAGCCTCCGGAAGAACTTGTTTTTATATGGATCTAGTTTCACAGACGACGCCCTAAACGCAGGTTATTCGATTAGATTCATTTCAATTTTTGTCTCGCGATACTTATCTTAAATAGATGTATAATTTGCCTAAGTAATGGAAGCGACGGTGTGAGGTGTAAATCACTAGGACACACCTTCCCCAACGCACGCATTTATGCTGGTGGAAAATTCAAGGCGAGCTGTTGGAAGATCCACGAAAATGGTTATGACATTAGATCATCTTCGCAAATGCGATGACCGACCCTGGGATCGCTTTCAGCGGAGGCGAGGAAAAGGTAGCGAGTGTGTGTAATCGTTGCTTTAAGCATCTATTGTAGTAGGATTTCCGTTCTGTAAACAATGAATAACAAGTGTTTTCGGAGCCTAAAGGATTTTTAAAGGTTAGGTGCGCAGTGTTCTTTTTCATATAAAATTATTTGCCGTAAATATAATCGGTGGCCATTTTAAAGTCGGGCGAAAAGAAGGCCGTGTTTGATAAATTGGACAAATATCTGTTTCTTACTTGTACAGTTTGATTTTTATTCCAATAGTTTTCGTGACTCCTACGCGGTGACCATCAAAAAATGTTGATTGGAATGTGGATATCAAACCACACATTCTTTTTAATTGCACGACGAAAAGGCCGCGGTAGCCTAGTGGTCATGGTTTCGCATTCGTGGCCGGCGGTTTTCGTTCAGTCGCGGATTCGATCCTTCGCCACTTAAGACCCGCCGTGTAGCCGGGGCTGATGCATGTTGAATCTGTTCGGGGCCCAAAGTCCTCCCGTTGCCGTGGTGTGGATTTTAGGAGAGGAGAGTGCCAGCTCAGGTGTCGTCCTCGTCACTTGACCGAGGTTCAAAATTACGAGATCCGTCGCCAATAGCCCTCGTGTTGCTTCTAGTGTGACGTTAATAAAAACTAAAACTAAAGAACTAAAACTTGCATGACGAATCGTTCATGACAGTTCTTTTTGTTTATAGAACATTTGCTTATTGCTTTATTTTTCGAACGTTTCCGGCAGTTTATTTCTGCCCGTCACGAGGTCCATGAACTACAGGACAACATCCCTCGTAATTCTGAGCTCTGGTCAGATGACGAGATAATCCTAAACTCCCAGTCCATGCCCCGCCAACGTGAGAACTTTGAGCTCTTAACGTAAATCGACTGCACTACACGATGCATCTTTGTGGAATCAGGACTCGAACACGTGATTCAATTGAAATATCGTCAGCCAGCAAATTCAATGTTATGAGATTTCGGTTACTTCTGCCCCGACAGACCCAATTCACTGGCTCTTCATATTTTATTTCACTCGGTTTTTCTTTATTGTTGGTGTAGGTATACTAGTAAAAATGCTTTTTTTGATGTTTTAAAATATATGCTGTATTATAACACACTACACTTTTTAGTTAATTTCCTAGTAACTGGTATGTTATTTAAATTATTCGTTACAAATGTGTATGTGAAGGAAGAAAGAAAACGGAAATATATATATATATATATATATATATATATATATATATATATATGTGTGTGTGTGTGTGTGTGTGTGTGTGAGAGAGAGAGAGAGAGAGAGAGAGAGCGTGTGTGTGTGTAATGATTCAACTTTAATTTGTAATAGTTCCACTGAAAATAATTTAATTGTCTAATTTTTCTCATTCTCTCACGTAAAAGTAAACTGTTCATTCTTATATTCTAATAAAATTTCAAATCTTCCTTTAATTTATGCGATCACGCATTCATAAAAATCTCCTGAACTTGTGGTTCTCACGACTGAAGACTAGTAAGGATAATCCCTAGTGGGCTGTTGGAAGCCATTTAAATCCTTCAGAATCCCTGCGCCTATACCATGTGCTCTATTACGTGAGAATTCCTTCTTTTCAAGTGAAAGAAAGGAAAAATTCTCTTTCTTCTGGCTCTTATGCTGTAATCAAACGACGGAGTTGTTCTCCAGCTATATAGATATTCCCTCTCTCTCTCTCTCTCTCAGTTAAAGTGGAATAAACAGAGTTAAAATTTGAACTTTGCCTCGACTTATTTTATTTTTTATTTAATTAATTAGTTTTCTAAAACATTATGTATATATACATATATGAAAATTTTTAACTATATATATATATATATATATATATACGTCCCGAGACTAACATTGAAAACAACATTTTTTTTGCAAAAATTTTTTTTATTCATCAACATAACACCTTTTGTTAATCACCTTTTAGGGTGATACAATCGTTCCAACGCTTTTCCAATTTTTTTTTTTTTTTTCCCGCAAGAAATCTTTTTTGTTGCGAGTAAATAGCGATAAACAGCTTTCTGAATCATCGACTCGTTGCTGTTTTTGTTCCATCGAAAGCAATCGCGGCACCCACTTGGAAAAAACCTTTTTCACTTCACTTCAAAAAACCTTTTTCGGTAAATACACTTCCATATGATATCTGTGTCATCTCAGCAATCTCACGGAGCTTCACTTTACGATCTTTCATTATAATTTTTGTCACTTCACTCACATTTTCCGGTGTAACGGCTTCCACAGGTCTACCCGAGCGTTCCGCGTCATTTGTGTCGGTACGACCACGTTTAAACTCGGCAAACCACCGACAAATCGTTGCTTTTGATGGACAAGAGTCCGGGTAACATTTTTCAATCCATTGTTTCGCTTGCACGGTGTTTTTACCCATTAAAAAACAATGTTTTATCAGAACACGAGAAACTCGGTTTTTCCCATTTTTTAAACAAACTACAAAACGACTTTACTCCAACCTCGATAACTCATCTGTTTCTGGTCCGATCGACTTAAAATTTTGACACGTTTCAAGCAAAGGTTCGTACTCTAGAAAGACCTGGTTACTGGTTTACTACGAGCGCCATCTCTGGGTTAGTCTCGGGAGTTATTGATTGATGTGTTATGCTGCAACTAGAACCCAAGTTTCACTGTCTACAATTACTCGAAGACTTCGTGAGAGAGAGAGAGAGAGAGAGAGATGTATGTTAGAAGACCTGATGTTGGCGTCCTGCTCTCAGCAGTTCACAAAAGAGTGCGTTTAGCATGGTGCAGTCAACGGGCCTTGGGCAAGATTTCAGTGTAGCATGGTGCTTTTTATACGAGTAGTTGCGTCAGATTGAGCCTTAACACTGACTTTCGGCAAACATGACTTCTATCTGGAGAAAGCTTGGGACATGATACCATCTTTCCCTCAGAATGGGAAAAAAATCATTACGATGGTAGATGTGTAATGGTTCTGGCAAGCATTATGTTGGACGGCCACACACCTTCGCTTGTGTTTGAAAAAGGCTTCTTGACAGCTATGAGGTATAGAGAGGATATCTTAGAGTCCTATGTTCGACTTTTTAGGGACGCAGTTGGTCCTGGATTCCTATTAATGGACGACAACGTTCACCCACAACATTCGATTAGTTGACGATTACCTGGAAAGTGAAGTAGCTTCCACATGGATTGGCCTGCCAAACTTCTGACCTTAATCGAAAAACATGTTTGGAACAATCTTGGGACAGTAATTGCATCTCACCACCCCAACCAAGAACCATCCTAGAGCTAAAAACTGTCTTGCCTCAGAAGTGGGATCGACTGCCACAGGGACTCCTCAACTGCCTCCTGTCCAATATACCGTCACACTGTGCGACTTGTCTAGCTGTGAGAGAGAACTGTACCCCATATTAGACTCATTTTCAGTTCGATATCGCAACGTGAATTTTAGGCATCTCAACATCTTTATCTTTATTAATAATTTAAGCAAAATTATTTGAATAGTATATCTCTTTATCTGGGAAAAATGCATAACTTTGCACACGAGTGTACATTTCAGGCAGGAGTCAATGACTAAGTTTTAAAAACAACACAATTCAATACTAAATGACAACAGGTAAAATAAAAACTTACAATAATGAAAGAAAAATCGAAAAATAAATTACCAAAAAATAACTAAAATAAGTCAGCTTAATAAGAAAGGTTAGTAATAGATCGTAGCAGGTAGTTTTGAAATGAATGAGAAAGTATTATTAAATAGGCTTCGAAATCAAATATAAAATCAAAAAATAATTAATACAGGCAGCTTGGAACTGAAAGATAAAAGCTTAGTTTTGACCAAACAGGTACACAAAGCGGCAGAAAGCTAAGAATTCAAAAAGGAAGTATCGAATAATAGAAATTAGATAGATAGTATAACAGAATTAGAGAAATTCGGGAATCGATCGTTGCAGGTTGTTTATATATTAAAAAATAGGGTTAGTTTTCATGAAGCAAATTTTTATTCAACAGGAAGCCTTTAATACAAAAGATTAGACCTAAATAAATTAGAGAAATTCATGAATGAACCACTGAAAGAAAAAAGTGTTGGTTTTCACGAAGCAAGAATATTAAAAATAGCAAATAATCAACAAAAATTAATCAACAGAAAATATAAAATACAAAAAACAAATTATAATTAACAGTAATTATATTCAATGTATTTTTATTGGCCTTTTCGCAAAATGTTATGTTGTTTGGAATAAGAATATATGAAAGCTAGATATGAATGTTTGAAAAAAATTACAGTGGAATATATATTTTTTTAAAACATGGGAAACTATATTTATTATGAAAAGAATTAAGCAACTGAAGACATTGCAGAAAATTTAGCAATTGAAAGTAAAACATTTTATATTTAACAGTGATTTCCAATACATCGAAATATAGACCACTTAATATTATGCCACTGAGTGATTTAATAAGCTTGTAGGGAATACAATTAATTAGAGGAAGCAAAACAAATTACTAAAAGAGAAAAAAAAATAGAGGATTTACGTTTAATTATTATGAAAGAGAAATTCAACAGGCAGCTTAAATCTAACTAAAAGAGAAAGTATGATCAACGCAGGCAATACAATTCACTGTAGAATATGTCAAGTAATCAATTAGAACTGGAAGAGAAATTTAGGCTCAGTTTTCATCAAGCGGGAATAGAGCAATTTAACAATAATAAAATTAATAAAATTTATTGATTAAGAAATTGCTTAAAATACAAAAATAAATTAGACAAAAAGGAAAATTGTTTATGAAAAAGAAATTCAACCGGTAGCTTAGTTCGCTAAACTAAAATTGAAAAATATGAAATTAAAGAACCACTGAATATGTCAAGTAATCAATTTGTACTGAAGAGATTTCACCAAGCAGCGATCGAACACCTGAAATTAAAAACAATAATAAATTAATAACAATGTCAATCAATAAGCGATTTAAATACAAAAATACATTATAATTAATAGTAATTATTGCGTTTCGACAGCGAGTAATCAAATACTTAACCGTAGCTCAGTTCGCAAAACTAAAATTGAAAAACATGAAAAAAATTGTTGCCAAAATTAACATTTAATAAATTTAACAGAATATTTTAAAGACTATTAATCGTTCGAAAAAGAATCTTAATTATTTTTTCCAAGTAAAAAAAAAAACGTAATCCTTTTACAAAAAAAACATATGAAGAACAAAAAGAAATCTAAATCAAATCATTAATGGGAGGTATGTTATGACGTCAGAGCTACGCGAAGGAAAATCAAAGACTTAAATTTTAAAAACTTTGAGAAGAATTTCGAAATAGACTAAAAAAACATCTCAAAGCTGCACATTATCAATTCGCATGGATTATTTTTTAGAAATTTCATGCTCCTGGATTTTGTAATCTTTAAGCAACTTTGCCGTCAAAAATAGCGTAATTAAATGTAACGTTCTCTGTGTTATTGAATTTTAGTTTCTGATCCGCTTCATATCACTTTTCATCATTAGCAATACCTTTATCTTAAAAATTGAATAATTGTTATTTTGTAAATTCAAATATTTTTATTTTTATTTTGAAAGCTTTAAAAATTTCTTTAATTAATGAACTGTAGGCTTTACTTTCATGGGTTTTTAATTTATACTTTTCAGTTTTTAATTTATAATGATTCTTTCCTTGGAGGATAACTAGTGGTTCTTTTATATCTCCTCAAAATATTATCTAAAAATTGGTCCTCATTAAAAATTTTTTTATTCTTCCATCAGAATTATGGTTTCAATTCACCCGTGCGAAGAACGGGTATACCAGTTAGCAGATAACACGCAATTGACCTTCGTTTTATTTTTACATCATAATTTTATCAAATATATATTTTTGTATAGACAGAAATTAACCCTCTCTATATATTTATAGACTAAACAGAGGGTATTACAAGCCTCGAATTTTGCACAGAACATAAATGATTGCTAACTGCTCTACCATGTATATAATTTGAGATAAGTATCATCATCATAAACTAAATAACAATCGAAAAAGTCACTGCTAAGTATCTCTCTTAAGATTTCATCTTTAGAAGTCTGCAGTGAAACTAGAAAAAAAATAATAAAGAGTAGTCACGTAAACCTTCCAAAACTAGCAGACGAAACTTCAAATAACTAAATAAAAATGTGACGCATTAAAATAAAGAAAGAGAGCACCAGTCCAAAAAAAGGTAGTAGACAACAGAAACCTGAATGAAAAATTGGAACAGGCATTTCCGATGGTCGTGAAATAATAGTTATGCGATTATGACTCAGTGGATCATAATCCGTGTAGCCGTATTCTTGTGAAGAATACGGCCGTGGCTGTGAACTGTGGGTCAGGTATAACAAATGAAGCGTCTGGAGTCATCCCAACACGTCACTGAAAAAAAAAATGAAAGAATAATCCTCATTAGGAGACTCAAAGGGATATTTTAAAATGCTTTTATATTCACTTATAATTTTTATGTTGAAGTGGTTTTTCTGTAACTTTAACCTTAAGCGTCTAGTGTTAACATTAATTGCAGGATAGTAATTTTAGAAGTGTACAATTTTCTGGTCTCTCTCTTTCATGTGATTGTCAGGTTAATTCCTAATCGTAGTTCTTATTGAATATTAATGGTCAAATCACATATACGCTCGAACAAGTTGAAGGAAGAAAATCGAGCTCTTTATTCGATGCCGTTTTTTTAAATATCATTGCTTAAGAAACTGTTATTTAACTAAAGCATAAGAAAATTTCTTTCCCGTTATGGGATTCATGTGAATTTCTCTAGTTTCTTTCCATCCCATATATATGTGTATATGTGTGTGTGTGTGTGTTTGTAGAACGGGGGTGATTTTGTACATCCCGAATCTACACTGGTTTGCTCTTACGCAAAGGGCTGGTTTGTCTGAGGGAGTAATTCTATTACCGAATTCTATGATGACTTCGTACCATTTCAATGATGAGGCTTGAAGTTGTTTTACTTCGTTTTTCAGAAGGTGAGATGAAGGAAATATATTTACAAAAGCTGCTATGTATAAGTTGACATATTTCTAATAACTAGTTCTTCGGAGACAGATAGAGAGCGGCCTAATTTTATCCCGTATTGGCGATGGACGTTGGAATGCGCTCTGGCTTTCGGGGTTCACCTTCAACGAGGGAAGTGTGAAGGAAAAAGGAAGCAGAAAGAGGGAGGGGAGAAAGAGCGAGAACGAAACGTTGCTCAGTTTCGTTCAGAAATAGGGGGCGCTGCGCGAGCTATCACATGATGCTGATTCGTGATGCCATCTGTCGAGAAAGTGAGGAACTGGTTTTACAGTTCATTTGAAAATATAATTCATACTTTGATAATTAGATGGAAAATCCTACATATGTATAAATATATGTGGGATGGAAATTGATTATTCTGAGTCCGCACACTCTCCTGTGGAGACAGTGCTGGCGTGAAACACTGCCACGCTGGGAGAGACGCTGCTAGGAAAGCGAGGCGGACGGACTAAGGAAGTTCAGGAGGCGCTGATGGGAAAGCGTGTTGATCGGGAAAATCAGGGATACAGAGGCACTTTGTGAAGCCACAAGGAATTGCAATGGAGAGATTGGTGGGAGCTATCGAAAATTTGTGAATTATTGGAGATATAATGTGAGCATAAGAACGCCAGAACCTTATTATTCAACCAGTATCGTCATTATTCATAGCCCTTGGACACCGATTCCTCGTCATTATAATTCGCTAGCACCCATATATATATATATATACACTTGCTGGGTGAAACAAACAATCTTCCGTACTTTATTTCGTCATAGCTTGGCTAAAATAAATTTATAAGAAATTCTTCAGAATAATTCATTGAAATGAAAGATAAATTTTCTAATAACGACTGTCTCATTTTAATGAATATCAATACCAGTAACATTGTTAAAATGTAATTAAAGTCCACTAAATAGAAATGTGTGCTCAAACTTCTGTAAATTTAAACGGAAGTACATCGAATCGTATCAGCCTTCTCTTGTATTTCAAAAAGAATATATTTTGGGGGAAAAAGTCAAGTAATTTCATTCATCTCTTCGAAAGTTGTTCAGCATGAAAAATTTTAATTTTTTTTCCTAGAAGAATAAAAGTTGAGCCAAAAAGCAAAAAAATTCATATACGTCTGCTTAAAAATCGGATTGTTTTATTTACACGTTTCGCTTCTGATCTTCAAAATAATATATTGTATCATAGAAAGCTTTTCAAATTAACCACCTAACCCTCGATCTTCAAAAAAAAAATCGCGTTCTTCAACAAAAAGAAACAGCATCAAAATTTAAGCGCGTAAATTTTTTATTATTCAGAATTGTATTGTATAAATTCATGATTCGTAATTAAGTTTTAATATCTGAAAGCTTGAATTTATTTTTAAAAAATTGTATTGATTTTCATCGGTTATTATAAATTGCAAATTAAGATGTTGAGTTCATTTATTATGTTTTGAAATTGTTAAATAATATAAAATTTAAAAAATGTAATTTTATTTATCCTATATGAAATATATGTATTGATTCAGTTGCAAATTCAGAAATGGATAAGAATATTTATTGCAGGTCACCATATATATATATATATATATATATATAATATTTATCCCGTCAATGACTTTTTTCGATGATTTTCTCAAAATGCCCTTAATAGCAAAGAATATATAAGCATAAATAAAAAATAAATAAATGGCAACTATCAATTTCCAGTTTTCTCAGACCTCTGAAGGTGAAAAATTCTACTACAGATTGTCTATGTAGAATACATATGTGAATAAAAAGACAACAAATAATAATAAAGTCAGAAAAATGATTCAAATTTCATTCGTTCAGGACAAGTATGATTTTGTTTGTCTGAGAATTTACCATTTCCACGTGTTTTCCATGCTTGTGCTGAAGAAAAAAATTAAAAGTCAGACAGAAAAATCATTTCAAACTGGTTCAATAAAAGAAAGCAACAACCTCCATTTATAGAATTCTGTTACGAACAAATTCTTTACTTCAATTTCATAAATTTGATATAGTATTTTTACAGAAACGTATACCTTTTGATGCTATATTTATATTTAGTGTGTTTTATGCTTATTCCACGAACATTTCAATATTATTAAGAACATTATATTATACCTCAAAAGGTATTTCAAAAACTATTTTGAACCCTTTCAAGAATATTTCTACAAATCGAGCAAACACAAAAAATTACATATAACATACTACAATAAATTATACTGCTGTTTGTAGAAAATGCAACACCATGAAAGAATCATCAGAATCAAATGAAATTTAATGCAGAAACGACTTGTACTGATACAAATAAATGATGAAATTTTCAAAACAAAAGAAACAAATTAAGCGTCCGAAATCAGTATTTGGTGCAGCCACCATGCGCTGCAATAGGTGCTGCTATACGACGTGGCATGGAGTCAAACAGATGTTGAATATCTGCTTGAGGAAGAGAATTCCATATCGCTTGTATGCGCAACCAAAGTTCGTCTTTGGAAACTGCAGGACGCGGATCACGAGCGAGACGCCGACCAACCATATCCCACACGTGCTCAATAGGCGACATATCCGGTGAATAAGCAGGCCAAGGAAGAAGTTGCATGCGTTGTGCTGAACAGAAGTCTCGAACAGTCCGCGCAACATGTGAGCGTGCATTATCCTGCTGAAAGATAGCTCCAGGGATGCCTTGAAGGAAAGGAACGACTTCGGGCTGTAGCACTTCACGGACGTACCTGTTGCTATTGAGATTACCCTCAATTCGTATCAAATTGGATCGTCCATGATACGAAATCGCACCCCAGACCATAACTCCGGGTGTTCGACCACTATGTCGTTCAATAATACACTCAGGAAGGCAGCGTTGACCGGCATAACGTCTAACACGAACACGGCCATCATGGGTCCACAAATTGAAGCGTGATTCATCTGAAAAGACAACTTGGTGCCAATCAGCTCGCCTGTCTTTGTGCTCAAGAGCCCACTGCTGACGCAGCCGTCGATGATTCGCCGTGAGGGGAATCCTGTATAAAGGCACCCTTGCACGCAATCCACGGCGCAGCAGACGACGACGAATTGACGAAGCCGACAATTGTACACCTGTAGCAGTAGACCAACGTGCTGCCAGCTGCCTGGAGGAAGCTGTGCGATCATTCACCGCCATGCGGAGCAGGTGTCGATCATCGCGCTCTGACGTCACCTTCTGTCGTCCAGTGCCTGTTTTTCGAGTTGTTCAGTGCTCGTCGGTCCACTGCTTCCAAACTCGCATCACTGTGGAACTGTTCCGCTGCATACGAGCTGCTATTGCGCGATAGGAAAATCCTCCTTCTCGAAGGCCGATTATCCTCCCTCGTTCAAACTCCGTAAGTTGCTTCAATTTCTTATTCTTCCGTCGTGGAGGCATACTCAGGTCTCACTAAACGTTTGTTACTAACAAATAATCATAGACTTTTTTCAACGTCCCGCTACAGCACTTCATTTATACGCTTTCAGCATCAATTCAGAGGGCGCTGCGCGCGCCGCGCACGCGCGATGGCTCTGAAACTTTATTAATTTGCATAATATCCTATAATTGACATTTGCTGCGAATTTCATTTGATTCTGATGATTCCTTCATGGTGTTGCATTTTCTACAAACAGCAGTTTAAATAAGCTTGTGTATCAATACATCTGTTTTAATTTTTACGACTACGGATTTTAATGTTATTGCTCTATGTTATAAACATGGTGTTCGAAATATTTTGAAGCTACTAATATTTGATACTTTTACCTAAATTAATGATTTTAAAAAATTTAACCTATGCTATGACCAGAAACCAAGGAAAATTCTTCAAAATTTTGGATATTTAAATTCTTAAGTAAACCATGATGATGTGTCACACGTATATTTGTACTTTACTTTTTAATGATTGTGATATTGTTGTTTCATGTTATATTTCATATTTCTTCCTTCATATTACATAAAAACATTTTGAGAATGTAATGCATTTGAGCATGAAATGTTTTTTTTTTGTTTTAATTTACTCCATGCCATGACCCTCAATCTAAGAATTTTATTGAAATTTTTAAAAAGCTTGTAATTGAGTTTCCATCTTCTCTTAGTTATTAATAATCCTGGCCAAGTTGTTAAAAGGGTAATGTGAAGGAAGAAAATCGTAATCATAAATAAAATTTATAGCTTTTACAACGTTTTTATGTATTTCACTTGGTGTGTGTATCAGTGTGTCATCAAATTTTCGATCGTTAATTTAACCAACTTCCCAACAAGCTAGAGCTCTGAAACTTTGGAAATCGTTCTTACTCGCCTAACAATGCAATATATTTAGACATTTGCTACAAGTTTTAACTAATATATTTTTTAATAATGCAGCTTAGCCCAACCACTTGGCGCAATTTCAAAAATTCTCAAACTTGGCGATTTTTTTTTTTTTTTTTGGCTGAATGTTTAGTCCACGAAGCGGACCATGGTAGCCACATTTGGCAAAATACCGCCAAATAATTCCTGTCGCCAAGGGTGGTTGGGCTAAATTGCATTCCAACCATTTAATTTGCTGAATGAATTAATTAATTTTAGTTAGTTTTAACGTTTTTATATATTTCACTTGGTGTGTGTCTGTGTGTATCAGTGTCATCAAATTTTCGATCGTTAATTTAACCAACTTCTCATCAAGCTAGAACTCTGAAACTTTGGGAATCGTTCTTATTCGTTTAACAATGCAGTATTTAGGCATTTGTGACAAGTTTTAGCTAATATTTCAATAATTTTTTTAATAAACTTTGCCAGCATATAAAAACGTTGGTTTTTTTTTTTATCTCGAATCATTTTAATTTAATTATTCTCAACGCTAAATTTTTATATCGCTTTTAAATATACTAAATTCCTCTTTAGAATCGCGCATGTTATGTTGAACAATAATATCACGTGCCACATATTTTATTACTGATAAATTAACAAACATTTATCTGACCATTTTCTCTTTTGCACATATAAGCGCTCTGCTTGATTAAACACACACACTCTCTGCTGACGCTTGTTAGGTGAGCCACTCCATCTCGAGTACTTTATTTAGACACGGCTTTTATTAAATAAATTCATAAGATGCTCCAGAAAAATTCTATGAAATCGGATTAATTATTAATAACCACTGCCACATTCCGATGAATACTACCACCAATAATAACACCGTGCCAAGATATAGCGCACGCGCACACAGAACACAAATATATGTTCTTTAAAAATTTATCTTAAAATGAAGGGCGTCTCATATAACGAAGGAAAAGATTGTTTCCTCTTTTCAAGGTCATATAAATATTGATGACAGGGACACGATTTTTCCAAGTTTTTGAAAGAATAGTTTACTACTAAAAATTACATACTATTTTATCCATTTTTTAAAAAAATTCGCACTTTAAAGCTTAGATTTTTTTTTTTAGAAAATTGTGTTATATTTATCGGGTGCTTCTAATACATAAAAGCAACTTATACGTCGGAAAATATATGGTAAGTATAAAATGTGTGTGTGTGTGACGCTGGACTTTCTTGAAGAAATTTCTTTTTTATGTTACTCAGTTAATACGTAAAGAACTTAAGCTTAGAGAAGGCTTAGAACTTAGTTCCATTATAGTATTTACCTGAATTAATAGCAATTTTCTTGAAAGGAATTTCAGTTTCACCCCTTCTGGTGTCTTAACGCGGTAAAAATATGAGCTAGTGTTCATAAAAAATACTTTAAGAAAACTACTATTCCCTTCACTTTGTTGTCCTCGAGTGAACATATTCTTTAGCAAAGAAGCTGGCTTTGTAATGAACGAGAGAAAAAAAGCAAAGGGTAAAATGGTAGCGTATTGAAGTTATTAAGGAGTTGGTAATAATCATCATTTCTGTTTGGACGTCGCGCGCTCAAAGTTTGAATTTGTATCATACTATTTATTAATAGACGTGGCATAACACTGGCGCAAAATACATTTGAATAATTCTCTATTGTAAATGTAAAGTCAAATTGTAAATTGATTTAATTTCCCCTTAAGTTTTTAATTGGAAAACATGAACGGAGAGTTGCGGAAATCTGAAAAACGAGAGAAGAGTGAGAACAGCTAACTTATGGAAGAAATATTTAGTAATTCCTGATATTCAAATTCTTTGTGAAATTCTTTTGGATGAAAATATATATCAGAAATTCTGATATTAAAATTCTTTGTAAATTTTTAATAAACCTGTGTAAAAGAGTTTTAAAAAAATGTTGTGTATGTATATGTAGACGGTTCTCGAACGACACTAAAGTAACAAACATTTATTTCTCTTCCTTCACATCATGACGTCAAAGAAGAATATTTTTCTTAAAAAAGTAAGAACAGTCGCAATCATATGAATGAAGTCGTCGCAGTAATTGATGCTTCTTCGTAATTAAACATTTGTTCATGAATTGTTCGGTATATATATCAATCTCTAATGAGTCTTCCTTATTACTTCATTAGTAGTCCGTAAACATCCCCGGCATTGACGTGAGAGGCCAAACGTGGTGAATCGCTCGCTGTCCAAACATTAAAAAACGGTTAATTTTTCACGAAAGTTCTGCGCCCCGAGCAAACCAGGTGTTCTTTTTGCGAGGCTCAGTTCCAAGCCTTTCTGTGAGTCATTTCCATAATCGTAACGATATGGATGGTTTTATACCTCTATAAATCATCCTCTCGACTGAGGATTGGCATTTTTAGCGCAATCGCCCATTTGTTTCAGTAATTAAAACCGGTTTGCCGCTAATTTATTTTATCAATTTAAGTGAATAATTGCTTTTAGAACGTATGTATTTTCTTGAAAGGGGTCGAATGAATATGGACCTCCGACGAAATCCGTAAGGTTGGTCCTTTTCAATTTATTCCGAATGGACGTTACGTAACCTTTGGGACTGCCGAGAGGATGCAAAGGCAGGTGCTTGTCAGTTTAGTACTAGAATTAAAATAATAAAAAGAATGGGTGGGAAGGAAAGGATCAGCATTCACATGCTTTTTAATAATTCATTGATAAATCATTAATACGTAATTAGTACGTCTTCTGTTCGGCTTGTGAAAGGATTTTCTCTGCCCGTGGTAACAGAGTCACGGCAGTTGTTGAGTAGTGACAAATTCATTGCGTAGGAGCTAAAATAGAAGTCTTGCAGCTTCTTATTTCACTCACTGCGGCCTTCTGAACGAATTCAAATTCGGCAATAGAAATTATTTTCCTTTAATCGAAATTTTCTGCTCGTTTTTTATGAAACGATGAAGTAATGCCTGATTTTGTAACTGCAGTTAAACTTTATTGGTTTATAATTGTTTGTTTTAAAACTGAGTACGTAAGACAGGAACTTATTTCTTTTTCCTTTCTCGTGTTATACTTATAATGCTGTTAACGTATGCGCCTACCTTCGGAGCAATGTTTTTTTTTTTAAAAAAAAAAAAAAAATTTGTGAAACACTTACGTTTTTAGTTACTATGGTCTATAAAATTGCAAATTCAAAAGTTATTTTTATGAACTTCTTTCTTATTTTTCAAATTTTGGCCATATTTGTTTTAAATTTAGCAAAAATTGACATTTACGCTAAAGTTCATATAAATAATATAATATATATAATATATATATAATATAATATATATATATAATATAAATAATATAATATATATAATATATGTATAATATAAATAATATATATATAATTTAAAAAAAGTATCACTTTTTAAAATAAAAATTACTCCAAAATAAATAGTTATGTACTTAAAAGCTATGTTTGAGGTTCACAACATACCTAGAGATGTATAGAACATTGTGGTAAAATTTCATTTGAATATATGAAATAACTTTTTGAGAAACGATATTTTTCATAATGAAAAAAAAAATTAAAATCGCAGTTTTCCAGAAAATGCAAATAAAGATTTTAATGTTTCTTAATAAATTATATGCTTACATTAATACATTAACTAACTATCTTAGATACAAATGCAAACCATTTTTGAAATCGTAAATATCTAGGCTTGAATGAAAAGTAATAAAGAAACTTTCGAAAAGTTTCAAGAGAACTTTGATTTTGGGTAGGCTCATACCTTAAAGTACACATTACCTTCTTTGACTATTTTACGTATTAATTTCTCAGTCCGCGATTAACTGAGCTGATATTTTTGAATTGACACTATGAGACTAATAAATTAGGATGTTCTATGTGTTACAAATAAGACAACGAATTTAAAAATTCGAGTTTCGATTCCGCTAAGACCATTGTTATAAGTAATACTGGATTGATGGAATTTAAATTCTTTTGAACAGTTATGTAGACACATGCCATGTAAATTTTGGGTATGAGTGACACCTCAGTATTGGTCTTAAATTAGAGAAAGATACAGAGAGAGAGATTAGTCTTCAACCACCCTCTCAGAATATTCAGTAGCGCCCCAAACATCGAACAGCTGAGTGTTTGTCCGATGTCTTGAGCTTGTGGAGGTCTAGCTCGAACTTTCTTGAATTAACTTCCAAACTGAATGATTTTTTTTTTTTTTGACGCTTAAGGTCATGTGAAGATGCACAATGAAAACTAATCTATTGAGAGTGCAATTTTTCTTTCTTCTTCTAACACAATGGATGCGGTCATGGTAGCCGAGTGGTTGTGACATTGATCTTGTGGTCGGTGAAGTTTTAGTCGAGCCGCGTGTTCGAGCCTGTTTCCCCTTAAATATCTGTCGTGTAAAAGGTTGTTGCGCGTTAAATTTATCGAGCTCAAAGCCCCAATATCGATTTTAAATCAAATTCATATTTAGAAGTTAAAATAGTTTGAAAAAAATAAAGCTGACATGTGATTTACACAAGATGCAAAAAAAGTGACGTATATAAGCTTTAACATATAAGAAACGAACAATAAAAAAGTACATTTCAATATATTGAGAGTTACATCATGTTACATATATATATATATATATATATATATATATATATATATATCTCATTCAATTTTATATATATATATATATAAAATAGATTGAGATTTTGTGCTTTATGTTCAATTTATATAATCCATTTAAGTGAAAAAAAAAAAGCCATGAACCAAACCAAAAATAGGTAGATGAAAATTATAAACAGATAAGTGAATGATAATACAATAAACAAATTTAACTAAAAAAGAAAAATTATAAACTCAAAAGAAAATAAATTAAAATTAATGGACAAAAATCAGAAAAAGAAAAAAAAAATAAACTTTCGAAAAGTTTATTTTTTTCGAAAGAAAAAAAAATGCATAAATTTAAAAATTTTAAATGCAAAAAATTTCATATATATATTAATGAATGCGTGTTCTCTGTTCATGTGGATATAAAAGGAACATCTTTCATCTGAACGATACATACCTTCTCTTGCACTTAAAACCTATACAACTTACGATCATTCACAATTGACAACAAAATTAAGTAAAAATAGTAAATAAAGTTAACAACGCAAATAAGAATAATAAAGAACAATGGAATACGTACTTGTATTTTGTATATACATTATTATTCAAACATAGATTGAGATTTTGTGCTTTATGTTCAATTTATGTGATATAATCCATTTAAGTGGAAACAGGTCTGAAAAATATAAAAATATATGACTTAGACCTGTTAGTAGGAGCGGAACCGGTCGAGGAGACTTTTTTATAGTTGTATGAATTTTTATTGATTACAATAATATTCCCATTATTATCTTTCATTTTCATATTTTAAGCACTTACATTTCTCCAAATAAAAGCAGACAGTTTTGAATGAGAAACAAACGGAACTGTGATGACATATTACTTGAGTAAATTTTTGAATGTCTTTTTAAATCTAATTTATTTATGTCACAGAGACATTTCAATAAAAGAAAACTCGTGTTTTTTTGCATGAAGCAGAAAAAAAGAAATAAGTGTGGATATTATCTTGGTGTTTTCTTGTGAAATTTGATCCCAGATACAAGATAAGTAAAATCCTATAAAAAAGTTTCCTACCACAATCAGTTTAAAATCCAAGATAATGACTATGATTTTTCATTCTTTATCCATGTTTGGATATTTGAAAGTAAAAAAAAAATTATTTAATATTTTATAGATTTCTCTGGTGTCAACGAAACTCAGCACTTTCTATTTATATCACGTCTTTGAGATTAAGATTTTGAGATTAAATTTTTTTATTTGTATTACAATGGCGGAAATAGTTCCTAGAACAAGAAATCATTTTGATTTCTTATAAAATATTGTATTTTTGTGTGACTACTTTAGAAATGGGCAATATTAAGCAGAAATGAATTTATTTCAATATAACTACAATAAATTTGATTTATATTTGAATTGTTTATTTCTTTCTTATTTAAAAAACGATTTGTGAACAACTTTCGAAACAATACTTGAGAGTAATTTCTGATAACAGATGTTTATAACTTTATTTTTATCCGCTTTACCACATAAATTATAAAATTAAAATTTATTATCTGTGACAAGTAGTATATATCACAGGATTATTTTATAAATTTTTTTTATTCTTTTCACCTTCCACTTCAACAAAATACTATAGGAACAAAATAGAGTTCAAAACATACCTCGATATTCTTAACTAGATACACTTTTCTACATAGAAGCTGTATAATTATAAAATTTAATTTTTACAATTTATCATATATCATTAAATGTGTCTCTCTATTCAGAATTTCTGTTATACAATTTCTTAAATTAACTGAGAATTTCTTACTCTTTAAACTATTTCTGTTACATATTTTAGAATCGTATTGAAACTTCCAATCTATATACCCGCAATGAATAGGTTCCTTCTTGTTCGTTAAAAATGTACATAAAATAGCTTGAAAATTTATGAACTTTAAAAAATGGAGAAAATTTATATAAACATAATTAACTTTGTTTTAAAACAAAGACCTCTGCAGTATCTTAAATATTCTCTTAAAAACAGCCCGTGACGTATTTGCTTCAATATGTAACCTCTAAAGTTATCTTAAAGTGTAATTAAGCAGTCAATAAATTCAAAACTCCAGCTGAAGTTAAGTAAGAGCAGGATAAAATAAAGTGTTTTGTCCTTGCATATGCGTTGATAGATAACAATCTATCAAAGTATAAGATCACTTTTTCTCGATTCCCTCTTAACTCAGTTAATTTTAGTTTACGTTCAAACAATAAAGTCTTAGCTTACCAATAATTCATTTCAATTAAAGCTCTTCTAGATTATAGTGGATTTGACTCCTGTTATTCTGATCATGGATCTTCTTGAACTAATATATTAATATAAATGATTGATTACGACGATCCACTCCAATTTACAACATTTATCAGTTTGTGTTTATCCTCTATCATTCCAAATCATTTCAATTCTATTTCTCTTGGAAATCACTATCCTTAATTCAATTCATTGGATTTCTTATCTTCATCTAATTTGCCGAATAACTTTTCATTTCGGTTTGGAAGGAATTGTAATGTTATTCAATTTAGATCACCAAAAAGTCCTCGAGGTTAGTGAAGAGAAAATCGCGAATAGCTCTAAATCACAAACCTAAATGGCTTATATTCAGAAACAAAAACAAATGAAAGTTATGAATTATTCATTATTTTAATTCAAATTATAGCAATACTTTTTTATTGTTGAATAGTAATCGAGGGAAGCTATGACTACAGTAGCCTCTTTTGATAGGAAAGAGCAAACCGAAAGAAAATGAAAAAAAAAAAGAAGAAGAAGAAGCGGCAATTGATTTCGCGTTCCGTGAGTTCTTTCTGCATACACTTTACCAAAGTGAAATAAGAACAAAAATTTACTTAATTTGATTTATGAGCTTAATGCACTTCCTTCGGCTTGTTAAAAATCGAGACCTATAATCGTGAGGATGAGTGTTTCCTACGCTCCGCTTTAACGACATTTTAAAATGTGGCATAATGAAAAACTACTTCGGCTCCTCCCCAGTTTAACAATCTTTTGGGCTGCGTTAGCAGGCCCAGATCTCATTTAAATACCATTTGTTTCTAGTAATGGTCCTGTCGCTTGTTGCAGTGAGACAGGTGCATGGGAGGATGCTACTTTAGGCAAGAAGAAAACTAACTGGATGTAATGAAAAGTGACATTCTCTATATGAATATACAAACACTGGAGTGACATTGAATTAGGGATAGGAGATACAATATGCAAATCTAATAAGCCTGCTCACGTTTCTGCTTGTATAATTGGATGATGTACAGAATTGCAGGATGGGTATGCATTAAAATAGAATCCGATTCTGCGGTACAGTTCACATAGTGAAGAGACACAATGAATGTCCCATCACTAAATACTACCAGTGAGTGACTATAGGGTGTTTTGTAGTCAAATAGATATATCTATGGTGGGAAGATTACGAACAAGTATTGTCGCCGTTTTTTGAATAAATTCTTTTATAACACATCGATCAATAACTCCCGAGACTAACCCAGAGATGGCGCTCGTAGTAAACC
>BMAW01114518.1:0-20274 GCA_019974015.1 Nephila pilipes | reverse complement strand
CAACTCCTATCTAACCAAATCAATTGTAATTGCGCAGCTAAATGAAGATGAGAAGTGTAATGAACTGAATTATTTATAGTGATACATAAGCAAGAAGAATTGAAGAGAGTAGAAGTGGCAGAAGATGAAGGAGAAGATGGCAGATGTTAGTAAAGCAGAAATTGTAGTTAATTGCCGTAGTTGATAGCCTGAGATTGAAATTAGTTTGAAGTGACTCCGGGCTGGAGAAAGTGGTCATCGAATTCTAAATTATCGTATTCGAGAAGCACCTCGTTCGATGTATATGAGTTGGTAAGCTAGAAATGTATTGTTTACTTCTAAACTGGGATTCAGATGGGCTAAAAGATATTTGTGAAAGAGCGATCTTGTGTAATCTACGAAGATAGTTAATAAACATTTTTTGTGTTTTTTTTTCTAACGTATTTTGAATTAGAATTGTGACCTTATTTACTATTTTATTAAACTTTTTGATGTATGTAGAGTGAAATGATGAAAATCTGCCATAGTCCATATATAGCATATGTATTGTGCAGTTCGTTGTATTAAAATAACAGAAGTCAACGTATTTAAGGGGACATGGTATCTTTGCATTGTTAAAAAATAAACTTGCCAAATAATTTTTAAAAAATAATTCGGAATTCTGCAAACAGCATCGAAATCCATCAGCAGTAAAAATATTAATGTCAAAAGTGACAAGCCCTTTAAATGTAATATAAACAAACCACGTTTCCATTAGTTCGGTTGGTGCGCTAATAGATTTTTAAAATTGTTTCACCGGATTTTGAAAATTAAAATTTATAAATCGAGGTAAGAAGCTATCGAATGGTGAAAGCATACTGGGAAGAATCGTCTAACTGATAAATTGATCGACAAATTAGCAACCTACAATGCAAATGCTATTGGAGGGATAAGAATTCCGTCGTTGACATAGAAAAGCTATATGGGCTATTTATTAGCATTATCGTTCCACAGACGATGAAACGATGCATCACTTCTGCCCAGTTTGTGATACTTCTCGGTGTAATTACCAGAGGGCACAGTCCACAGGAAATGCTTCCTCTTGAAGGCATGAAAATATTGTGTATATTGCTGTGATGAAAGCAATAAAACCTGTATTTGCAGAATTATCTTCAACTTAGCTATTAAAGGAATGTTTGGGGGGAAAGACTCAGGTTCAAATGAGACTTTCAATTCCATAGCTTTGAAATACTGTCCCTACAAATTTTGAACTCCCAAAGTAATAGTTGATGTTGCTGTAAATGAGGCAACAGTTATATTTAATGATGGAATAGCTGAAAACTTTTGGCATTCAATTTGAACATTGTCAGTTACTCCTGTTTTTCGAGCTGACAGTCTGCGAATAAAAGATATAGAAATTAAATCTAGAACTTCGATATTAGAGGTTCGTAAGTCTCTTAGAATAAAAAAGCTTTGCATGAGCATTTTTTTGGAAATAGAAGACCCAACATATGATGTGGGTGCATTTCATTCGTTAAAAAATTGGGTTTTATTGCAAATAATTACAAATCAATCTTTAAAATTGATTTTCTTCGTTTCTAATTTTCAGAATTTCCCATAAGATTTAAAAATAATGTCGGATATAGAGCTCTAATATGTTACATTTTGGTTGTACTTTTTTTTTTTATTCTGTGTACCTCAGTTTTTTAAATGGAATCATAAGATTTGGTTTTTAGCATAAACAGCGGAACAATTAATAATTTAAATTTGTATTAATTTTTAAGTTTAAGAAATATTTAAATATGAGATATATTTAAAATTTAGGTGTCTAAGAAAAGAACACATTCTTTAGATTAATCTGGTATAAGAATAAAGTTTCGACCCATACATCTGTCCAAAGTTATCTTTTGAGGAGCAGATGGTAAGCTAATTTATGATCTTTATTTTTGCTTTCATGTTTTGCGATTTTTTAAACAAACTAACAATTTTAGAGCAAAAATTGATTCAGCATTTTGAACTTTATACTTCGGTATACTAACTGAAAAAAAAATTCATAGTGAAAAGAGCAAAATATGCTGATTTATAATGAATCGAAAAAGTATGCTACAAAGTGCAATTTTTGGACTCGAAAAGTTCTTTATCCCTTAAGGAAAAATTTAAGGATCCCTTAGATAGTCTCTAAAGTATTTTTTCCATATGCAGATATATATATATATATATATATATATGGAGGAAATTTTTTCATTCCGTCGACTGTAGTTGTAAACAATATTTAATCAATGAAGAATGCCTGCAATGCCTTCTGCAATGGCGAGATGATAAAGAGTGCTCTATCTCCCACAGTATCCCATTATATAATAGGGATATTCCATAAGAGACGTCATAGAACATGTGGGACAGGATTAGGGATTCCAGGGAATATTAATATAGACAAGTAGTCTAGTAGGGATTATTTTGGCAGATTTACGATCGTGAGAAAAAGGGATTTAACAAATTTTATGAGCGCGTGATCTGATAAATAAAAGGATGATTTGGAATGGGATCAGGAAATAAGAATGAAATTTTTACTTTTGAATTAGGGGAGGGGAATGGGATAGAATAGAAAACTAAATTGTTATTAAGAGAAATTATTAAAGTTAAATCATAACACACACACATGTATGTATATATATATATATATATATTCGGTCCTCAGCCCGAAATTGCTTTTTGACTTGCTGGGTTCCATATTTTCATTTATATTTTCTTTCATTTTTACATTTCTTTCTGGATTTTTGTCTTTTTAAATATTTTAAATTATTCTTTCATAAATTTTCAGTATATATATATATATTAATTTTTGTAGATTTTATCGCTGAGCTTTTTTGCATCTTTTAATCATTGAACTCTTTTGTAATTTGGATTTCCCAATTCAGCCTACCAAGTCGCAAGAGGGGAAGGTTGGTACCATTAAACTAGTTTAACCCCGCTTATTCGATCCTCAGCCCGATATTACTTTTTGACTTGCTGGGTTCCATATTTTCATTTATTTTTTCTTTCATTTTTACATTTCTTTCTGGATGTTTGTTTTTTTAAGTATTTTAAATTATTCTTTCCTAAATTTTCAGTATATATATATATATTGTGTGTGTGTGTGTGTGTGTGTGTGTGTGTGTGTGTGTGTGTGTGAGTGTGTGTGTGTGTGTGTGTGTGTGTGTGTGTGTGTGTGTGTGTGTAGTAAACATACTAAAGTATGAATTATAATATGTTGAATAATATAACAAGTATCAATGAAAAACCTTTATTCAAACAAATACATTTTAAAACAAATAGTTCAAAAGTTATTAAGAAATAGTGTTCGCTACCAAGAGAGCTCAATTTAGAAAAATAATAAATTTAACAGCATTTAAACATCGTGAACATATATGAAATGCCGTTCATTTTGAAGGTGAACAAGAAAATCTTTAATTGGAAAAGAAACACAGAGAGATTTAATCTACATAAATCATTCTAAATTAACATCTAATTAGCTCGACTATTCTAAAAAATAAAAAAAAAATATGTCTTTGTATCTTTTCTACACAAGTGTTGAAATGAACCAACTTCATTTAATCGATCGTTTCTTCATTAAAATTGTTTACATGCGGTTTTCTTCTTTAATTTCTTCCTTTCTTTGCAAGGATTCGTCATCGCGCAGCTATTTTCTTACTGATGACTTATTGATTCACCCAACTTTCATTTCACATCCGAATTCCATAGCAGGGAGTATCCGGTATTGGGTTTGGTGGGAAAAGTTTCTCCCCTCCTGCATTTCGGGGGCAGAAGCTTTTAATGGTGGGAAGTATTCGATCCTGTCACTCGAAAACTCTTGCCATTATTTTAAGCGTAAGATGGGAGAAAAAAAAAACAACCAGAGGTCAGTGGTTAACTGCTGTGAGAAATTGCTATTTAATGGACGTTTGTTTGGCGGCGAACTGCAAACAAAATAGTGTTAGTGGATTTCAATATAGATTTACAATTTTTCCTCGTCTCTTCTGTCCTTCTTTTTCGGATATTGTTATTTTTTATTTATTTATTTTTTCCCCTTAGAAATGAATTCTAAAATTTCTGGATTTTTTTTTTTTTTTTTTTTTTTGTAGTTCTTTTCTCCCCTTCCTTTTTCAAAAAATGACATATATTTTTTATTTCTTGAGATAAAATTTATTACTTTCATTTTAATTTTTGAAAAATGCAACCCACGTAAAATGATTGTGTTGGGCTTAGCAGTCACTGATGACAATATACTTTAATCTTGTTCATTCTTTTTATTAAATATATACGTATTTAAAAAAAAATTAAAATGCTTTTCAAGATTATTCTTTAGAATTTCATTAAAGAATGTGGGTGACTTTTTTCGTTTAACTTTATGCACACGAATGCTTTGATTATTGTCATGAACGAAAATCTTGTGTGCAATATATTTATATATAAAAAAAAAAATCGAAAACAGAAAAAAAAATACTTTTGTACATATTTAAAATTAATTCATTAAATAATAAGATTGCAATTGTTTTCATGAAATTTCGGCACCAATAAATTTTGTAATGAATTAACTCTAATTTTTCAAATTCCTATAAATGACAAATTGAAAGGGGGAAAAATTGTCTGCTTTTAAAAAAGAACTATTTTGTAATACATATTTTCGATTCATTTTGTTTTAAATCAGTTATATATTAATCATATTATAGAAATGTTACGAAAATATATTTTGTATGTGTCAGCAGTTTTTAAGTAGAGAAGTTATTATGTAGTTTAATTATCTCATAGTGTAATTAAAGAAAAATCCATACTTATCTTCTTATTTATTGAGTAATCTTTGTTAGTCAAGTCTGATTGTTTTTGAATATTCGAAACTGGAATTTCAAAAGAAACTTTATCTATTCAAAACAGTTGACATGTCCTTATGCAATTTATGCATATTACATAGCACTTATGCATATTAATTTTTTAAATCGTGTTGATTCGATATTAGGAAAGGAATTTAATTTTCATTTTTTTAGATTTCTTTAGTTGAAATTTTCATTCCTAGTTTTTATTTAAAGCTCCTTTCAGCCGGCCATTTTGATTTCGTGACGTAATGTTAATCCAGTGAAATTTCTACTACTGTTCTCAAATATATACTCTATTTTACCTATTTGAATGCAAAATAGTGCATCCTAAAGAGCCAAAAATAATGAAGGATTCTGCGAAATATACATTTCCTCCGTTTTTCAAAAATATTTTTACTCCTATTTTCATTATTCGTTTGAAGGTTTTCCGGTCTTTAAAAAATACTGTAAAATATTTTCAAAAATCGTTGAGAAATTGTAATTCCGCAAAAACCTTCATTATTTTTTTACTCTTTCGGGTGCACTTTTTTGCATTCAAAGAGGTAAAGTAGTAAAGATTTGAGGACGTTTGTAGAATTCCTCAGGACTAACATTACGTTCGCGTAATCAAAAAGGCCGGCAGACGGGAACCTTAATCAAAGTTAAAATTTTCGTAGGAAGGTGTACCTGGTAAAAAAAAAGTAAGATTTAGATGCATATTTAAGTATAAATTCTGGATTTACTATTACACCTTCATATACACTACAATATTTTTCAATAATTGTACATATATATACTAAAATACTTTACTCCAACATAAGAGAGGGAAACAAAATTAAATTTTTATGGCTCAATTAACAACAACAAAAAATTGACAAAATTTTTAGACAAATTTTTGACAAAATTTTAAAATTTTTGATATAATGTTCAAATATGTTCGATTTAAAGCAGAAATTCCTCATGAGCTATCACGTTCTTCTTAATTTTGATTTTACATATTTTAGCAAAGTGTTCGTCAGCTTTAAGGATGAATAACAGGCTAAGGTAAAAAATATACAATTTCAAATTTTAATAAATTTCTTATACAAAAATACTCAAATTACTCTTAATCTAAAAATGCATATTTATTCACTTAAAAAAAAAGCAGATGCATTCAATCAAAATCAAAGGAGTCTTTGATACTAAATGTTTAATCTTTGTCATCATTTTTTCGATTTTCATTTAAAACAAAGTTTTACACGATTTTTAGCCATTACTGAATTCTGAATGCTTAATTTTTGTTCTTCTATCATAAAATTTTAATTGTTATATAAAATCGGTTAACCCACACTTTTTGTGTTATAATTCCTATACTTGGTACTACAATTTAAAATCTTGACAATCGGGCATCAAATTGAAACAATTTCGATATTTTATTAGTTATAAAACTTAAGTCTTCTATACTATACAAACTCTTAAAACTTTTCAAGTAAGTTTCATTTAATATGCAAAAAGGACGCGTTCGTGAATCTAGATATCGTTCCCCCTCCCTCCCCTCAAAATAGGGGGAGAGGGATGGAAAAGACAAAACAAACTTGGCGTTTTAGGTTTGCGAACAAGAAAAAGAAGAAAAGAAAAGAAAAAAAAAACGATAAAATGTCGCCGAGGTATGCCCCCTTGCAAACAGTAGCGGCATCCAGAAATTCAACAGCAGGAAAAAATTCCAAGTGATGAAGCGAAACGTTGTAAAATAACGGATGCCGTTTCACGCTTTGAGGATTCTTCCACTCACATTCTCCGTTTCCGCCTGTCAATTTCTCTTTCTCTCCTATTTTTTTTTTTTTCTTTTTCAAAAGACGTTTTGACATTCTGACGTACAGTCTGCCACCACTTTCCCTCTCTTATACGCAGCACGTGAAATATAAACGCCCGTACATTACACGTCCATAAGCCTTGAAAACAAAGACAAATAATTTTTAAAAATATTTTCCAAAAACTGTAATTGGATAATTTATTTGGAACACATGAACCTCCCAACTACTTAATCGTCACATATTGTAATACTGTTGGAGTTGTACTTCGTTTTTACTTGCTCAGAACTGCGTTTTATTTTAGACATAATTAAAAACTAGTGGTAGTTAATCAGAGAAAATTTTACTTTACGATTTTAAAAAGTGCATTACAAATTTTGGAAGAGGTTTTCATTTTATATTCTTCAGAAAAGTCAAGAATTTTGAAAAGTAGAGAGAGTATTTGAGTAGCAGTATTTATGGGGTTGTGGTTTAACTTTAGCTGTCAGCCAATGGGGTAGCTTTCTTTCGTGTTAGTATCTTAGTTATCTGTTTAGATGTGAAGATTAAAGACAGCGTGTTCTCTCTCTGATTGGATTCTGGATTTATCGCGGTTGATGGAGCAAGATGTTTTTTGTGTCTATAGGAGTTTAACGTCACAATTTTTGAGAATTAGAAAGTTATGATGATGTTTTGAAGTCTTTTAGTTTTTGAGTCTGGATTGAAATCCAAAATGCTACGCAGAGAATTATTCTCGATGTTCACGAGATTATTCTTTCCAAACACATGATTAGATGCATCCCATTCCGATCTGTAACGAATTCTCCAGTTTTTGTCATGAAAAAATTAATTCGATTTTTTTTTTTTACTTTTAAGCATATATATTCCTAAACAGTTTTTTAAAATAACATTTACCGTAATCAAAAAATAACACTTATACACTGGGTGCAAAAAGTTTATGTAAAGATCGTCAAGGCATTAAATTTACTATTAAAAATATACTTTTACGAATATCTATGCTTTTATTTATACTTCACGCTACGATTACTTCCTTTCTCCATTTCCTTGTAATGATTTATAATTTTTATATAAATTTATTATTTTATTTTTGAATTTTCTGTTTTTTTATAATACCCCAAAATATTCTACTGGTTTCAAATATGTGAAATGTGAGGTCTATGTACCTCTTTTGAAGTTTTATAAAACACATCCAAAGCTCCATACAACATAAATATTATGTTCGATTATTATCATTATCGAAATAATAATTGTCAGATACCCACCACCACAAACTTCTCGGGACTGTGTCATAAATTTCATTTTTAATTGCTTATATAATCAATTTTATTTGATGTGGGCTTGAAGAATTCCGATTATCCCACGCAATTTCAAGCTCTAATTCACTATGCCACCAACTCAGTATTTCACTTCAGATTTCCTTTCTCAAATTCGAACAAAATTGTGCCTTTTTAAGCATCGCATGCAAAACTTTCTTTCGTCGGGAATTCTTGACAGTTTCATCTGAATTTATTTAGAATATTGAAATATTACTTCGCAAATGTTATATGCTTAAGTTAGTTCTGAAGAAAAAAAATTTACCAGTCGCTGAGTAATGTTAATTACATTTTTTTCGACAATTTTAATACATGAAATAATTTTTTTTGAAGTTGTTCAACATTTTCTGATAATTGTGGCGAAGTGTCTTTTTTTTTTTTCTTTTACGCTTATATTCATCTCGATGTCTTTAAGTTAACTAAGTAAGCTCTCTTTTTTCCCCGGCATTCGATGTTTCGGCACATTCTGTAATCTCGAACGGATTGAGCCCGTTCGTTTTTGGAATTTTTGAGTGGATTAAAGAATTTGTGATCTCTAGGTGGCATCACAGCGCTGCTCGCATTTCCCCCCAATGTTTATCATAACTGCCAGTTTTCCTTTCAGTACAATGTTTATTGTCTTTTCTAATGGATTGCGTATCACGTTTGCATATTATTTCCACTGTGTATATATAATGTATTGTACAGTAAAATGTTCTCGGAAATCCATCAAGTGCTAACAAAACTGAATACATATGTAACAGCGTAACTTTTTACAACTTATTTTAGCTATCATTGGACTGTATTAATTTTTCTTTTGTAGTGTGTTTCTATGAATACGAGAACATTAAAGAAATTAATATTTAATATTCAAATTTAATTTATACTTGTTAAAATGACGGAATACTTTGTCGGATACTTATAACATATGCATAGATTCATAATATGTGTGAAACACATTAAAAACATACTTTAATTGCGTAATTTTTTATTTTGAAAGATTTATACTTAAAACTATATTGACGCTCTATAACCCAGCATAGTCATGGCGCTTGATTAATCACAAGATTATAGAGTTCTTAAATTATTTGAATAATATTTTAAAATGAATTTCTTTTCTTATGGGTCTTCTGTTATTTTTCCTGCCCTGAAATAATTTAAATTCCTGTAGAAGACATTCTACCACTACAAGTAAGTATTAGGCTTGAAATTCACAACTGAAACAACATATTATAGTACATAGAAATAGAATATCAATTTATTCAAAAAATTCTACCAATTTTCTATTATAGATTCCAGAAAATATCGTTATATACAACCGTTTTAAAAATTTCAATTTTTTTTAGGTCAATTCATTGTCAAATCAAAATCTGTTTTTTTTTTAATTGCATGAAAATTAGCGGTATAAATAAAAATTGATTGTTTTTATAATATGTTTCGTTTGCGGGCTCTAAAGTGATATTTATAAACATATATCACGAATTATACGCAGATTTTTTTTAGTAAAATTAAGGGATGCATTTGTTCATTTGCAAATTTGAAACTTACATTATTGCACGCATGAGAACTGATTTCGCTTTTTTTACAGCTGACGAATGCGTAAGAGATTGTAAAAGGTATTAAAGAGACCTCAAAACATTTTAGAAATCAACGCGAAAGTTTAGTCTACACGTGCAACCAAATCAAGGACAAATACGCGATAAATGAAAAGCATGAGAACACACAGGCAAACGGTTGACAAAAAAACTGTGAACGATCGTCTGGCACGCATTGTAACATGTTTTCGATGGATTCTACGCGTAACCACAGAATTCATCGCTAGGTGGTACAAAATGTCAAATTACATCATTAAAGATGCAATGTTTGACATCATCATAGAATTTTGCAGTTTTATTTCAATGGGTGATCGTAATGCAAAATTTTTATTCCACTGGATGACAACAGCGGTAACAATGAGATGGAGTCGTAACACTTTTTTTTCAATACGTATTTGTTGATTATTTCGTAATATGATTTTTTTTTCTCGCCAGGCACTTATTTCAAAAGTCTATAAATTGTTACGAGCAAAACTAAGTGTTTGTTAGAAAATTTCTTGACAAAAAAAATTAAGATAGTTCAATAAAAATTCAAACTATTAATTACACTAAGCAAGCAAATTTGATAATGAATAAAGATTATTAAATAATTTTATCTGCTCAAAAAATAATTTATTATTAGCTTATTCACATGGTTTCTTTTGAACTTTTTTTTTATATATTGTACATTATATGTATGTGTGTGATGATAAATCAATCTTCTTATATATGTATATATATATATATATATATATATATATATATATATATATATATATAAGCTCACTTTTTCTTTTAATTAAAATATCCTTAGTACCAAATCTTTCAAAGGTAATCTTACTTTATTTCTCCTTTTAAATATTGTAATTTTTTAACTATTTGTATTAGGTTAATAGATTACTAGAAAGATACCAAACCCCGTTTAACCGCTGAATTAGAAAGATTTAGGTGATTTCTTTTATTTTTCAAGAATAAAATCTATCGCCAACTGATAATGGTCCTTTTTTTTTCTGCTGATACCTCCTGCGTAGAATCTACAATTTCACGTTCTGGCATGACTTGAACGGTAACAATTAGTAAAATGTTTCAAAATAGTTAAATAAACATCAACTAAAAGTAACAATTTCATCAAGTCGAGAATAATTTCATCAAGGTGTGATACAAACGCGCATTCACATCAATCCTTACGCGTCAGGTATCTCTGAGCGAAATTTGAACATCATTTTACCACAGCTTTAAATATATGCAGAAAAGAACCCAAAACTTTTAAGTATCTATAGTTTTCTATTCAAAAGAATCTTAAATCTAAGTAAATCTCCAGCTTTAATATCTACTATTCGTTTTTGAGATAGGGATTGTAGCGTTCCCGTCCCCTCCTTGCAATGATTCAGAAGTCTCCGCTACTCGGCGCTGGCAGTACCGCCAACATGGAGTGAGAAAGAGAGTTTGTGAGGGCAGTTGAAGGTTTTCGTAGCAGTTAAGTAGGCCTCCCTGGGAGAGCTACAAAACTATTTTAATCTTTAAATAAAGTTTTGTTAATTTTTGAAAAAGTCATAACTGATTAAATTACATCTTCGACCCACAACCAATCATTACAGCGGTTATTTTCTATGGTAACTGAGAGAATTCTTAAGACAATTATTTACAAATTACTTGTGTCATGTAAAATGTGATTTTTTTTTCTTTCTTAAATTTTTTAGAATGGACGAGGGGAGTGTCCTAATCTCTGAACACCTTTTTTTTTTAATTACGCTTCTGTACTTTCTTTGAATATAATAACTGCTTGAATAATTCACATCTTTGAACATATAACATTTTATCAAATATAACTTAATAAATTTATTTATGTGCGTTTTAATACTATATAAGCACTGGAAAACTGGTTTGGTTTGGTTGGTTTTATTAACGTCGTACTAGATGCAACAAGAGGGCTGTTAGTGACGGACCTCGTAACTTTAAGTCTTGTTAAAGTATCGAGGACACACATGAGCTCTAATACCCCTCTTCTAACTTCCAAACCAAGTCAACAAGAGGATTTTGAGCCTAGACAGATTTAAAGGACATCGGCCCCATCTACACAGTGGGTCCTTAGTTGCATCAAGGTTCGAAGCCACGACTCAATGAAAACCACCGGCAGCTAATTCGCAACTATGACCACTAGGCTACTTCGGCCGTAACTACAGGAAGAATTTACATTTAAGGAATCTTTAACCATCAGACTCTGGGACTTGTCTTCTTTAGGTGAGTACGGGCATCATTCTGTGAAATATCCTAGAGTGATATTTTTCTTTTCTTTGAGGTTTATTGTCTTAGGATAAACGCGTGAATCAACTGGGATGCCTAGGCGATTCTTTATTTCCGATCGCCCTTTTCGACAACCCATTTTAACCTTTTTTTTACCATTTTTCTTATGTTTAGAACACAGTTACACGTTGTTTGGCGCAGAGTGGCCACATTTGATACTTTACACCAATAAATTCCACCATCACTCGAACAACAATCATTTTAAATTTTAAGAAAGTGAAAAAATAATTATATATATTACAAAAAAATTAGTTTGTGAGCTTCTCAAAAGAAAAAAAAAATTATGGTTTATTAGTTTTTGGAGATTCAGTTTCAGATTCGTTTCCTGAGATATCTCCAGGAAATTAATCATTTCGTTAATAAAAAAATTTTAAAAAAATGTTCTCTTTCTTGTATTTCAATGGTAAATTGTTATTCATGATCATGTCCTGAATTTTAAATTGTACAGTATCTTTTAATCAACTCATCATAAACATCGCTATCTTAAAATAAATTTCTAATCATGGGTCCCTTATTAAGGAATGCTTCTCTTTATTAGGTTCTTTTTCTAATTCTTCGTTTTCTACCATTCTTCCTTTTTGTTCCACATGGCCGCGGTATCCTAGTGGTCATGGCTGCGGACTCGCAGCCAGCCTCTTTCGTCCAGTCGTGGGTTCGAGCCTTGATGTCACTAAAGGCTATTAGTGTAGTTGGGTCTGATGCACGTTAAATCTGTGTGGGCTCAAAGTCCTCCCATTTTGCGTGGTGTGGAAGTTCGAAAGGGAGGTGCCAGCTCAGGTGGCATCCTGGTAACTTGACCGAGGTTCAAAATTACGAGGTCTATCGCCAATAGCCCATAGCGATCGCCAATAGCGAGGTCTATCGCCAATCTAGTGCAACGTTAATAAAACCAAACCAACCTTTTTATACCATTTTTATCTTTATGGTTATCTTTTGGAAATGTTTTGATCCATTTTTAAGTTTTTAAATTTTTGTGGTTATTTTTAGAAATTTAAATAACACATCAATCAATAACTCCCGAGACTAACATTGATTATTTTTGCAAATTTTTTTTTATTCATCAACAAACACCTTTGTGTTCATCAAATGCCTTTTAGATTGATACAATCGTTCAACGCTTTTCAAATCTTTTTTTTTCACTGCAAGAAATCTTTTTTGTTACTGCAGGTAAATAGCGATTTAACAGCTTTCTGAATCATCGACTCGTTGCTGTTTTTGTTCCATCAAGCAATCGCCACCCACTTGGAAAAACCTTTTCGCACTTCCTATAAAACCTTTTCGTAAATACACTTCCATATGATATCTGTGTCATCTCAGCCAATCTAGACTTCACTTTACGATCTTTCCATTATAATTTTTGTCGCTCCTTCACTCATTTTCCGGGCTAACGGCTTCCCGCAGGAGTCGCAGAGCGTTTCCGTCATTTTGTGTCAGATTTGACCACTTTAACTTCGAACCGACCGATAACAAGATCGTTGCTTTTGATGGACAAGAGTCGGGTATCTGTTTTCCAATCATTGTTTGGCGTACGTGTTTTACCCGTTAAAACAATGTTTTTATCGACACACGAAACTCCGTTTTTCCATTTTCTAAACAAAACTGAAACGACTTTGCTCCAATATATTAACTCAAGCTGTTTCTGGTCCCGTCGACTTAAAATTTTGACACGTTTCAAGCAAAGTTATTACACTCTAAAGACCTGGTTACTGGTTTACTACGAGCGCCATCTCTGGGTTAGTCTCGGGAGTTATTGATTGATGTGTTACGTGTTTACTGAATTATGAATATGACAAAGTTAACATGGATTTGGTGGTGGTGTTTTTTTTCGTGACCATCATCCTTTTTCCAGAATTTTTCGAAAATATTTTGGGTTATTGCAGTGCTAAAGAGAAAGGATAATTTAATTTTTAGAGAAGTGCTATGTTATTAATTGAGATATTTTAAATGTAATATGTAATTTTCAAACACATTTTTTCCTCAAATTCCTTGGTCTCTGATGTATTCTACAGGGTGATCAATTTAAAAGAGTACCCGTTTAAGTTTTATATTTTATACATATATAATATACGTGGGTAAGAGTTTCAACACCTTTACTTACTTAATAAAGCTATATTTAATGTGCGGGTATCATTTTTTTCACTTTCGAAACGGGAAAACTCGTTTTTTAAACATACATTCGCATGAACATCATTAGAAATTTTTAATCTGATTCTGAGCAAATGATTTGAGTAAATCATCTGATTTTCTCAACGTTTTTTTTTTAATTATTTTTTTTATTTTTGAAAGCTCACTTCGCAAGTTTAGGAAGGGTAACAAAAAAATCGTCTGCATGAACTCATTCTCAGATTTTAATGAATTTCAAAGTGCTCCTGGACATAATTCAAACTTTCCTTTCTTCACTGGAGACACAGGAAAGTTACTGTTGGTTTCAGTAAGACGGAGCCACTTCACACACGTCAAAACTAACGATGAAAGTGCTTAAGGAATTATTTGATGACCGTATAATTTGAATAGGAATCTGGCCACCAAGGTCACCGGACCTTACCCCTTTAGATTTTTTGTGGGGTTATCTCAAAGATAGGGTTTTACAGGTAAGTCCTGCAAACATCGGTAAATCGAAACAAATAATAACTGAAAAAAATCTCATCAATAATACCAACAAAATTGGGAAGTATGTCAAAAAGCTTGGTTCGATGTGTTCATGTTTGCATTCAAAATGGGGGCGAACATTTTCACCATTTGCTGTAAAAAATGAAAATGTAAAGAAATTTGAATGAAATTATGCTTTCAAAAATAAAATTATCATAGATTTAAGTAACATTGTGCGTCTCCATTTCTATTTTACCTCACAAATAAAATTGTAACAATTAAACATTGTTGAAAATTGTCTCCTACGCTTAAGCAATGTTCAAACAATTGTATTTTAGTCTCAGAATAGTTGCCACACACGTCAAATTTAAGGGTAATAAGATTAGCGACTACTATTATATCGGGGAACTAAACCCTCTCGGGCTTCTATCTCCTGTGAATTGGCTATAAATATTTGGTGAACTGAACTTTGGTTTTTACACTTGCCCAGGAATTAATGAGTTATTAATAATAAAAGACCAACGGGTACTCTTTTAAATTGATCATCCTGTATATATCACCATTTGATGTATTTATTATTCCATGGTTACATTGATGCATTATTTAGTGTTGGGCTATTCGAGTTTTTTTTTGTTTTTTGTTTGGTTGTTTGTTTATTATAAAGTGAAACGAAAATTTAAATTTGAATTATTAGCCGATAATATTCAAATTATTTTTTTAAAAAAAAATCCTGTAAGAGTTTGATATTAAAGAGGGAAAAAATTCTCTATAATTAGTAATTATATCACTGATAGAATTGTGCGCATACAAAAAAGCATTGTAAAATACTACTCAGAAAGGATGGTTGGTAATAAAGTTCGGTAATTAAATTTGAAATACACTTGTAAAGTACAAGAATATTTTACAATTCAAACATTAAAATAAAAACTTTTAACTTGTATGCTTAGGGTTACGGGGGATATCCGGTTCGGACTACTCGGCGCAAAAAGTGATGAGGTGTAATTTCGTCGATTTTAAAAAGATCTCTGTTGAAAAAGAAAAAAAAAAAGGAACAATTTCTACCGGAAGTAGACGTTGGGAAAGTCGAATTACACGGTAAAAAATCGATGTAAAGGTGGTCATTTAACATGATTGTTTTATTTATTACTTCTTTTACTTCCTTACCGCAAATCGAAGGATCCATCATAATAAACAAATGCGTCTTGCTGCTTGTTTCAAATGGAAGAAATACCGCCGCTTTGCTGGTTAATGTGTTTCTTTTGTTTAAAATATATTAATATGTTTAGAAAAAGAGAGAACTTAGAAAGTAGATGTTTACTCAAAAAAGAGTTCTGCCTCAACAATCTTTCTGATGATTGTTTGTACTTTCTCATGTTTCGTTTGAGTTTTTGCCGTGTTGTGCTTAAACTGAGGAGTGTAGATCACGCTTTGCTGATTTTGAGCAAAGAGCGGAAATCACTTACCAGGGATTTGAAGGAAACGTACGCGTGTGTGTGATATTCTAGGAGAGAACTCAAAACAAATGCCGATGAAGAAACTGTTTTTCTTTTTTTGTATTTCGAAGCGATAGAAAAACTTAACTGACAACATAGTTGGAAAATTCAAAAAGTTTTGTAAATCAAACCGAATTACGCCCAAAAATAATGAATTGTTGAAATAATTAATAATTTAATTTTGATTGTATTCATACAGAAGAGATATAGATTACATTTTTATATTGAAAGCCCTATGTTAATATATTTTTACTCTGATTCTAAATTAGTAATACAGCTCAATAATTTAATTGGACTTCGATATTAGAGGTGAGTAAAATATTACGTGTTTGGAACCTAATCCGTCAGTAATAAGTTCCATCTAAAACCCAAATAATATTGTCACTTCTTTTAACAACTCATTCACTTTATTCCTTTTAATAACTAAATTTGTAAGATTTAAATGTTCTTCGTTTTTTATTCATTATGTGAAAGTTGAGCGATGTTATAGACTTTGTAATTATATCTTTCTGTCGCAATCACCGCGTCGTGTCATGGTCAATGCTTCACGTCGCTGCGCTATTTCGTGGAGTCTCCGATGCCCTTCCTGGCATCCTCGCTGCTTCGTGAAACAGTCACCCCTTTCCGTCACCGTCCATGGGGGGAACATAATCCAAAATTAATATGTGATTGGAATGTAAACGAAATTCATACGGTAGCTGAATATATTCAAAAATTAATAGGATATAATGTAATTAAAAAGTTACAGGATATAGGAACATATATTTCGAAAGTATCAGGATACTGGATCCTATTATCAGAATGAAGCTGTATTAACTCCATTCTGATAATAATTATTACTTAAAAGTAACAGTTTGGCACATCGCCACTCGATATAGAAATGTTCTCAAACTGATTGTTTATTAGCGTCCCACTAAGAAGCAAAACGAGGGATATTGTCGACAACCTGGTAAATTTAAACCATGATCAAGTGACGAGAACGACTCTCAAGTTGGCACCACCCTCTCTAATCTTCCACGCACCAAGCCAACGGGAGGACTTGGAGCCTTGACAGATTTAACGAGCTCCAGTTAAACTATACAGCGAATCTTAAAAGAAATTAAGACTTGAAGGGGACAACGCGAGCTATGACCACTTGGCTACCGTTGCTAGCGAAATATTCATTAGATATATTTCAAAATTTAGTTGTAAAAGATCACTCGTGGGACTCGAGTAATGTCATAAACCTAAAGAGGTCAACTTACAGATATAAGTCTATATAATTTGCGTTCCCGCGTACATTAACCGAATGCTAGAAAATACATACATCCGTTATCAAAACACAATGTAAATTTATGTGTTTAATATATGATTTAATATCTCACTAGAACAATACAAGGATTACTGTCGACAGATCTTGAAATTTCGAAAGACAGTCAAGAGAAGATGGCGTGGTATCTTCCGCTCCTAAATTTCACTCCAAACTGCAAGAGGATTTTGAGACCAAGTTTAATTTATTGTGTGATATAATTGCTTAATAATCTTCGGTCAAGAGACGAGGATGACACCAGAACTGGCAACTTCCTCTCCAAACTTCCGCATCACGCCAACAGGAGATCAATTTACAACAACCCCCATTATTCCAAATGATGCATCCTTCGTGAAATCAGGGATTGAACATGTTATCTGACTGCAATATTGCCGGATGCGAAATTCGCAACCAAAACCACTCGGCTACAGCTGCCATCAAAACACAATAGAACGTCTCATGCGATATCATTCAAAAACATACATTCATTATTGATTAATAATTATTTCTAAAAGAGGTTGAGGAATATATTGATCTGTTTCTTATCAGTCTTAGAAAGATAAGAATAATAAGCCATGTCATCCCATTCAGCATCCCGGAAAATTATCACACAGCAAGTGACTTTCACTGCATTGTCAGTTGTTTGATATAATAAGCCAAATTGAATTTTTAATAGATGTTGAAATAACTATAAAATGTTCAGTTTCTAGTTTTTAAGGCTCCCGTCTACTAGCCATTTTAATTTCGTGAATGTTATGTAATCCAATGGAATTTCTGCTACTTTTCTCAAATTGATACATATATCTATTTGAATGCAAAAAAGTACATCCGAAAGAGAAAAAAAGTTTCTGCCCAAAATTCTTTCAAAATTTCTCTGATTTTTAGAAATATTTTTACCCCTGCTTTAATGATTATTATGGGTTTTCCAGTCTTTTTTAAAAATATTCTAAAATAGTTTCAAAAATCGAGGAGAAAATGTAATTCTGCAGAAACCTTCATTATTTTTGACTCTTTCGATGTTCTTTTTTGCATTCAAATTGATAAAATAGTATTGATTTGAGGACGGCTGTAGAAATTCCACAGGATTAAATTTACATTCATGAAATCACAATGGCGATAGACGGGAGCCTTAAACGGTACAATATTTTCAAAAACTTTATAATCTGCCAACAGTTCAAATTCATTTGTGTTAAAATAATATTCATGTCATGACAAACGATAAGAGCTTTTAACCTAATACTTCAACGCATGAAAGTTAAAATTGTAAGCAGCAAGCCTGTAATAAAAGAATAAAGTGACTCTATTAAGAAAGAAATTCCCTTACAAAGGTAGAAGACATTCCTTCCGTTTCATTTCGAACTTTTGATTCATATATTTGCGAATGATTCATTCACTATGAGTTAAAAAATGAGAAGCAAAAAAGTTTTGAAAGTTATGTATAGAAATAGCCGAGAAAAAAAATTAATAAGAGCCAATCGGAAACATTGTTTGATGAAACAGTTTATTGAAAGGAATAGTGATGTGCAAAATAGGAAAATTGTGGTGAGAAGTTATTATTCATTTTTTTTTATTTGTAACCGCAAATGAATGACGCTTGTTTGCATCATGAATGTATGGGAGTCAGGGAGGTCACGAAAAAAGTTACACAGAACGAGTTTCAACTAATTAATTTATAACTTCAAGTTCAGAAATTTGTTTAGCTCCTGGGTCTGTTCAATTTTTTAAATGTGTGGATTTTATCCATATTTAATGACTCATCGGTTAGGGATGTAAGAGAATTTGAATGATTATTCATGAAATTAGAATTTAAAAGCAATACTAGGGCTACTGTCTTCAGATCTCATCATTTTGAACCTTGATTAAATGACTGAGCTTGTGACGTTGAGTTATTCGTGAATTTCTCTTCACTAACCCCGGGGACTTTATTGTAATTTGAATTTCACGAATTCCAATTTCTTCCCAACCGAAATGAAAGATGATTAGGTAAATTAAATGAAGATAAGAAGTGCAGTGAATTGAATTAGAGATTGTGATATATAAGGGAAATATAACTGGAAGGAAAGAGAAGGGAGACAGATGATAACAGAAGGCTGATAATTATTAGTAAATTGGATTGAAGCATCTCAATGAATCATTTGGATTGAATTGTTTCTTAGTCTAAATACAAAGATACGACGTTATTGAGAAGTGTTTGAATCAAAATGAGTCAACTGGTGGGCTAAGATATTATTAACTGATCATAATATAGAATTGGCGAGATAAGAGGGATTAGAGAGAGAGAGCGATCTCATCTATTCTTTAGAGATCAATACAGTATTTTTTATTGCTATTGCGTATCTTCAATTAGAATCTAATAATTATTAATTATTCAATTTGGAGGAAGGAGGGCAGAAGAATTAAGTATTGATGGACGGTCATGAAAAGCTGCCATCTTTCCCTCCAAACTTCCACACCTCGCCAGTCTGTGTGCGAGAAATGAATGACATCTCTGATATTGAACGCCAATCACTTATCGAAGCAGCTAAGCATGCATTACTGTTGGTGGGCTTATTTTAAATCATTCTGTAATGAAGTATTTATCGATAGAGCTGTAAGAAAAAAAAACTTTGTTTTATTTCATGGTTGTGTTTACTTTGACGCATCACTTAATTATTTTACACATACCCATGCATAAACTTTGTTATAGTGTTCTGTGCCACATCTTAAAGTTTGTTTCACGAGTTCTGAAACACACTCCTAGTCAAATATTACAGATTAAAAGCCTTTCTTAATCTTTAATATTTGATTATGGGTTTGGGGATTTCGTTCTTTTGTTGAGTTCTTAACATAAGAAGGGGGGGGGGGCAGAAATGCTTTTTCCCCATAGTTTTATATTGACAATCAAAATAGAAACGACAGTAGCTATATCTTTTAATGTTTTATTTCTGTCTACAATTAAAAATGTCTTAAAATCATATTAAATCGAACTGTTTAAGAAAAATTAATTTGCAAAAAATCAACATAATTTTTGAACAGACGAGGAGGTGAAATTAAATAACTAACAGTGAAAACTTTTCTAGTTAGAACAAAGCAAACAGATAATTTTCTCCTTTACTGAACTTCCTGTGTCACGGCGTTACGAAGACGGAAGAAAAAAAAAAATACCAATTGCATTTTTTTT
>BMAW01114504.1:115226-143209 GCA_019974015.1 Nephila pilipes | reverse complement strand
ATCTGTGGTCATATTGCAACTTACCTACTTAATTGCAATATTGAACCCATGCAAAAGTAATGCCTCATGTTTTCAAAATTATTCGACGGAATATAAAAAAGAAGGAAAACGTTAAGGACAATACTTTGAACATTATTATTAAACATTTTATTTTTTAAATTAACATCCTTTTAATGCACAATTATTCAATATACTCCAAAAATTTTGATTTGACATTTTAATAACATCTCATTTTGAAACAATAGGAAGGTTTCTGGTGACGGACTTCATAAATTTTAACGATGATCAAGCAATGAGGGCAGCATCCACTCACCAAACTTCCACACCACACCAACATCAGGATTTAGAAACTAGACAGGCTTAACAGCCGGTTTCAATTGAACAAGATTCGAACTCACAATTCCATCCCTGCTACGAGTTTGCGACCTCACTCAACAGCTGGCTTGGACCTTTTGTAATTAAATATTATCAAAAGTGAGATTTGAGAAATACCTTTTAAATTAATTGAGCATGTTTCAAAGCTGCTGAGTAAATCTTAAGTACGTCAAATTAAGGTAATTAGTTTAGTTTAGTTTATATTAACGTCGCACTAGAAGCAACACGAGGGCTATTGGCGCCGGACCTCGTAATTTTGAACCACGGTCAAGTGACGAGGACGACACCTGAGCTGGCAACCCCCTCTCCTAACATCCACACCACGCCAATCAAATTAAGGCAAAACCTTCAGCTAATTCATGCATTCCAATGAAAATAATGTGTAACACTTTTTTTATATCAAATATTTCTGTGAATATTTAATCTTTAAGGAAAAAAAAGTAAAAGTTTGTTAATTTTAATATCTTTTTTGTTTTCAAGTGAAACGTATATCTTAAATTGAAAAGTTCTTGTACAATGATTTTCAAATGTCTGTTTCAAAAATGTGAAGTGAATTCTACTTTTAAAAATTTTAGGATTTTAAAAGAGATTTTTTTTTGTTTATTTTTTTCCTTTTCTTTTTATTAAAAATGTGTCAGTTTTAATCTTTTTTATCCCAGTCTTTTGTTTTTTTATTGCCTTATGCGTTAAGAGATTTTTAAATAAATTGTGAGTTATTCTTCGAAACAGTTCTGGTCAATACAAAGAGCCAAATTGCATGCCTTACAGATAATAGTTGTTCTTTTTTTGTATATTCTTTTTTGCACACTCTGTGTACTTTCTTCTTTTCTCTTCGTCAATTGGCCAATGATAAAATTTACTATCATTTGTCTTCATTTTTTTATTACTGAAGGCTCTGCAATTTTATGATTTAATTTTCCTATCAGAGATGTTATTAAATTCATTCTAAATTTTTAAATTGAGTTTTTATCTTAGTTTGGCGCTATTTAAATATCAGAAACACAATCTCATTGATGAGGCTAAAGAATAATTTTTGTCAATTTCCTTGTTCGTCCTGCAAAAGTGTAGGTGGATGCCCTGCGGTCTCCAAAATCAACATATCCCATGTGCTTGTATTAATCTGCCACAATTTTTTGCTTGGAAGTGGTTATTTTTCTTTTTCTTTTCAGCAAAGGCCCCATTAGATTTTTTTGGGGTTTCTATCAACAAAATTTTCTTCATCTAAATCTTTCATCAAATTCTCAATCTCTATTTCTGCGAGAAATTTCAGATTCATTCTAAGAATTCGAAGAAAAACAAGAGAAAAGAAAATTCAATCGATCTTAGACAGCGAAAAGTCATCTAATGGAGTATTTTTTCGAATTTGGTTGTTCTTGAAAGTCGCCAATGATAAGGAATTCGCGCACAACTGATAACGTTGGCGAAAAATATCCCCACCCAATTACGGACAATAGAAGCAAAGTCGTAAAAAGGCAAGGGAAAGTTGTAAAAGGATCTGCTGGAAAAAAAGGGGGAAAGAACTGTCTCTAGATAGCTTGGTACAGACGTTGTACCAGAGCCGAAGCGAGAGACAAAAAAATTTTTGGTACGACATATGTACCGCCGATGTTTAAAGGTTAATACGCATATATGAAAAACTTTTACGATAAAATTTCGTAAAGAGATCGGATGACCATTTTGTCGTTGGCTTAAACAATAGTCCCTTAGATGGGGGTAAAAATAATTCTTTAGGTTTTCGATAATCTTTACTCAAAAGCTTAATTCAAAAATGTTTTTTCTTACATATGCTTATTTAATTTTTTTTAGTCAAGGCATTTAAGACTTAAATCAATTACTTGAATTATACGAGTGTACAAAATTTCAATACAATTGTATGTGGTATAAGTGCTAGACCTGACCGCCCACCCTTCCTTTCCGTCGCCGCTTGAGCAGGCTATATTACATTGCCATTGGAGTTGTAAGTGTTTGTAAAATTGCAGTTCGATCGGGTGATGGGAATCAGATTAGAACTCAAGAACAAATTTTGAACTGGTAAAACATTTTCTTTATTCATCATTGTGCCACGTTAAGGCTCCCGTCTACCGGCCACTTTGATTTCGCCAGCTTATTGTTCATCCTATGGAATTTTGACTTTCGTTCTCAAATCTTTTCTATTTCATCTCTTTGAATGCAATAAAGTGCATCTGAAAGATCAAAAAATATTGAAGGATTCTGAGGAATTACATTTTTCTTCCGAATTTTAAAAATATTTTACCCTTATTTTAATGATTCGTTTACAAGTTTTCCGGTCTTTAAAAAATATTTTTGAAAAATCTAAGAAAAAATTTAATCTGCAGAAACCTTTATTATTTTTTTGCTGTTTCAGATGCATTTTATTGCATTCAAATAGATCAAATAGTAAAAATTTGAGAACGAAAGTCGAAATTCCATAGGATTAACATTAAAATGACGAAATCAAAATGGCCGGTAGACGGGAGCCTTAAATAAAAGCTTGTAAAAAGTTATACCCTGGTTGAAATGTTTTTTAATCAAGTATTCAAAAATAAATTTTCTCTGAGTCTTGGTTACGTAGCCCGTGTTAAAGGATTATTCACAAGCAGAAACAGGTGTTAATTTTCGAATTTCACGGCCGCATTTTAACATAAAAAGAAAAGTATGTCCTTCAAATATCAGACGTGAATAAGCTTATGAAAAATTTAATTCTTTTGCGTCAAATTATAACTACAGACAAGAGCTAGACCGATCTAAATGTCCCAGTGGTTTAAAATTGAAAAACTTGGCAAATTAAGTAAAATTTTAATATTTGGTATTTTTATACTAATAAATATTTTATTTTATTTATTTTACTTTATACTTTTTATCACTTGATAGATTTGTTCTGTCTAAATTCTACAGTGATCTATCAGCAAAGTAAATCAAAATGCTAAAAGAGAGGTTGAATGTGTAGAATGTGTAATCATTGTGCTCTCGAAATTAATAAAAAAAATCATTCTACAGTCCATTCATTTTTTGATGTATAATAGATCAGGGATATTCACCCTTTTTGACCTTGGGGAACCTTTTGAGCTTACCACTTTCTTGAAGGAGCCTCTTGATCAAAGAGATGTATAAATAGGATATCAAAGCTTTATCTTACTCAAATTTACAAAATCATTATTTGCATCTCTATTTTATCAAAGTAGAAGCATCTTAATAAGATAATGGTTAGGTAGTTAATTGGTATTTTTTGGGAGGTTTTCTAAAATATTTTCAATGAATAATAAACTAAAACAACAATGTTTTAATTCATAACAAATTAATAAAACGAAAAATTTTAATGACTTGGCAGTGGTTATCTTTTATTGCAAAATATTTTTACGTCTGAAATAATTGTTGAAATCTGCAACTTCATCATCCAATCATCATCTTCAGCATCCAATCTGTTTCTGTGTTTTGTTTTTATTACAGCGTACAAAGAGAACGATTTTTCGCATACATAGTTTGAAACAGATGACATTAGATGTTTCATAATTCTTTTGGCAATTTTAGAATATTGCTTTCTAATGTCAATCCAAAAATGCTTAATATCGATTAGAATAAAATTTAGTTTCAATTGAGTGTTGGTCGATGTATCAATTCGTTGTTCTATTTCTTTTATTGAGAGTTTGGAAGTGTCAGTCTTGAGAAGAATTTCGGATCCAAGATAATTTTTCTTTTTGTACAGGGAAATATTCAAGAAATGTTTTTGTAGGTCTCATAATTGTTGAACCAAACTGTTTTTTACATTTTAATCCGGATTAGCATTACCATTTACTATAATACTATGCAAATTAGGAAAGCATTTAATATTATCTTGCTAAATGTAATCTGCCCAAAATTTCAATTTTAAAAGGATTTCGTCAATTTTACTTTATTCCTTGAAAGTAGAGAAATAAGTGGCCAAATAAGTGGGAGATTCTTCACCTGAGCCAAAGAATGGAGACTAATATGGGACATAATGCTTCTTGAAGCACGCGACTCTTGCGAAATTTAAGATTTTTATTTTAACCATAAAATATTTATTTATATTTATTTTTACACGTAAATGACCTTTAAGAATTCGATCTTTTATAAAAATTAAAATTTTATTAAAATTTTGGCGCTCTGATGAAGCAAACAGTGATTGCTTGCGGAACTCCTGTCAAAGTTCCAGGGAACCTAGGTTGAAAATCTCTGTAATAGACACGAAAAATTGGAACATATTACATGAGAAGAAAGATGAATGGATGCTAACAAAACTGAATAGCAATCTGATGAGCAAATAACAGTGAGATTATCAACGTCGGAGGGGGACACTGAGAAGAAACAAGTGCAGTATTGGCGAAGGACGCCGTTATTTTGATCCTCGTCCAAGTGACGAGAATGACCCTTAAGCCGGCACCTCCCGCTATCTTCCACACCATACTTTTGGAGATCTTAGGACCTCGACTGATTTAACGTGTATCAACCCTGATTAACGTGTATCAGGTGGCTACCCTGCAGTCTTTAGTGGCATCAAGGCTCGAACCCAAGACTCGAAGAAAACCGTCGGCCACGAGTTTTCGACCTTGACCACAAGGCTACAGCAGCCGTAAACAACAGTGAAGTCAGTCGGAGAGAATTTTTCTGTCTTAAAAAAATGTAACGAGTCAGTGGCGTACCCAGAAATTCAATTTCGGGGGGTGCATATCGTCATCGCCGGGAAAGAAGCATTTTCTTTATTTTAGAATTACCACTTAGTAAAAACTAAATATATTATATTCATTTTATTTCTCCTATTTAAAACTGTTCAAGAATTGATATAATTTTATCAAGTTACAAAAAATAAAGACCATTTAAGATGACAGCACACTTCAAAACAAAAATTTTGGTCAAAATATCGCTTTTTCGTTTTTGGTTCCATATTAAAATTCAATTTTTTTATCTTTGAAAATATGTTTGAATTTTGTTTCTATCTTATTTAGAAGCGCTCAGTTACAGCTGTTTTAATATTACTTAATCTTGAATTTCTTTGACCGGAAAGTCTCTTCTGCTAACCGGAAGTAATCCGAGAAGTTCGTTTATGTTTCTCTTTCCTGGTATTTGGTATGAAACATTATACTTAAAAATACAAATAATTAATCAGGAATTAAAATAAAATATTTAAAAATAAAATTTAATGTATCTTGAAACATATTTTTTTTCCTTTCTTATGTGTAAAATCTGGCAATAAGTTTATTGTTATGGTGCGTTTGCTTAAATGTGCGTTTATAGGCTTTCAAGCTGAAAAATTCTACTGTATAGAAAGTTTATTCCTTCATTTTATTTTCATTTTCAAATTTAAATATGGTTAAAAATATGACTAGAAAGCCTAAACGTCAGTTTTATGGCAATAGATATCAAAACATTTCGGGAAATAACAGCGCTTCAACACCTGTTTCAGTTTCTAATGGCAGCTCCTCAAAGTTGCGTAATGTTAATTTATCAACACCAGAAAAAGTGTCAGGTCCAGTGTTGCAAAATAGAATTTTCAACCTGGAGCTTATTTCTGAGGCTTTTGCTCAACTTTACTGCCAAAAATGTTTTGCTCAGAAGGTGGAATTATTCAAGAATTCAAGGTATGGATTGTGCTCTCATTTCACTCTAAAATATAGATGCTGTGACTTTTCTTTGGATTTACTTCTTCAAAGAAAGTTGCAAATGTCCCTGTAATAAACGCCAGATTTGTATATAATATGCGGCAGATAGGCAAAGGTTTTGCAAGTGCTTTTAAATTATGCTTAACATTAAATGTCTAGACTGTCCAAATCTATATACAAAAATCAGGAAGCAACATTGTGAAATGCGGTGTTTCTGTTGATGGCACAAAGCAACGTAGAGCTTATACGTCTATGAATGGGTGTGTTGCTACTATATCAGTCGATAGCGGTAAAATCCTAGACATAGAAGTTATGTCATCGTATTGTTCAACGTATAAGAGACTTCAGAAAATGCAAAGAAATATTGAATATGAGTCGTTGAAAGCTAATCACATATATCAGGGTCACTTCACGGGATCTTCTTCAAAAATGGAAATTGTAGGGGCTTCACGAATATTTCTTCGGTCAGAAAAAACACGCGGACTTCAATACACCAAATATTACGGAGACGGTGACTCGAAAAGTTGCATGAGTGTGAAAGACACCTATGGAACAAACAGTGTTGTAAAATATGAATGCATCGGATATGTACAAAAGAGAGTGGGCTCACTTCTGAGAAAATTAAAATCAAAAACTAAAGACCTGTCGGCTAAAGGAAAATTAACTGATAATTTTGTTGACAGGCTTCAAAATTGTTATGGAATTGTTGTGCTTAACAATGTTGGTAATTTAAATGCTATGCAGCAGATTGTAATTGCTGCTTTGTATCACTGTGCGTCAAATGATAAGAAGCCGATGCATGGTCAATGTCCAATGGGTAAAGAACTATTTTCAGGGTGTGGTAACAAATGGAAAAAATACTTGCACAAATTATGCTGATTTATCAGAAGAGGTCTCAAATAAAATTAATACAGTATATTTAGAATCATGCGGTAGAGAAATTTTGAGTAAATGCTTGCATGGGCGAACGCAAAAGGCAAATGAATGCTTTAACGGAATAATTTGGCAAAGAATACCGAAAGAAGTATTCATTTCGCTCAAAATTGTAAAATTTGGATCTTATGATGCAGTGATTCAGTTTAGTGAAGGGTTCAACGGCTGTTTGAAAGTTTTTAATAAGATGAATATTGAAAATCCTGGCGTTTTTACTTTCCGGGGGAACAGACATTTAGAGAAATGCAGAGCTCAAGAATCTATACATAATGCAGAACCAAAGACAGAGAAACACAGAAAAATTTTAAGATCTCTCAAAAAGAAAAAAAATAGCGTTTTGGAAGGTAAAGATGGTGAGCCATATAATTTTGGTGCATTTTAGTAATGAAGTAAGCTTTTTTTCTTGTAAACAGAGTAATTTAATGTTATTTTTCTCGACTTCTCAAAATGAGTCCCCCCCCTCCATTTTTCATTACTGCAAAACACAATATCTCAACATGTTTTGTATCAATGAGCCTGAAATTTTATATACATGTTTTTCAAATGCTTATATGTAAAATAGACAATTATTTTGATTTTATGTTAAGTAGAAATTGTTTTATAGTGCAATGAAGTGAAATTGCAATGACTTTTAAAGAAAAATTTCAGTGTTCAGAAACTCGAAATACCATAACTTCCTACGTCAGGGCTATATTATCAATATAATAGTCTATTCCTTATATAACATTACATTCTTTATTATTCAATTTACAAAATATAAATATATTTATTTTTATTTCAGTTATCGTGTTTTAGGGAAAGTCTTAATTTTTGCTTATATTTGTATAAAATTCTCTTGTGACAGTAAAATATACACTAGTGTGTTTTTCTGATTTTTAAGTCACATAAGATTATAAAATATGAATTTGTAGGTAAAATCCAGATTAATTAAAAAAAATTGTTTTCGGAGGTATACAGTTACCTTAAGGAAAGTAAAGATACCACGAGAACAGACAATAATTAATACTAACCAGAATCGGAGGAATCCAACAAGATTGAAAATCTGATAAAATTCATTTAATGATTGAAAAAACTCCTCTCTTCGTCTGTCTTCGTGTGACTGCTGAAGAATATTTCAGAGACAGTAAATATTTTTCTATTCTTTTGTCAGGGATTGATTTAGATGGGATCATTATTTCTTTAATCGACGAAAAAAGAATTAAGTATGAAGAAAAAAGTTCATTTTTTTATACTAAGGAACATCTAATAGCATAAAAAAAAAGAAATATATTCTAAAATATTTTAATTTCCAGAAAAACTCTTCGAGGCTGCAAATGTTCCTTTGCACCCCACTTGGGTACGCCACTGCAACGAGTTTATGTGTCCTTTCATTTACAAAAAAACAATCTTAAATTTACATTACATGATACGATTTAACATAATATCTTAACGTTAAGTAAGTAAAATGAAAGTCAAGATTTATTGATTACCGCATTCGCGATTTACAGGATACAAACACAGATGTGTGTTAAAGTGCTTGAAATGATCACTTAGTACATGAAAATATAAAGAAACTGAATGTTATAATATAAAGAAAGCAGTGAATAGTGTTTTTTTAATGCTTTTAACAACGTGCCCACAATTTATCTTCTCAAACGTAAAAACATTATAAATTTTTGTTCACCAAGAGGCAACCGCTTGGGAAAAGCGTCCTTGAACATAACGTGAAAACGCATACACACGTGTTAGGGTCGGAGTAGAATTCAGAAACAATTTTGCACGTGCAGAGCTAGCTTTCTGGAGTAAATATGTGTAAAAGGAAGTAGGCTTATTTTCTCACATCTGGTGTCGAACCTTGCATTGGGAATGGTGGGAAAAAACATGACACTCGTATGCTATTCGACCACGCGAAAAATCCGTAAGACATATATGATGTTGCAATGGCGTACGTTTTACTTTAAATGAGCGAATAGTTAACCTTTTTTTAACTTCCATTAGAAGAATGAAAATTTTGTAAGTTTTTTTTTTTTTTTTTTTTGTCTTTTGATAAGAGAGAAAAGGAAGTTCTTTTATCATAAGTCAACGGAATTTATCTCGTAAAGATGGCAATGCATTAGGTCATTTAATTCAGCTGTAAAAAAATCTTTGTTTGATTTTAGCTTAATTTTTGAAGAACATCAAATTGTATCATGTAACTGTCGTTAATTTTTCAGCTGTCTTTTCATTTTTTGATCATGTGATTCAAAAGGCAATCCTATTCGTAAATATGGTCTTAATGATCACCATTGTCCATACGCATTCAAAATTTTTGTTTTATGCATTTTAACTCTCTCGATACGGTGTAATTAATACATTGAATTAATTTTTAAATCCATATTTTGACCACAAACCTTAATGTTCTAAATTGATAAACAGCTTTGCTTGAATTTGCACATTCAAAGCTCAGAGATACTCGTGTTTTAGTGTTTGGCGTATTTTTTTTCTTATCTCCGGGAATATATGCTTAGATGTGGGTGTGTAGGCGGGAGGGATATTTAAATATATGATTAATATGGATTAAAAAAAGAAGCAAATGAATAAGTGAGCTGTGGAGTTAACAGCTAATATTTCAAAATAGTCGCTGATAGATATGTTTTTTTTCCAAAATTAGTTCTGGCTTTGGCTTAAATTGAATTACATTGTTCTCTGTATCGCTAAACGAGAGCTTATAACGAATATCGTAATTTTGAAATACAGTCAAGTCTAGGATGATATTTGATATCTCACTCTTCTGCTGCTAGCTTTCCTTTAAAGCCTTCCATAACTCATGAATTTATTTCAATGAGCGGCAATGTCCGATATTCCGCTCGATGGATTTCAACAGAGACAAGACTCGAATCCCCGATAAGATTGGAACTATACTGACCATGATCTCTTAATTACTGAAGCGATCGACTTGATAGTTCATTTTATACAATAAAAGGTGTAATTTATTAAAACGGAAGTAAAAGAAAAATGTTGCTTCATATATGTATACAATTTCAGAAATTATATTCCAGATCAAAGACGTTCAGCTAAGGTGTGGAGGGAATAGAGAAAATATCATCTCTAAATATTCATATCTAAGTTTTTATTTATGATACTAAAACATTTACACTTAAGCGATATCTCTTTCTACATCCCATACAACGTACACTTTCCTACAGACTCATCTGCAACAGATCCGTTACAAAACCATTTCTTTTCTACAGGTGCTAAGAACATCAAAGGGAAAGTATGATGTTGTGTGGATGCTGTTTCAAGAGTTATAGTATTTACTGGATTTAAGAATGACGTTGTGTGGGAGCTGTTTCAAGAGTTACAGTACTTATTGGATTTAAAAAAAGCTCTCGTTATTCTAGACAGTAGAATGAAATATTTCGTTCATTATCATTAATCTATTAATCTTTATAAGATCATGTCTCTTTAAATGCTTTTTTTAACACAAAATTAATGTGGATCCCAAGAGATTCCTTCGTAAATTTCTCTCTTTCAAAACTTGTTACAGGCCTATACGGTGATCGAGAATACCAATATATATATATATATATATATATATATATATATATATATATATATACATATACAAGAAACTATGCCTGTGTTTGTTGCGGACACATTTGAACCACAGAAAGTGTAACTAGTGGTATGTGGACGACAACGAAAATAAAATTTTAGTGGTATATGAACCACAATATACTCATTTGGACATAGCCAAAATTTAAGAAGGTTGCTTTCCTTTTTACTCATGCTTCTGTACAACTACTGAAATTTTCTATCTTGATGTGATAGCAATCACAACACCACCAAAAAAACTACTAAGAGTGAAAAAGCAAGTGAACAGAAGGAGGAAAACTAAAGACAAAAAGGGCAGAATTTTTTTACATATATTATTATTAAATTATTACTAATATTTATTAACCTTTTACTTTCATTATTATTTTATAAGTTAAAGTATTATTTATTCATGGCTTAATTTTAATTCTTCTGGAGGATAATAAGATCTTAACTTTGAAACATGAACAATATCAGTAGATTTCTTAGTTATAGCATTTGGTTTAGTTATTTCATAATCTACATCAGAAAGTTTATTTATAAATTCATATGGTCCTGAAAAAACTGGCGATAATTTTTGACTATTTGGATAATTAAATTCTTCATACATCACATTGTCACCCAGTTGAAAAGGAGAATCAATGAAACGAGCATCATATCTAATTTTATTTTTATGATGATAATGGATAGTATTACTTTATTAAGTAATAAGAAGCAATATTAAGTATTATATAAGATAGTATTAAGAAGATAAGATAATATTAAGATAGTATTAAGAAGCAATGTTCTTGCTTCTTCTACTGGAGGGTAAACTTGATTTTGAGTTAATGGAGGATTATATGACAAAGTGCCATATAACAAATATGCAGATAGAAATTTTGAAATAGAATTTGGTATTAATTGTATTCATTAATTACTTTTTCTAAAAGTTTAGTCCAGGGGATTTTAGAAGGAGAGGAATTAACTTTACACTTTAATTTAATTACAATAGATTGATTCACACGTTCACATTTTCCATTCGTTTGTGGGTGATGTGAAGAAGGTAGTAAATGTTTGATATTGTAATTTCTAAGGAAAAGTTTGAATTTAGATGAGGTAAAAGCACCGTTTCTATCAGTTAGCAATTTAGATGGCATTTGAATTTGAAAAATTTGTTTTAAAATATTAATATAAGTTTCAGAATTTTGATTTTTGGATGGAAAAGCTCAAACATATCTAATTGCATGATCAATTACTATATGAAGATATTTTTTTGTAGAATTATAATAATTTAATCCTCCAATGGTATCAACAGAAAGGCATTCAAAAGATTGATCCGTGGGGGGAACAGCCAGTAAATGACCAAATCTCTTTTGTCTTTTCTTTTTATTTAGTTGACAAACATGACAATGTTTGACAAAAACTGAAATATCTTGATTAATATGAGGCCAATAATATTGGGGAGTAATTAAGTTTATCATTTTTTGAGTACCTGGGTGTCCAAATTGCTCATGAGCATTTTGCAAAACTTTTCTCCTGAGAGAAAAAGGTATAACTATTTTAACTAAATTTTTCTTTTTCAGTACAAGTGCATCACCATTTTTTTATATTTTTAATTATATAAATTATCTAAATTTTGGAAATGTTTTATCTCGTCTAGTTCAAGTAAATGCACAGTGTTTTGGATATATTGGGCTGTAGGATGCCTTGTCTAGTACAAAATTTACAGGGTAAAGGTGGCAATTCGTGCTGAAAATGAGAAATGTGATTTGGTCTAAGGCTAAAAAGTGGACAAGGATTAGAAAAATTGTTTGGACTTGGTCTGGAATAATTTTGGAAATTAGGCCTGAAATAGTTTGGTGGTCGACGTAAAAATGATGTTGGTTGCCTGGTCATAAAAGGTGCCGGTGGTCTATTATAATGGGTTCATTCGAACATGGGTTCATTGTTTCTGACCCTACTTGATTCAGGAGTAGATTCTTGTATTTTAAAAAGTTTAGTCTCTACTGTGAGCCATTCTGATGGGGAGTTAAGTGGGTTTATTGATACTAATTGTTTTAAGTGGGTAGACAGCCCATCTGTTAAGCCTTCTAAAATTAATTGAGGTGAAAGGTCCAATTTTCTTCCACGATTTAATTTCTTATGAAAATAGTCTGATAAGGTCTCATTCGTGTAAAACTTACGTTGGGAAAAATCAGTAAAGCTAGTTACACTGGGTTCAAGAAACTGTTCAGTTAGAACATAGCAAAGATCGTTAAAATTAGAAATACTTAAGCATGAATTTATGTAGTGAGTTAATGCTGAGTCCTTCAGAAAGTCTGAAATATTTTTAAGCTTCCAGTCTTCCTCTTTATGATTTTGATTGCATGCCTGATTAAAATGATTTAACAGTAACTATTTTCATCCCAATGTCAGAATCAAAAGGAATAATAGGAAGTTCATTTTACATTTTCTCGTTCTGGGAATCAATAGTTCTATTTTTGGAAATTTTGAGGTTATTTTCACCTTCTGTATCTACTTTATAATTGTTTACTAACTTCTTTGATCTTAATAAGATTAATTAACTCTTAAATGACATAGTAAATACATCAACTTTAGAATAATGTGCAACATATGATATAATACTTTTCATAAAACATATTTTTAAAAAAAATTAATTAAATGGTTAACTTCTTATAATTCATAAAAACCAAGTATCATAAATTAAACCAATAACAATTTTAATTGAACAAAGCATCAGGCAATTATATCATCAATGTGTTTTTTTTAAAAAATATCACCTTTTATAATTACAGTTGTGATACACCCTTATAGCATTAAAAGCGACAAATTAGTTTCACTTTCTCAAAAAAAAAAAAAAAAAAAAGTGAAATATAAAAAAAGTGATATCACAGATATTTAAATTTTACTACGTATCAAATTCTAAATGAAATAAAACAGTATTGTGATTAAATTCTAAAAATTTCATCATTTTAAAATTCAAATCGGGACCAATTTAAAGAAATTTCAGATAGATATCAAAAATGTATATTCTTAAAACTCAAACAGCATTTTGTTCAAAAGAAAAAAAATATTGAAAAGAAAACCTAATTCAAGTTTTACTTCAAAAATTGTGAAGGAAACAATTAAGGTGTTTTAAATTCAAAAGAGTTATATTACAGGTGAAGTTAATAGTTCAATCACTCAAATCCATAGATATTCAATAACAGTTGCTGTATTAACTCGAAGATATTCCGGAATCAGAATCGGGTTCAGCAAATTGAAAACATCTTAGCGGCAGCTGGAAGGATTCAGAAGCTCTCTTTCTTCTTCTTGGTTGTATATGCATAACTTCTTTCTCATTGCATTTTATGTCAAAAGATGACGATTTAATTTACTCTCCCAAATAGGACTATCCTACTGGCTTGTTAAAATGTATTTTCTTTTGGATGTTTAAATCATGTTGTAGTAAAAAACAATTTTAATCAATAACGAATGCGAGTCATATTCCAGTTCAACTTTCTTTATTAGCTGTTCATGCTAGGTATGCTGCGCAAGGTTGGTCAGCCGGCCGGGGCGAAGAAACAAGTAATTTTGGAGCGGTTTAACCGCAGTGCCTATGCAAAGGCGAGACGATAAGAAGTGCAGTAATTTTAAGCTGTATCTCATTATATAATGGGGGAAATTATAAAAAAAACGTCATGGAATCAAGTGGTACAGGATTAGGGATTCTGGTGAAATATCATAACAGACAGGGAGTCTGAAGGGATTGTTTTGACAGATTTATAATCGTGGGAAAGCGGATTTAACCAGTTTTATGAGCGCGTGATCTAATAATAATAAATACCATAGAACGTCTCACCATCAGAGGGCACTGCTACTGGCAGAGTAACATTCCTCTAGGCGGGAGGAAACGCTTTGAACGGGAAGACGCCATTACGGAACCGGAGTAGGCACACGGAATGTCTGTGATATCGCGTCTATAAACTTTTACCGAATAAGTGCATGGGAAACAACCTCCTGACTGAAATGAACTGTCTTCGTATATCTGTATTGTGGACATTACTTACGCTTTTCTCAGTTATCTATATTCAAGTGTCTGTACATATTAATCGCTGTATATAAGAATAAATAGTTTCGAATAAACCAAAGTGAATACTCGGATATTACACACACACACATATATATATATATATTGCCAAGTAGATATTGGAGCAGGTTGAATTGAACGCACGATTGTGATACTCGAATAACGTGATTTATTAACAGACTATGAGCAGCTACACTTGACTGAGAACACATGGGTTTATATATTATATGAGAATATTCCAGAATGCTTATATTAACAATACTTATCTTTAAGCCATAAAATAAAGAATGTGACACATGAAGATCTGAATCTCAGCATGATCAGTGAAAGGGGGGGGGGTGGAACTTTACAGAGTAATATTTTTCTCATTAAACACTCCAAATACTTTTTCGATTACGAAATTAAGAAAATTATCAAAGTAGTGAAACATCATATGTTATTTTTTTTTACTATAAAAAATAATTTTAAGGAACTGGGACTTTCAAACAAAAGTTGTATCTGAAGAAGATATTTAAATGCAAACAATTTCATTTTGAATAACATATATGTAATTAACCCTTTGTACTTCGTAGCCACCGATAATGCGTATATATGAACTTTAAACTCACTGTTGCTGCTGCGGAGACATGCTTGTATCATTTTTGAGCGCTTTTGTGTAAACTGTTGCGAGTGTTTATAGCTGCAATTTCTTCACACAAAAAGGAAAAAGACGTAAAACAAGTGAATTTTGTGATAGTTGTCCCGGGAAATCCCACTTGCATGTAGATGATTGTTTCCAAAATCACACCTTGATAAATTACGATACATACAGTTTTAAATATGTTCAAGATTTATAAACTTGAGCTTGTTTTATATATCTAAGGAAAAAATATTTTGTTTTATTGTAGCAAAACCATATCTTTTTAATATTACGTACATTTGTAACTAGTATATTGGTAAGCTGGAGTTATTGGTCTACTATATGAATATCTAATCTGGAGTGCATAAAGTTGAAACAAAGGACAGTTGGAACGTATTAAATACCTTAACAAAAAAGAAACTACGTGAAAAAAACAGAAAACAATCCGATTAATATAAAGGATGGACTACGCATAACATTTTTTTTTTAAATAAAGACTTTCCCACCCTAAATTTGGCCAAAACTATCTTATCATAGTTTCAACAGTTCTAAGAAGTAATCTGATCTGATCCAAATATTATATTAGAATTACGTATTCGGTTCCTAGTACTGGACTTCATTATAATACCTGAACTGTGACACATAAGGACATAAAAATTCAATTATATTTAACGAGGATCGAGCCACGTTATTTCATACGACGATATCTTCGACACAGTCAAACCTCAAACCTAAGGCCTTCTAGCTAGAAGGCCATTGTACTATCAACCAGATAACCAAGACTAAATTTTTAGGAGTGCTTCTAATATTCGACACTTTTATAAATAAATATCGAAATATTTGTACTTCATTTAAAATGAAATTCTACAATGATAACGTTCAGCATTTGTTCGAGTTTACAAAGGTATTTTAAAATTTCATTTCGTATTGAGCAAAATATATGATATTCTATAAGGTCATGACATTGTATAATTCAAATATTATATTAATAAAAATCATGATTTTGTATACAACAAATGGTCTTTCTTTTTAAACTTTTTTTTCCCATTTTTCATTGAAGTAAAACTTCCATGATTCCAAAAATAGTACTCTCCTATTTCGGAGAAATATGATTCCAAAAATGGTAAACATGCTTCAGAGAAATGTTTTGGATTGTTTTTCATTTTGCATTATTAAAAGAAAGATATTATTACGGGAATGAAAATGCGTGTGAAGTGAACAACCTCAGTTGTAAATGGCATAGTTCACTAAGACAAATCGAACGTGTATGCGAAGAAGATAAGTTCAAGTATTATCAGTAAGACAGTAGGACATCACGTTACAGCGATAGGACTCTCCTGTCCTTTGATAAGTGTTGACAGAGTGTAAGAGTGATTCCGGTTATGTCAGTATTCGTTCTTTCTCATGCATATTTGGCCAAACACTTCCGGGGTGTGAGTTTCCGGTGTGCGGAAGCCGAACAGTCTTTGCATTCAAATGAGGAAACGCGAATCAAGGTCGGGATGGAAAAAATTTGCTTGTTGTGAAAGATAGTGACGAGAACAAAAATATTGTATGACTCAAAAGGAAGAGTATTTCTCACATACAAATGAGGAAGAATCTTCAGTTGTAAGAGCGCCTGTGACATGATCCAAAGTCCGGAGTCACACAAGTGGAAAATAAAATCTTATCCTTATCTCATAGTTTATATGAATGATGAGAAACCTTACATCTATATTTTGGGAGCAACGAAGGCAACTGAAAATTAGGGGGAAACAAAAATTAACAGACAACAAAAAATAACAGGGCTTCCGGAAATGAAAGGGGGAGGGGTGGAGAAGACACATATTCACAATTATAATATTTATCTGCAAAATGGTAGGTTTCCAACGCCTTCTGATTAAATTTGGACAGGGAAGTAAAAGTTGATAGTTTATACCAACTGAACTGTGGTTTAGTCTTAATACATGTGTATATTTGTTCTAAGGAAATTTTGGTTAATACAATGCAAAATAACTTCCATCAAAGGAAAAAGTATAACACGTCTTGCAATTAAATAGAAGGATTAAGAGACATAAAAAATGATCAGGAATAATTGGACTGTTTAAAATAAACACCAGAAAAATAATCATTTGCCCAAATCCATCCTGTGAGTGTACTCAAGGCCTTGTTTATACACCCTCGGACAGCGAAATATGCAAGGAAAAGTTTTTAAAACATCCTCTCTGATGGCTTGTGCTAAATAACAATTGATTAGGTATTCAAACAATACAATTAACTGTATTGAAGATAGAACAAAATACGATTTAAAACAAATTTCTCACAATCATACATTTAGTATGCTTTAAAACAGCATTGAAAGTCTTTGTTTTCATCTGACGTAGATTTCCCTCATTCATCCACTTGGGCTACCTTTCCTCATAAGCACATGTTAAATCTGCTGCGCGATTCCCTAACATTTGCTGTTGTGCTTTAAAACAGTAGCAGCGACACACGAGTTTAACAATCGTGCCGCAATGCACGGCATTGCTCCTGCTGAGTAATTTGTTTTTAATAATTTATTAAAAATTTTCTCTTTCTCTTACTTTAACTTAAACTTCGCATATTACTTTTTATCATCCTTTAACTTAATACTTTTATAAAACTTATGAGTCTTAACACTTTGTTTCTTACAAACTCTCATTCTTACTTGACTTTACTTAGCCATTAGCTAAGTTTACTTTCACTTATCCTCTTAAACTTCATATGAAATCATACACACTTTTTAGTAACAGTAACAAGTCTTTATTATTTCGAAACTTTTCGCGTTACCTTGATGATCAGTACAGATTACCTTTAACACTCAATCACCGAGCGATTCACATCTCTCCTGTTTGCATTTGTCCGCTCCACATGGAGACTCGTTCTAATCTGATCTGAGGGGATTGTGTGACATCCCACACTCAACCCTTTACAAAAAAAAAAAGAAAGAAAGAAACACCCTCTACAGGCGAGCTTTAAGTACGGGTCATAACAAATTTAAGAAGCGAAATGACACTTATAGTTAGGAGTTAAAATAACAATTTTTTTTAAAACGTTTTATTTACAATTCCAATTCTTATAGTTTGTTACTTTAGAACGGGCGTGTCAAAGTCATTCATTTTCATTTCTCCTCCGTCGGTTACCATTGTAACGATTAATGTATCATCGCCACTGCCTTTATTTTCAACACTTCAGTTGAGGTCTGAATTCTCTGGCGTTTGGACAAGCTTTATGTCAAATGTTTGGGAGAGTAGGAAAAAATATGATAAGATTCAAGATCAGAAATCCATATATTCAATTGAATATTTGGGTCTCTGATCTTGAATCCATAGGAACCGAATAAATAATATTCTACATATATAATTTATTCGCTTCAAAATAAAAAGAAAATTGATTTTACTCACTATGATTCTCAGATTTTAATATTCAATCGAAATAATGTAACACTAATTTATTTTTAACGACCTTCGCCAAAAGTAAATGGGTGAAAACATAAGTAGAGAAAAGGAATCCGATATCCATTTAAAAAACGCTATTTACATTATGTTCGAAGCTTTGGAGAACTCCATATAACCATTAGTTGAATGATCCATCCATTTAAGTAATACCTGTAAATATAGTGTTTTCATGAAAAATTAAAGAGACTGTTGCAAATTTATTCACTTAACTTGTTTAACCACTTTTGCAATATTTACTTACAGAAACGTACATTTAGAACATAAATTTATATATATATATATATATACAGAGGGGACTAATTGTATGATAATCTAAAAAGAGCAGTATTGTTTTATTAATTTCTGGTGATATTAAATGAGTTTTTAAAATAATTGTTATTAATTGCGTTTCGAATTATAAAATAAAAGAGCAATGTGAAAAATAACTTCTTCAAGTCAAAAAACTTTTTTTTTCAATAAATTCTTATATTTCAGTTCAGATATTAGAAGTTGATTAATTTTTGAGAAATATAGAATAATAAAAAAAAAAAGCTATGATAGAAAGGCCCTTATACTAGATGTTAGAATTCAACTAAAGGAATTCATTTGAATATATATTTTTAAGAAAAGAATGAGAATTAAGGCTCCTGTCAACCGGCCATTTTGATTTCATGAATGTAGTGTTAATCCTATGGAGCTTCCAAATACCGTCCCCAAATCTTTGCCTTTTTTTAAAAATTTATTTGAATGCTAAAAGGTGCTTCCGTAAGAGCAAAAGATAACGCAGATTTGTGTGGAACTATATTTCGTGCCCAATTTTTGAAAATATTTTAGAATATATTATAAAAACCGTCTACCGGCCATTTTGATTTTGTGAACGCATACGTTCCAAACATATTTATACGCAATATATATATAATAAATAATTTTTACTTCTTAACAGAGCAATAAAACTTTTACCAACCAGAGCAATCCTTCGAATATGAAGGGAGAATGCTTATATTAAGAACGCTATTAAGGTTTCCGTCTACTCGCCATTTTGATTTCGTGGACGTAATGTTAATCCTATGGAACTTCGACTATCGTTTTCAAATCTGTACTATTTGATCTATTTAAATGCAATAAAGTGCATCCGAAAGAGCAAAAAATAATGAATGTTTCTCCGGGAATTAAATTTTTCTCCGATTCTTAAAAATATTTAAAAATATTTTTAAATACCGGAAAACTTATAAACTGAATCATTAAAATGGAGGAGGGAGGAGAATATTTTCAAAAATCAGAGAAAAATTTAATTCTGGTGAAGCATTCATTATTTTTTGTTCTTTCAGGTGCACTTTATTACATTCAAATAAATAAAATAGTAAATATCAGATGGGAGTCTTCATTAAAATTTGCATCTATAGACCAATAAATCTATGGATTGTTCGTTCGTTTTAGTAAAAAATGCAGGATGAGCTCGAAATTGATGATAAATTAACTTTATTTAGTAATTTAGTCTTGCTCTTTAGGAAACTCTTCTTAATAATTATTTCGATATAATTTATATTCGAATTTCTTAAGCGGAATTCTTCTAAAAGCGATGAGAGTTGCGTTTAGATACTGTAAAGAATTATTAATTGAAATTCGGTATTGTTTGGTATTTGGTTTCCGTTGAACTCAAAAACCTACGTAACAGATTCAAATAGCTTCGCAATTTCAAACAACAGTGAACTGGCAAGGTCGTCATCCAAGTCAGCAGTCCACACAATAAACATCTCAGGTGGCTACGATTTACAGGATTTCAAAGCTACTATAGATTTAATCTGCTTTGTACCTGTAGTTTATATATATATATATAACTAAAAGCGTGAGATATTTATTAAAATGCGTTAATTATTGCTCGTGAGTTTTTCTTATTCATTAAAGTAGAAACACATTTTTTCCAAGAAAGTTGTCAACAATTTCAAACCATCTCAAGCTTGTATTATTGGTAAGCTGATCTATATTTTCAAAAACAATAATCGAAACATGCCAGGCAAAGCTAAAAATAAATTAACAAAGGAAGAACGAGAATTGAGATACAAAAATATTGAAATAGAATGGATTCGTGAAAACTTGAAAGAAATAATAAAAGGCGAAGTCGATTACGAGGCTATCCTGTATATGGCAGTAGTGCTAGATTATGTTCTTGCTGAATTGATTGATGTTTCAAACGAAATAGCCCATCAAAAAAATCCATCTTCTTCTGTAATTGAAGGAGAAGATATAAAAGACGCTTTGGATGGAGATTTAGAACTCCAAGAGTTGTTTAATGATCTATATGACTCAACAGAGTTATTATGATAATGAACCGGTGTAATTTGGCACAAAGTTCCTGAAGTTGAAAAAAAATGCAATACATCTTAACTAAAAATGTTTTCGAGTTATGAAAATGTTGTACTTTATGAACATTGTAAATATAAATAAAATAGAATCCTAACATTTGTTTCTTTTTCTTTCAAATCAACTTTGATATAGGTTAAAGTCGGGAATAGGGTGTCTCCTAGGTGATTGGCGATGGAAGTTGGCGACTTCCTAGATAGGTCGGCAAACGTGTGACTTAACCATTGAGTATTCTTAGGGTTACCATAATAAGATGCCACGCTTAAATCATTATCGCCCCCCCCCAAATCACCAATGCTCCCTAAACGTCACCAATCGCCTAGGGGACATCCTATTCCCGACTTTAATCTTTGATATACAATGATTTGTGGGACCTGATGCAGTTTACGCTCGGATTGAGGCCCTTTAGGTTTCCTTGGCAATGAGACTTTTCACGCCAAATTTGTGCATGCCAATACCATCTTAGACCTCAATACCTCGCATATTAAGGTGCCAAAGCAATGAACTTATTTTGGGACCTTATAGCATACTGCATATAGACCAATGAGAAAATCCATATACGTTTAATATTCTTAATTTTTTAAAATTTATAAATATATATATATATATATATATATATTTGTACTGTTTTTAAATAATAATTTCAGGCCTAGATATATAATATACGCTGGGACGCTAAGGTGGTTTATTTTACCTAGTTTGGGTGATTTGTGTAGTTTTTCAGTGGCTAAGCATATCGTTACTTTTAATTACAAGTAAGAGAAAATTTCCAATTTCCTCGCCAAAAAAGAAAGAAGGTAATTTCCTTTTTATATATGCTTTTTTATGTTAAGTTCTCGAAAAAGTAGAATTATTCAAAATGAATGTTAATTATACTCTGTTTCACCTTCACTTGGCAGCACTGATAAGGCTACAATGGGTGATTCACAGCCATTGTTACAAAAACTCGGATTACACTGAGAGAAAGGGGTGACTAATAACCGACGAAATTCGCCGAATTTAGAGAGGAAAGAAAAAATGCGCTCGAAAAATTATTTTTTAAAATTATAAGTACGCATCATTAATTCTATTAGCTCATTTATAACTCCTGTCAATAATATAAAAATTTCTATTATATTTCATTTCTTCATCCAATTCATTACCACGCTTATCTCCTACTAAGCCTTATGAATCATTGTTAGAAATCGCCTGTATTATTTATCAGATTTCAAATAGTTAAATTCATAAGGTGGTTTAAAATACCAAACCAACCTCTTGTATAAATATTAGTGATAACTCTTTCCTTTGCATTTGGATGCAATCAAACCTACTGTTAAATTAGAAGTGGCTTCATAACTGCTGTTAATTTTTGTATCTTGTGACACTCGACTTTGAGAATGTCCTTCCATCACCCAGGTATCATCCAAATAGTATATTATGCAATTTATCTTTGACTCCCTAATTTTTCTTAAATAATTTCTGCACCAATAAAATGATGTCTTGTCTTTTAAGAAGCAAGGCTTGTCTTTTCCTTTTCTCGAATGAAAATATCATGTCTTTCAATTTCCTATGCAAGGAAGTCAGGTTTATGTTTCTCGAAAAAATATCAATATCGTCGTTAATTTTTTTCAGAACTTTGTCTAATGTAGGACTCTCTTATTTCTACAGTAAAAAAAGACTTGTGAATTTATCATCGACTGCGTGTAATCATACTTTATCGCCTTCTGAGCTTCCTTATGGCGCCAGGTCGTCTTTTTGTCCAGAACTTAATGTCTTTTCTTTTTTCAAATGAAAAATTGTTTTTTTAGAAACACCAGTTAGTTGAGAAATCTTTTTAACTACCTGATTTACTGATTCTCAAAGGTTTTCTTATCGAAATCAAGAAGAACCATTCAATATATGTTTCTCTGGACTCCACTTCGGATTGATTTTCCTCGCTTTGAAGTTGCATGCAGAGTGTTTGGCGAAATTCCTTCAGTCATGTTTAGAATGTCAAACAAAAACGAAGAAAATAGCACGAGAGATAATAATTGTAAGTATGAACGATAGCAAAGACGCAAAATGAATGGCATAGAATTGGCGTGGAAGCATAACAAACTCGCCAGAAATGTTACCTTGAAAACCGGTTTCCAGCCAGACTGGAAATCTATCACGTCACTGTTTCGACTATATTCGTTCACTTAGATTTTAAAAAAAATTAGTTTAAGCATGTTATTACCTTGAAATAATCCTTAAAATCATAAGTTTATAATGTATGACATTTTTTAACAAATTTCTATGCATTTTTTTTATCTTAAATTCCGAAACAAGATAGAACTTTCTTTCAATCGGTTTGGTACATTTTCTATCTTTCCCAGTGCTGCCATGTTAAGGTGAAACGGAGTGTAGCTGAAAGTAAACGTTATTCCAACCTCCAGGTTCTACAGAAACAATTACTATCAAGGAAAGGAAATATTTTCTTAAAATTCCGAAAGCATTTTTATTTTCAAAACATTCTAAAATACAAAAACGTTGCCACTGTTAACAACAAATAGACTAAAAACAAACGATTCTGCGATAAAAATCAATTATTTAATGAAAAGTTGAAATAAGAGCAAACGATAAATTATTGAAGTAGACAACAAGATTCTATTCGGATATTTAAGGCTCCCATCTACACGCCATTTTGATTTCGTGGAAGTAATGTTAATCCTCCGGAATTTTGACTTAAATTCTCTCATCTTTACTATTTGGTCTATTTGAATGCAATGAAGTGCATCTGAAGGAGCAAAAAATAAGGAATGCTTCTGCGGATAACTTTTTTCCACAGAGTTTTAAATATATTTAAAAATAAGGGACCAAACAAGTCTATAGCAAAAGTCTCAAAACGTTGACCCTACCCTGGAGTCTGCAGCACACCAGATGGTTTCTGATTTGACAGTTTGTACCTGTTGCTCTTATTACAATTTTTAACATAGTCCTGGTTATACTTTCGCATTGTAGTGAAGTAATATCTTTGAGAAATTCGATGGTAAGTTCCATCAACTCTATAATGTCCAGCAGTTGGTGAGTCGTGGTATTCTTGAAGAACCCTGTTCCATTCATGGGAGGGGATCACTAGCTGGGCTTCTTCTGATTTTGAGTCAGGGAAATGCCGATATATAAGAGTCCTTGATTCATTATATAATCACGTCTATTCCAGTTGATATAGCTTTCGTCTTTCACGGAATTTTCAAAAGATTTTACAATTTTCTTAATGTTTTCATCTTCTAATTGTTCCTCTCATATGTCCGCAGTGCTACGGCTAAGCATGTCGATAGTCACACTACAAACTTTACAGAACTCTTCCTTATGTCCACATACGGGACGGTATAACAAGTCTGCTATCACATTTGCTTTTCCTGGGATATATTCCATTTTCAGGTTGAATGACTGGAGTTGTAGGGCCCACCTCGCTAGTCTATCTGAAGGTATTTTGAAGTCAAAAGCCTCTTTAGGGGTTGGGGATCAGATGCTAGGGTAATTTCTTGGCCCTCAATGTAACCTCGAAATTTTTTTAGTGCCCAAACAACGACCAGAGCTTCCTGTTCGATGGCGGAGTAGTTTTTCTAAGAAGAGCATTCTATAGATTATGCATAGTTGCATATTTTATAGGATGCTCTTCCTTGCCTTTACCTAGCAAGAGGACCGCCCCTATGGCATAATTACTGGCATCAATACGAAAAATGTAAAGGTTCCTAGCATCACTCTGTTTCAAAACGGGAGGATTGGTTAGAAGTTGTTTCAAAGTTTGATAATAATTTTTTACATCTTCCCAAGACCAAGCTCAGCTTTTCATTGTGAGTTTGCTGAAAGGGTTGGCTACCTCTGAAAAATTAGGAATAAATCTTCTGTACTACGAACATGTTTGCAGGAATGACAGCACCTGCTTTACATTCTTGAGAGGAAGCATTTTCCTGATATCAGATATTTTTCAGGGTCTACTTCCACTCCTGAACTTGTGATATAGCGTTCAAGATGTTTCACTCTATCACAAGCAAAATTACATAAACTACGATTTGCATGTAGTTTAAGTTGTAAAAGTCTCTCAAGTACAATTTTGAGATCATCAAGATGTTTTTCAAAGGTTTCTGACAGGATTATGATTTTATCGAGATAAGAAAGAATGAGAATGTCACTTAGTCAAGAATGAGAATGTAGACTTTCACTTACGACTTATGGCCGTCAGCAAGAAACATAGAAAGTTGAGTTTTCGGAAAGTTGGCTTCCTCTCTCTATAAAATGAGACATAAGGTTTCTCCAGCAATGGAGTGACTAGCTCCATTATCGGAGCATGCAGTCCCCCATGTGCCATTTACAACTAACTTCAGATCCTCATTTTGATTCGGAGTTGAGGAGCATGAATGTAAACTAATATTACTAAAATTTGCTGAGTCCTTATTTGCTGTTGGTTTGCAATTTGGACATCTGGGTTTCCTAATACCTCGCTTACTGCATCCATAACACGATACCGATGGTCTCTCTGATCTGTTATCAGTTTTCAATTTTTCACCTCTACTGAAAGTTTATGTAGAACCGGCTTGGTTAGATTTGTCAAATCTTCTATCAAGTGAGCTTTTTTCAGAGAGTAAGGTTTAGAAGGGTATTCTTTTGAATGGGCCGTCTTCTTTACTGAAGGAGTAGTATTTCGAATGCTGCAATAGTCATCCAGTTTGTCTGCTAATTCAGAAGGTGACACCCACTCTGACCAGTCATCAAAGAAATGGTCGAGGTATACGTCTTTTAATTTTATCAGGTACGATTAAGTCCTTTAATTGGTTGTAGTTTGCAATTTTTAGTTCATTTAGCCATCCTTCGAAATAGCTTTTTATTTCAAAATAATAATCTCACCAAGTACTCTCTTGATCTTTCTTATGTTGACGGAAGAGTTGTCTGAATTTTCCCACAAAGAGCTGGAATCCCCTCAAAAGTACTTCATTGACATGTGTATAGTCATGTGCTTCTTCTTCGGTTTCCCTAGCGATGAGTGTAGCTATGTCACTCGGTAAGGCTCCAATTAAATAAGCAATCTATTGGCGATCAGGTACTTTTAAAAATTTCAGCCGTCTCTCAAATAGTTTGAGAAATATCGCCACGTCATCTTCTTTTGAGCTTCAGCTTCTTCAATTCTAATTTCGGCTGCTCAGAGATGTCAGTGTCATAACCTTGCTGAACTCCATTTTTTTTTAGCTTCAAGTTGTAGTTTCAACTTCTATAACTCAAAATCAATTTAAGTTTTTCCTGTTCTGCCTCCAATTCAGCATTTTTCTTTCCTTCTCAGCTTTTTTATTTTTCTCAAGCCATTCCTCATTATATTCAGGAACAAATTCTGTATTGAATTTCTTCATATTTTTCGGAATTTAAAATCAGTTGTTTTATATCCAAAATTCGTAAATCCTGTACCACAACGAGTCCCATTTCCCAAGCCTATCTCCTCAAATCCTCTTTCTTTCCTTTTGTAAGAAAGACCATTGCTTTCTGTTATTGAGTTCATTTTGTGATAAAATGTTAAGAATTTCTTTTTTTAATTACTTTCTTGAAGCTTAAAATCAAAGCACAGGAAACATTCTACAAAGAAAATATGAGGTATGAAATCAATTAGAGCATTCAATGAATAATAAACTTCTTACATACACGTTTCCTGCAAACAGAATATTTAATGTATAAGAACCAAAAAACTCTCATATGAATGCAACACTCAACAAAACACCTCAGAGAGAATATATATGTGTGTGTGCGTGTGTGTGTAATATGACATAAATATATATTCTAATTTATATATATTCAAGCTAAAAGTATACATTAGTCATCAAACCAGAATGAAAGTAACAAAATAGTGGGTCTTTCATTTACTCTTCTAGTAAACACAGAGAATGTTATGACTCGTTGACCTTCGCTTGAGTGAGAATAAATTTCGCGAAAAAAAGAGAAAAATAGCTTATTCTAGTCAAAGGGGGAAAAAAAACTAAAATAAGTTTCAGTTTAAATGAAGATTAAATATTCATGTTCTGTCTTAATGAAGAATACATCAGAGAAACGATTTCAATTTGCATTAAGAACAATTCTTGACACGACAGAATTATATGAAGAGGAATTCATTTTATAACATTAGGTTGGAATCAGTTTTACTTAGAGAAGATTATTTAGCTCTTTATAATAAAAGAATAATGTTTTAATAATTCACAAATTATTAATAATATGTTTTCAGAATGGAATACCGGACTGCTAAGTACTTAAATAGTTTAGGTATAAATAGACACAAGAAATTAATAAAGAAGTTTTCAAAAGTTTAGTTTAAATACAATTATACAATAATGACGTACGACATGGGTATATTCAATCACATGAAAATGTATTCAGATAAATGTTTTAATGCAGTTTCATTTTAAAAATGATAATAATTAAACAAGGGATTGATCGAGACACACAAAATCAAGGAAAATATATGAATATATGCACATTATATGCTTTTTTAAAATACAGTTCTAATTAAGAATTAAAGAACTGTTTCAAAGTAAGAAATTTTGTCACTTGGACAGTTTAGAATTAAATAATAGTTGATTTTCAAAATCGAAATACACTTTCGATTTGAGATGAATCGTTAAAATCACAATACTTTTTACAAGATAAAGAAATGTCAACTTTCGAAATCAAGATATACTTTCGATTCGAGATTTATCATACAAGAATGGTTTCGAAATAGTAAATATTGTCTTTTAGACTGTATCGATTCAAAGAATTGTAAAAATTATATTATTTATGAATGTAATTCCGAAGGATTAAGGTGATCCATTCTAAATATCTTTGAAATCAATAAGTAAAAATTACTTAACCTGTGATAAAATCCACCGCTGCCAATTTTGTAACGTCACATGCGTGAGTGAAATGCAATTTGAACATTTTAATAAAGACACTCTCATCTAGGTTAATTAAAACCCTTTTATTTTAGGGTTCACAGCACACGGATACATCACATCACAGGAATACTTATAAGAAATACATAAAAGACATTTTCACACAGAACACGCATAACTACTAGAGAAAGG
>BMAW01114504.1:16753-100585 GCA_019974015.1 Nephila pilipes | reverse complement strand
AAAAATCTTTATTTTTCATATGACACCACACAGGTGGCGTTAGCTAACTTGTTAAGTATGGGGACCTTACACACCACACACATAATAACCCATATTGTGTTAATTTTATTCAGTTCTACAAATAAATGTTTTGAAATATTTTAATTTAACTTAAAACCATTACATATAAAAATAATAAGACGAAAGAATTGTCTTCACATCGAAAACTTTGTCCAAAGTCCTTTCAATCCTTAATTAAAAGGGATCACATGGAAACAATTATGAAGATTTAAGATAGCACATTATTTGATACGGGAAAAAAATAAATAGATAGAATATGATGTGATAAAATAATATATAAAGCAATACGTAGAAAACACAAAAACCGCGCAGGATATCACTATAGAATTGCTTCAATGATTTCTCAGCCTTTTAAGCACTGGGAAATGTTGATAAAGGTGGCCCAATGCGGCCCTTGGTCTTTTTTGCGATGATGCAATGGTTGCATCATAAGCTGGGAGATTTCGAAGCAATTCATTTGGAATTTGAGGGATCCTGTTGAAAAAGGTAAAAGATTGTTTTTTAATGAACTCTAAAATGGGTTCAATTTTTAGATCATTATGCAGGACTTCGTTCCTAACGAACCAAGGAGCATTAATCATTTTTCTGAGTTGAATATTTTGAAAGACGTGCAGTCGTTTCAGAAGAGTGGTTGCCGCTGACGCCCATATGGGCGAAGCATACAACATGATTGGTCTTAAGATGGACTTGTAGAGCAAAATTTTGTGCCGGATCGCCAGCTTGCTCTTGCGAGAAATCAAGCGTGTCAGCAATCTGCTCATTCCGCAAGCCTTTTGATAGGCTTTTCGGATATGGTGGGCAAAAGTCAATTTTGAGTCAAGAATTAACCCTAGATACTTGTATTCAGTGACCCAGGGGACGGGTTGGTCGAAAATGGTGACTGTTGGCAAATTGCCAATACACCGTTGTTTCGTAAAGAGGAGGCAAGCGCTTTTAGATGCATTAACTTTAATTTTCCAGTTAATGAGCCAGAGCTGTAATCGAGAGATATATTTCTGCAATCTTGCAATAATTTTACGATTGCAGATGTCTTGGGACATGATGGCAGTATCGTCGGCATACATCGCCAAATGTATGTTAGATGCCTTTGGGATGTCATTTACGTATAAGGAGAAGATTTTTGGACTTAAAATTGACCCCTGTGGTGCGCCACTGAGAATTGGTCTGGGTGAGGAGACTGCATTTTCAACTCGGACCCGGAAACTACGAGAATCCAGGAACGAGTGAATAATTTTGATTAATTGGTCTGAAATATCAAGTCGCATCATCTTGGAAATGAGCCCATCGTGCCAAATTTTATCGAAAGCTTTAGCAATATCGATAAAAAGCATACCCGTGGCTTTTTTATTGGAAAAGCCGTTTTGGACTGTCTCAGTGACCCTGAGTAACTGAGTTACTGTAGAGCACTTTGGGACGAAGCCATACTGCTCTGGAATAATAATATTCCTGGCTAAGCAGAATTGGTCCAGGCGATTCAGAATAACATATTCGTATGCTTTGCTAAGCGAGCTGAGTAACGATATGGGGCGATAATTTTGAGGATTTGTATCATCAGAATTCGGCTTGAGAATTGGGACCACCACGGCAGTCTTCCAAGCCCTTGGAAAATGGCAGTTCTCCATCAAATAATTTAAGAGCAGCGTAAAAAGAACAATAAATTTTAATGGGAGATTCTTAAGGATGCGATTTGAAATAAGATCCAATCCCGGTGCTTTTTTGATTTTAGTTCTTTTGATAAAGTCCAAAATTTCGCTAGCCTGGACTGGTTCCAGGTCTATACAGGTGGGGGATGCCAAAAATCTTTGGACTTTTCGTTGAGTAAGTTCTGAGAATCTAGGATTCTCGTCAGCATTTGGTTCAAATTGTTTTTGAAGGCTGTTCGCTATAATTTCTGCCTTTTCAATAGGAGCTACAGCAATACTGCCTAAAGCCCCCCTCAAGGGCGGAATGGTATGAAAAGGCTTTCTGAGTCGGGAGGTTTCCCTCCAAAGAGTGTTTGTATCAGGTGAGAGGTCTTCAATGTATTTTTCCCACCTGGACTGGGAAAAGTGTTTAATATCTCTCGATATCTCATTACTGATTGCACGGAGTTCAATTTTAATAGCCGGATCCCTAGTCCTTTGCCAGAATCTCCGTACATGATTTTTGTGCCGAATTTTAGTTCTAATTTCTATAGGGAGTCGAAGAGGAGGTGGTTTAAATTTTGGTTTTGAGGCCGTCACAAGTGCCTCGGAAATAATTTCACCAATTTTGTCGATAGAATTTTCAATATCGGCATTGCTGGAGGATTCAGGAATGGGGAGGGGTTTAGAATTTAAAATAAATCTAAAATTCTCCCAATTGGTAGAGAGTTGCTCTGGAATTTTGATAAAAGCAGAGTTTGTATTCAGAGTCAAAATGACCGGTAAATGATCAGAATTTAGATCATGAATGACTCTGATATCATAATTAAAGGGAATATTTTTGAGGATAGCAAGATCAATAATAGAATCCCTCGCCCCCGGCCGGGAGAGTGGGTTCAAATGTGTAGGGGTGTACGGTGCGATAACCCTAACATTTGGAGTTCTGCTTATCAAATTTTTCAGTTTATAGCCGAAAGTGTTTGATCTTGTATCGTGCCAGTCTTTATGACAGGCATTCATATCTCCAGCAATGATCGTGTTTTGACCAGAATTAAGGATTTTAATAAAATCCTCCTCCGGAAATTGATGTCTATTTAATGGGGTTCTGCGAACATAAGCAGAAACTATTCGCAGTGGAGGGTAATTATTAATTTTGATTTCAATAGCAGTAGCATCTATATACTGTACCCTTGGCAAGAGGACTCTGCAATGTTCATAATTTCGTTTACAGTATATAGCGGTGCCTCCGTCGATACGAGGAGTTAAAGTAATCCTATCGTCTTTGTAAAGACGATAGTTGGCGATCTGGGGTTCGTGCCCCGGCTGGAGCTTTGTTTCCTGAACCAAAAACAGATCAAAATTATGCTCTGTGACGAAATCTCTTACTTCGTCAATTTTGGAACGCAAACCATTTGCGTTCCAGAAACCAATTGAAATGTCGTGTACGTCACGATTGAATTTTAATGTTGGGGTAGGGCGCGATAAGCGCGCCCGTGCTTAAGTGCGACATAGGCCTCGAAAATGATGCAGGCCTTGTCTTCAGCCGCTGTGACCTGGCGGAGGGCTGGGAGACATTCCCTGAATGCCCGAGCAAATAATTGCTCATCAACATTTGCGTCACTCGCGATTGATACCACAGCACGGAAAGTTTCAGCGAAATTCCCGTTGCTGGGGTGGGGCGCAGAATTTGGGATATGGCTAGTTGATTGCTCCTGGATTTGTCCGGAGACAATTTGGGAGTAAGAAATTTGGGGAGTGGCCTGTCGGTAACTTTCCACAGGACGCTGGTTCTTGGTAACAGTAACCTTTTTGGGAGTAGGTTTTTTAGAATTATTATTGGAATTATTTTTAGGGCTTGAATTTTTGCCCTTAGGAAATCGGGGGCATTGGCGCCAATTCGCCGCATGCTCCCCACCACAGTTAGCACAGCGCAAAGGAGTTTCGAAGTCATTAGGGCAATCTCTTGCCCTATGAGATCCAGCGCATTTTACGCACTTAATTGGGAGGTGGCAAACCTCAGAGGAGTGGAAAAACCCCTGACACCTCCAGCATTGAGAGGGGCGCTTTACTAACGATTTATATTTTACCGAAATGTGTAAACCAAACACGTATGGGTCTATTTGCTAAATTATGTCGGCGGCAGAGCTATTTCCCTATCAGTTCGAAGTTTATCAAGGTGGTTGCCTTATAGCTTCTGTTGGGGAAACAATTCAGGGGGAAAAAATATTACGTTTTACGGGAAACTGTAATAGTTGTCATTTTGATGTTTTATTTAAATAGTTGGATTAACAAATAGAAGTAAAGTTAATCCTGGTTATGATAATGTGAAACAAAATGAAGAAAATGTGTCATCTTTAGTGTTTCAGCCTCAAGAAAATGTGTCTGTGTTAGTTTCAAAGACTCAATCAATATCTAACATTGATTTTTCAAGTTCAAGTGAATCAATTATTAATGATGTAATATCTCTTCAACTAAATAAAGGTAAAAGAAATGAAGAAAAATATTCACAAATTCAATTAGATATAAACAAGTAAGACCAGCTGCTACAAAATATATTCAAAGTCATCCTGAAGAACATAGAGAAGCTGCTTCAAAATATACTAAAAGCCATCCAGAAGAACATAGAGATGCTGCTTCAAAATATACTAAAAGCCATCCTGAAGTACATAGAGCGTAAGAAAATACTTTTCTAATACCCCCCACGTGAATCAGGCAGCTGTAATTAAATACAATGATAAAAGATCAAAAGTTAATTTAGCGCCATGGACTTCCAAAAATTTGTCTGGTTTTAAATATGAAATATATATTGACTATTCAAATGATAAAATTGTCAGTATCGGAAAACGTTTGCCCTGTTCGAGGTGCCGTGCTTTAAAAGGATAGAAGAACCTCCAGGAATGTGCTGGAGTGGTGGTCAAGTCCTGCTTCCTGTTATTAGATCCTTCCCTGAACCTTTGAATAGTCTTCTTAGCCATAAGAATCAGCTTTCAGAACATTTTCTTTCTACAATTCGCAAGTATAAGGGATGTTTTCAGTTGACGTCATTCGGAGCAAAAGAATTGAAGGAAGGAAATTTTGTGCCAACATTTAAAGCCCAGGGCCAGGTATACCACAGGATAGGTAGCCTATTGGCTGAGCCTCCTCAACAACCTTCTTTTCTTCAGTTTTACTTTCTCTGTGATGATGAATGTGAAAGAAACATTCATTGTGGTATTTTCCCAGGTGTTAAGCCAGAATTAGCCAATTACAAAAGGAGCTACATAAACATAACAGGTATATTCACGATTTCAAAGCTGCTGTTGATTCAGTTCCTAAAGACCAAAAGGAGTTCAAGGTTATAATTAATGCCGATAAAAAACCATCTAGAGAACACAAAGGTCGTTTCAATGCTCCAATTTTCTTGATATTTTATGTATAGGTTCCAAAATATAATATTATCGTCTGCCCAGCGAAGCGGGCGGGTATCAGCTAGTATATATATATAAGCGAAATACCACTGACTGACTCATCACGAGATCTCAAAGACTGTACAACCGATTGACTTGAAATTTAGCATAGTTACTCCTTTTACGATGTAGATGCTCACAAAGAACGGATTTTAAGGAACTGTTATCCAAAATGTAATTTTCATTCGTTAATCTACTCTTATCCGTCGGTTATGTAATTTTGGCGACTTTATCGCCAAACATGATATGACCGACGCCAAACGGAACATATTTTTTTTATATGTATACTGTGTATTGTCGCCAATTAAGTTTACTTGGTGAGAATTGCGCGAGCGGAATGGAAAAATACCAAATAATTTTATATTGAAGCGATGATGGAGGATTGGCAAGAATTTGGCGAAGGGTCTCTCTTTATGTGAAATTTCGTACATGTCGAAAATAGAAAACTTACATATTTAGCGATAGAAATAAATGAGTTTGGAATCCCACGGTTGGTGAAAGTGTAGTTTAGTTCCAAAACGTAGCGGGATTTTGAAAAATACTAAAACGGCGACTTCTTACGGAGTAGCGCACACGCAATACAATCTTCGTTCACTGGAGGACCTCGCTACATGCAAAAACGAACTGAAGAGGGTATGACATACGTAAGATATTTTGGAAGTCCCGAATTGCACGACTTATTTTTAGGATTGCAGTCACTTGCAATCCTAAATGGTCAGAAATCAAAATGTCTTGAGGCAAGGACAAAAATCTTATGATATACACGATGCCCTTGCGAGGGTATTTCATTTGAAAGTTAAGCACATAATGAATATTCTGACAAAAGGTTTCATCTTTGGCAATACTAGGTAAAACATGTATACGACGGAATGAAGTTTATCCATATTATTTATATATGAGGTGAATTTTTACTAATTTTTTTTTTATTTTTCTCATATATAGTTGAATGTCGAGGATAACCATTATTACAGACAATCAATTTCTTAAAATTTTAAATTTAGATTATCATTAAAGTTTTAAAAATTGAAAATTTTCTTGATATCTTACGTATAGATTCCAAAATATTGTATTATCGTCTGTCCAGCTAAGCGGACGGGAATCAGCTAGTAAGTAAATATGTATGACATCATAATAAAATGTTTTACAGCGTCAGTCTTGTTATTTAATAGCCACACCTCGTATTCAGAAAAAAAAATATTCGTAGCTTAATTGTCCATAGTTTTATCAAATACGATGGTTATTAGTCTAATCGATCTGCATTAAGAAAATGGATTTGGGTCCTATAATGAAAAGAGAGGGAATGAAATATCAATGAAGCAACTGAGTTGATATGTTCTGAAAAAGGAAGGAAACTACAAGTTGCGACGCAGTAATGAAACTAAATGGAAATTTCTTAAGTACCATTTATACTTCTTTCTCTGTTTATAATATTAGAATTAACTTAGAGTATACTTACAAAAATTCTGAACTATTTCGAGAGTGGTTTTTCAATGTTTAAAATGTAAGACTAATTTTTTGAATGTTCAATCTAATTATATTTGTTCTGGAATCTAAGTCAAAATCGTGCTTTCATGATAGAAGAGTTATTTAAAAAATTATTTGGGGAGTTACTTGCTTTTTCATCCTTCCCTGGAGACAGGTGGTCACAGTTGTGGACTCGTAGCCGGGGTTATTTTCTTCGAGTTATGGGTTCGAGCCCTAATGCCACTAAAGACCTTTCGTACAGCGGGGATGATGCACATTAAATCTGGTAGAGGATCCTAGTCCTCCCACTAGTGTAGAAATTCGGAAAGGGTGGTATATTCCTCGTCACGTGATCGGGGTTCAAAATTACGAAGTATGTCGCAAATAGTCCTCGTCTCGTGATCGAGGTTCAAAATTACGAAGTATGTCGCAAATAGTCCTCGTATGCTTCTTATAGTGGCGTTAATAAGCAATCACTACTTTTAGTTTCAATTGCACATGGTAAAAGAAACCTACGACAATCATAAAGCCTTTAATGAAACTTTCTTGGTAAATTGAGAAACAGGTTTGGAATTCCATGAATTTTCCTTTTTCTCCCCATTTTCGGCAGTAAAGACTTTTTTATTTACTGTCTTTTACAATACAATATATTTCCTTTCATTGCCTGGTAAATGGTTTCCATATAGGGCTCTGCAAAATATCTTACGTTTGGCCACATGCCTCAACAAAAGAAGGTGAACATTATATTTTTTTACCTTTTTTAAATTTTAAATCTCTTGGTTTTATTATTTTGTTTATTGCTGCAACAGATACTGGTAAATGAATAGTAATTTCTTGTCGTGACCGTAGATTTTCATTTATTACCATTGGCTTGATTTTTGGTATATACAAACAATACAAACCTTTTTAGGATATTCATTCGGAATCTTCTTTGTTTGAAACAATGTTTGGAGATTTTAACCTTTCCGTTTTATAATATTTTATATTTTGCTTTCAGAAATTGTTTTATACCATGCGTTTTTCTGTGTAGTTTAATCACGGAATGAGAATATTTTCCCTCGGAAATCACGAAAACGATGTTCCGATTCATAGCTTGTTTACATCCGCCATTTTGAAAGAAGAATAAATTTGAAAGTATCAGAAGATAATTTTAAATAATGGTACTATTACACAGAATTTTGTCCTAAAAATATTTGTATTCTTAAATCTTACATCGAAATTGTTCTAAAAATGAGTAAATATCGCTTGTGTATGAAAAAATCTTAACAACTTACCGGGTTTTTTTTTTTTTTTTTTTTTACTAATATCAGTGGTTGGAAAAGCGAATCAGTTAAAAATTCTAAATCCCATTGCAGCTTTCCGATAATGGCAATAGATTTGTTTAATACCTTTCGCAACAAGATTTGTGAAAGCATACTCATTGTTGGCAATTAGTGATACAAGCAAAGAAATAGAAAAAAAAAAAAATTAAACGTATGAAGACATGTAATGAATAACATCATCTAATACTCAAGAATTAACTTCGGGTTAATAAACTATTTGCCCTTTTACAGATGTAATACTTAAAGTTAAAAATTGTCAATAAAAAGAATAATATGTATTCCACATTTCTCTTGTTTTATGAATCGATTATATAATTTTGGATTCGAAGTATTTTTTTCATTCGGCATGCATTTTTAAATCTACTGCAAACTGTGTATAGAGTATCTGGAACATCTTCAAAACATTACATCTACACGTACTTTAATGTCTCTATGTATTTCACTCGCACAGATACGCTTCACTAACCATCAAAATATATCAAAAAATGGTTCTTCATGTTAACACGCGTCCTCGTAGCGTTCTATTTCTGAACTACAGGATCGATTCCTCATCCTGCACGTGTCGTTTACCGGTGAACTTATTTCGTCAGCTAGCTCTGTTCCGAATCGACACGTGCTTATGACGTCACGAGAAGCTCGTGAAGGACAACGATGTCTCACGGTTTCGTTTCGTCTGCCGAAATGGAATTGTTATATCAGAGAAATATTCTTCAGTTCTTGTGTCCTTTCGTGTCCGTGGCTAATGGTGAAACAAAAATGGAAAGTATGGAATGTTCTGTTCGGCAATACCGTATTATATATTTTTTTTCGCTCTTGATATTTTGTGGTCATGTTTTTTTTTTTATTTAAAATTCTAATCTTTACATTTTTTGACGTAATGATTTTGAATTTTAAATAGTTGGAATCTTTTCAATTATTACAGAAGGAAACTAATTTGTTCTTCGAATGATTTTTTTTTTTTTTTTTTTTGCTTTCAAATATTCATAGACAAATAAAATTGAGCTCGTATAAGAGTTAAACTGACTCATTTTTCCCCCATTAAAATATGGCAGAAATAGTGACTTTTTTCCCAACGTGAAGAATTACCTTTTAGTAGCGGAGTTGAACAATGATGAAGGAGCATTCTAATTTCCACCATTGAAAAGAAACGTGTTCACTCTAAAAGCGACATAAGAGAAACCAGACTGTGGTTCTACCGTAACCTATTAATCGCTTTGAATTTTTAATAGCTTCACACCGCGGCATAATTTCGCATTTAATTAATACTTTTTCATATTTACAATGTAAAATAAATAGAAAAGAATTAGCTAAATTCAAAAGGAAATATTTTTTGAGCAAAAATTAAATTATTTCTAGGCTTAAGAGACAAAAGTTATTGATAGAAAAATAATTTATGTTACAAAATTAAATAAACAAGTGAAATATTATAATAATAAAATGTTAACAAAAATTTGTAAAGCCAGATCCCTCTAATTGCCGGCACCATTCAATAACAATGATTAAAAACGAAATTACGACGTTACACGTGTCAGAATATTATCTTAAAAAGAAACTCTCAAGCTGTCTGATTTTAAATAGAAACGAAATTTGGAAAGATATTGCTTTCCCTTTTATTTGGTTATGCATAAAAAATTATCTGCTTTCACTTTTGCAATACCCTCTTTTGAAATCACTCATTTGTCTACCAACTTGCTGATTTCAGACAGATCTTTGAGCAGACCACACGTGACTTATAAAGGCATTTTAGATAAATGTTCCACTTTTAACGGTCACGTGTAGAAATCTTCGTTTCCTGTATCATTTATTCCATCCCCTATAGAGGACTACATTTGACTTTTCCCATTTTTCTTCTTGACAGTTTCAAAAGTCTTTTAAAGAAATTTAATATTGTCTTCTTTTCGTATCCTCTTTTTCGTTATTAAATATTTATCTTTTTCATTACATATTCAACAATTTATAAAAAGTATCAGTTATACTTTCTATTCTTTGATTCACATATTCTCTCTCTCTTCGATATTCTATATACCAGAGAATATCGTAAAGGCTTAACAATTACTAAGAAATAACCCAGATGTCTGGATAAAACTTTTCTGCATATTAATTGATCTTTATGTACATAATGTTGGGATCGACAGCTGCTAATGTTGATTTGTTTGGTTTGAGGAAGCCGCAGATTGAAGTATTCCGCTGTATCATAAAGTTTTAACTATTATTTCGGAGTATCGTTTTTTAATTATAACTAAAAATATTTGAGACAGAAACTTAATTTCTATTACTTATTCTAAAGATTTCTCTAAAAAGTCTACACCTATAGTAATACAATTCTTCTCGCGTTTCTTGACCTTTCGAAAGTCGCTTCCTCGTCACTTGACTGCGGTTCAAAATTACGAGGTCCGTCGCCAACAGCCCTCGTGCTGCTTCTAGTGCGAAGTTAATTAAACAAACCAGTCGAAGGTCGCCATTGCACAACTCAGCAGATTGAACTCTTATCTTTTTCATACTGCATATTACTACTATCTACGGCTTCTTGAAACCAAACCAATCGATATTAACAGCCGTAATTTACAACGTATTGTATATAAGGATCAATTAATACGCTGAATATATATATATATAAATTTTATCCGGTTTTTTCTTAGAATAATAAAATTTTACGATACCCTACGTAACTGTTAGAAATACTCGAAATCAGACGATTTTAAGTTTCATGTAATTATTCGCGGATTTAAATAAATAAGAAAAACTTAGTTTCAAAATTTGCCTATTGCTTTTATTTTTTAAAGAATACTGAAAAAAAAATTGAATTCTAACTTTTAGTTGTATCGTTTTATGTCTAAGATTTCCTTTTATCATATGTGGGGGGGGGGGCTTCTATTTTATGGTCACCTCGTCTACAGTCTGTTTTAAGCGAAACAATATTGTTTTAAAATCCAATTCGTTTCGAAATCCTGAGAGTGAGAGAGAGAGAAATTAACGGGAACAAGAAAACAGAGGAAATTTTTTTTCTAATTATAAAAGCATCTGTCTCCCCTAAATTTCTTGATAATAATACGGAGGACGTAAATGTCTAAAAAGTTATACATGTCTGAAAATTCTTGAAAAAATAGTATTATAAATTGAAAAAATATATATTTTTCGAAATACTTTTGCATTTATATTTTATTATCTAGATGAGTGAGTGATAGTATTTTTGATGGCGCAAGAGCCAGGTGTGGTCAATCTGCGCCAAATCAGGTCAAGCTGTGATCTAGACGCTCGAAAAATCGAAAAAAGATAAAAACTGGTCGAGAAAGAGAGTCGAAAATAGAGAATAGTCGCTAGGATTTCCCGGGGACGCGTCACCTATGTTTACCAAAGACAGTAAACGCCAGGGAAAGAAAAAAATAAAGGATCACTGGGGGTGGGTTTCGGGGTCATGATGCCCGTAGCTATCTAAAGATGATAAGTCCCAGAAGTATTTTTACCCAGGAGTTAAACGCTGTATTAGGGTTTTGTATCTCCTTTTTGTAGGATAGGATGGAAGGAAGGAAGCGGTACACTATTGATAAAAGACCCCCATCTTCGTAGCTGTGATTTTCGAATCGAGGAATAGGACTGACTCCTGAGACTGTCATACGGAATGCAGCTTTTTTACTTATTACTGTGCTTTAAGATTATTACTGAAATCGTATGTAATTTTGATGAGTAAGAGGTATTTTTCGTAATTACATTAAGGTACGACATTTCAAGGTCCTGTATACGTAATATTACTTAATAGCGACATTAATGCAAACAAAAGTTTTTTTTTCTATAAGAATTTGCAGATTTTACTTTAATAACGATGATATATTTTAAATAACAGCTGCATAGAAGGATAAAACACAAACGGTGAATCATAGCCTTAATTCTATGTAATATCATTTCAATTCGCATTTTTCTGCAATGACGCAAAGATGCACATGAACGATAAAGATATAATTGAGGAGATTTAACTTTAAAAGAAGTATTTAATGAAGAGAGAGAATAAAGTTGAACACACATATCATTAACTACAAAAATGTTCTTATTTAAACGTAAATGAAATTCGACTCATTAAATTCTATTTTCGGATTCAAGAAACGTTTTTCATCTCAAGGGCTTACAAAATAAAAACTATCATAGTTCTGAAACAAACAAAAAATGCAAAATTGGCAATGTTTTGCAGATGACTTTTTAAAAATCATAAGATTTAATAACGACTCTTTTATCAAGCCACGAAGTTGATCATTTTCCTAATATATTAAAAGAATTCTCCTAAGAGTATCTGAGAAGAAATGAAACTTTTTTCTTTCCATTTTCAATATCCATAAACCTAAAATTTTTTAATAATTTGAGATTTTATCCTAAAAATGAAGGGCACATTAATAAGAAGTATACATCTCATTTAATACCTAAAGAATTTTTAAAATACATCAAATTTAAATTTATATCCCCCTCCCCATCCTCTCGTTTTTGAATCAGGTTTAAGGATAAAAATATATCGCTTTTTTACGTAAAGACAAATTAAGAACTAATTAATTAGTAAATGTAACTCATACGATCACGTTTTCTGGATATCGTTTTATCCATTTACATGTAACATTGGTGTCTGCGCACGTGTGATTTTTCAGTGGCTACTGCTTCAAAATTCGATCACCTATTTCCGTCCTGTTGCACCAGCTGTGCTCTTAAAATTCACATCTTCAACAGCTGCCAGAAATATTTCTGAACAATTTGCATTTATCATCGTTCGTTTTGATACACCGTTTCCGAAAAAAGAAAGGTGGCCGTTTTCAAACGCTGTTACGATTTTATGTAACTTTACTAAGTTTGCTTGAATAATAAAAAAAAAAGCAAACTGTATTGAAATCCCACTGGTAATTTAATTTAATTACAGCAATTCGAACCGTGAGACAACGATGAGAATTGGTGATGAATGCAAAACATAGTGTTTTTTCGATCTGGCTCAAATTTCATTTCTCTCACTCTGTTTTATTATTATTATTTTCTTTTTTAGGTTTTCATCGTAATTGAAGCAGAAATCTTTCTTTGCTTAAGTTTGCACTGCGCATGTTAACAATCAGTATTGTTCAGATTCTTGTCCATATTGGCAGCAGTGATTGTTAAGAAAACGCTGCTGTAAATATCAGCGAAGTTATGCATTCTAAAAAGTTTTTTATTCCTCACAAATTCATATTCTAAATTCTTGTTTATATGTTGTTAATATATTGTGTTTGTCATTAGAGAACTCGTATTCTTTTGAGTAAACAGCACGGTTTTACTTTGAAATCCACGCGCGTGTGTGGCCCGTCAAACTAATCAATATCTATTTATCTTCGTTTATTTTCCTTACCTCCGTTCATCAAGTAATCAATTTCTTATCTAGACAGAGTGATTTAAGGAATATAAATAAATTTTAAGCATTTTTGTAATATAATTTTTGATGTCGTATTAGATCTGTTCTGCGTATTATTAATCTACAAAATAAACTTGATAAGATATGATTTAATTCTTTTTCAATAAATATTGGATCAGAATAATATAACGGATTATTTGTAATCGAATTCGCAGTTTTTTAAATTCCTACTATTGGCTCACACTCTCCTTATATATATATATATATATCTTGTTCAAATTTTCAGTCGTTAATAAAATTAAAATACTTTTTATTCATCCACTCAAGTTCAAATACATTTTTTTAAACTTGTAATAGATGACACTTGATCTTAATACAGTTTTTTTCAAATATCAATTCATTTAATTAAATTTAATTGGTGAAAATGCAGTTTTGCCCAACCACTTGGCGCGATTTCAAAAATTGCCGAACTTGGCGTTTTTTCTTTGGTCGAACTTTAAGTCCGCGAAATGGCCCAGGGTAGCCACATTTGGCAAAATACCGCCAAATAATTCCTGTCGCTAAGGGTGGTTGGGCTAAACTGTTCTTGCAAACTCTGTCATACGTATATACATATTTATTTTAATTGTAATTATTTAATCAAAAGAAATAAGAAATTTTTTTGTTGACCTTAGTAGGAATAGACTTAAATTTTTTTTATATATTATTTGTTTTACCTTAGGTGAACTCTTCCGAAAATCATCATGAGATACCAGTCACATGAGTTGATGACTCACTTTTCTAAATTTCTACACTACGAGACTTTAACATTTTCTTGAATTTAAAAGAAAGAAGATGCTTAAGACAAAGCTTAGATTTAAAAGAAAGTAGCGTCTTAATTAATTATTGCTTATATTATTAGAAAAAAACTTAAGTACTTGCTTATATTTCTATAAATTCCATGCATGAAATTAAGTATCTCACTTTCCAACTATTTTAATTTCGAGAATGTAATATTAATTCTAAGGAATGAAAAAAAATGTTTTTGCATTCTATATTTTATTGGTTCACTTACGGTTTTTCTGTTTCGAAAAATGTTTTGAAATATTTTACAAAATCAAGAAGAAAATGTAATTTCGCAGAAACCTTCCTTATTTTTTGCTCTTTCTGTTGTACTTTATTGAATTTAAATAAATACAATAGTCAAGGTTTGAGGTAATAATTGGAAATTAAATCAGATTATTATTGAGCTTATACAATCAGATTGATTGGTAGAGAAGTCTGGCTTGAAATCCTTTTCCGTTACAAACCCCAATTACCACCATTACTATTCATCTGAAGGTTTACGGAGCTTGTATATATATACATATATGTATGATTTAATTATAGTATCTAATTTAATTTATTAATTTATCCCGTATTTTATGTTAACTATCACAGTGAGGAGTTCATCTTTAACAAATGATCAAACTTTCCTAATAAGTCATAGCTTTAAATAAATAAAGAGGTTAAAAAAAATCTAAAAAAGTAAATCAACTGAGATGAACAAAGAAATAGAAAAGTATAATAACAAAAGAAACACACCAAAAAAATAAAAAATAAAAAAATAAATAAAAACATGATTTAAAAACAAAACCGTAGAAAACTTAAACTTCCATATATATTCGCAGAGACTACAAAAGGTAAGCAAAGTGATAGAAGTAATGTTCATAAATACAGCCAAAAAACTCTCACACAAAAATTTAATCAACAATGACAAATTTCTACATAATAAAAAGTTTAGTGACTTCAAAGACAAATCATTTAAAATCAAGTACACATCCCTCTATCTACAAAGTTAGAATTTGAAAAAAAAGATCCAATTCAACTATTTATTTACAACACTTTTAGTTTAATACAAAAAAAAAAAAGATTTTTTAAACAATGAAACGAAGAAAAAACCAAAATTGAATAGATCAATACGAATTAATAGCTTCAGAGAGAGAAAAAATAATTCTCAAACAAAATTATGAAAAAAAATGTTTTATTTCGTAATTTATGTATTTTAAATTCGTTTTAGAAAATTGAGTATTCCACTTTATTTAAATTAGACATATAAATATATATATATATATTTACTTAAATTCACTATCGAAAAAAATAAAATATTTTTATCAAAAACAAAAATAATTAATCAAATTAAAAAATAATAATTTTTATTAAAAACAAAAATAATACCAATAATTTTAAACTATTACAACCAAGTTAAATGAAGATAATTTTACCAAGAAACACAAAGCATATCACAAGAGAAAAGTACTAAGAAAATTACAAAAATGTAGTGTAATTTAAATACTATCTCAGACTTTGTATTGAGAATAGTGTGCTTAAACTAGTTCTGTTGATCCAATATCAGAACTTAAATAATTACATAATCATTTATGGTATAAATCAACGGCGGATAATTGCTGTGGCTCGGGAACCACTTTGTGGAAGAGGAGGCTAGCGGTTGGGCATATATTTTAAAAGAATTGCCTTCACTATTTAACTTTGCATTCCAGAAGAGATATAAATTGTACCACATTGTAAAATCAGTAAATATAAATTGAATAAATAGTGGGAGTTTTATTAAATTTATATATTTGTGTGCTAATTTCATATAATCTCTAGATGCAAGTACATTTAATTTTAGAATCCGTTTAATGAGACATATGTACCCTATCACACCTTTTTATTCATTCATTTATTTTGAAATCAGATGTGAGATTGCTTGTTGAGATTCTCATCACAGACTGCAAGTTAATGTCTGTCAAAGAGCATCTACGTTAACTTTTGTTGATCTTGAAACAAGAAATATTTTGCTGACAAATATATGTAGACCCAAATACAGAGAACATTTTCCCAGCAAATTTCTCCATACGTGAAAGGTTTTCATCATACAAAAATTTGTAAACCTCAACTAATCTTACAGCATTAAACGTTTCTTTCAGAAACATTTCTTCAGACTGCGTGTCAGCAAGTTCAAGCTGCAACTCATCAGGTGCTTTGTCAATATCAACAACGAATGGGTAAGACAGCGATTTGAATTTAAACTCACTTTTCTTTTTAAGTCCTGAAATTTTCTACAGTGTAAGTCTTCCAATTTTATAACTGAGGATCCCTAATTTTAGCAGAAACGCACACTTTCAGTCATTTTCTGTTTTCCAAATACAGGGAATATGATAATAATTGCCTTCTCCTTCTTTCCTTGCAAAAAGACCTAGGTCTGCTTTGAATGATTTTACGCTCAGATAATAAATCTCAGTTCAAGATGGATTTTCCCTGGTATAGACCAAGAATCAGCAATCTCAAAATCGAACATAATTAAACCAAAGGAAACAAATACTTTTAAACTATAACAAATAAACGTAATCTTATTTATACGCATTATTTGTATTGTTAAGGTAGATGGGACATTAACGTGTATTTGTAAACGGCATTCTACTTCAAAGGTATAACTAAACATGAAAAGAACTATATATATATATATATATATATATATATATATATATATATATATACTTTTGCAGTAAATTGCCTTTTACAAAAACACCACGTCAATGTCCCATCTAGTTTAACAATACAAATAACGATTGAAGGATTAAGTTTCTGATATAAGTTCTGTAAATAGATGATTCTTAGAATTAAATGTGACACAAAGAATTATATGATATTATACTAGGAGGTTGCTTTATGCCAGAATTGTGAACCGGTTGGAACTTTAATTTGATATTTCAACAATCATCTGAGTTATACACAGTTTCAAAATGGCTGATATTTTTTAAAATTGTTTTGTTTCAGTAGCACCTTATCAAAGTTGCACATATTTTTTTAATGAGATTTGTAATTTGCAATCATGTGACGAAAATCATGTTAGGTCTGACATCTCACATTCCAATTCTCTACATTTTTTAATATATTATAAAATAAAGTAATTTAAGTCATAGATAATTATTTAGCAGCCTCCATTTTTCCTAGGGTAAAATTTATGGAATGACCGTTATATCCTTTGTTTGGTTCTTTTTTATGGGATATAGAATAACAAAGGCTATTATTCTCCCTTATATTATTTCGCTTCCTATGCTAGATCTAATTAAAGACACTTAACTGCCACCATTCGGCATTAAACAGTGGCATAACTAAAAGTTAAAGCTTATTGCGTAATCAGTCAGTGTTGAAAAATGAATTCTTTGCTGGACTTTGCTTCTAGTTTGGGCTCTTTAAAAGGGCCTTACTTTAGTTCAATTGGGTCACAAATTCCCGTATGGTGAGATGGCAGCACAAGTCATGTTTTCGCTCTTTGACACCACGGTTTACAATTATAAGATCCGTTATTAATAGACATATATAGTTCTAGAGTAGTGGTTATCAACGAGGGAGGTATCTCTCACCGGTGGGAGTTGAAAAAAATCTAGGAAGACGTTTTTAATTCAAGGCTAATTTAAGGGGAGTTGAGGACCCACTGCTTTCCCACCCTCTCCTTGGCAATACTTGCAGGAACACTGAAAAGCTTAATTAATATTAAAGATCTTCAAATCAACTGTTTCAGATAGTTCTAAATGTTTGTTAAGTAAGCTCTGTCCGTAAAAGTAAGTATTGATATCATTGCACAGCTTTGTATTCAATTCATTTTCAACATTAACAAGTTAATGCTTTGTTCCGAGCATATTGTTAACAGTATCATTTCTTCTCAAAATTATTGTTTTAACAGCATGAAATAAAACATTCAAAGAAAGAAGAAAATGAATGCTATAGTATGATAACTTTTTTTTCTTCTAACTTTAGGTAGTATTTTTAAATATTTATTAAAGTTCTGAAAACTCACAACTACATCCCTGATTTAAAGAGCGGAAGGGTCGCAATGTTTTTTCTCTGAAAATGGAGCGATGTATGATATTTTTCTGGAAAGAGGCGATTGGTGAAAAAAGGTTGGGAAAAAAACTATGCTCTACAGCGAAATTAATTCAACACACCAAATATTCTGTTAAATGATTTTGATGCGTTAATTAAATACCAGTATGTATTACTATGCAAATGCATTTACGCTTCAAGCGAATATACTATATGGATATTTTTACTCAATTATTGCAATTCAGAATATTATTACGAACCCGAAATGACGCTTTCCTGCAAAGTTTCTTATACAAGGAAAAGAGAAATTGTCAGAGATTGCGTCAGTCAGCCCAGGAAAGCTTAAGCAAAGACCCCTTAACCTTAGCGACTAATTTGGCGACTTGGTGAGAAACTTGGCTACTTTGGTAAAAAATCGAAGATTCTGGAAAGTCAGAATCTCGAATAATAGGAAAATCTCGACTGGAAGAAAAGTTACGGGCTTTTTCTGAATTTCCTCATTGATGTCACACCTAGCAGAAGCAGTTTTTAATATGGAGATAATCGAAGCATGAGCGAATCGATTGGAATCAACCGGCGTTGGCTAAGTGGATCTACTGAGACATTGTAGGTAGCGTGACATAGTGAATCTGACGAGCAAGCGGCCTGTATTTGCTAAAAGCTATCGGAGTCCGTACGGAGTATTTATTCGTATTATTGTGGAGATTTGTCCACAGAGTGAATTAATAAATTGATGAGCTCGATGCTGCTGATACAACTGTGACTGTCATTACAAATACTGCTTTTGTTTCTATACCTGTGTCGCCTATCTATGCGAATGCTGTGTTTACTATTTGTACTATTAATCTGTTCAAGTTTTGTTACCTGCGTGTCGTCTTGTCCTGAATATTTGTAAATAAAGTGTCATTTCCCATTATCCTACTAGTGAGACCGATTTCAATCGAATACACTCATACGAGATACGAGAATTTTTGTAACAATATGAAAAATCAGAATATTCAAAATAAAGAAAAGTAAAAATGTAAAACAAATGATACAACTAAATTAAAAAAAAAAAAAAAAAACCCGCAGAAATAATGTTATTACATAACTATTCATGTATTCGTGATTCCTTCTTCTTTTAATTGTATTAAGTGATATATTTGCCATATATCTTATACTGTTAATCGAAAAGGACATTTCCTATTGCTCCTATTTATACTCATGATTAACAGCGAATATTTTTGTAATCCATTCCGAATAAAGGGCATTAAATGTTTTAAAAACATTTCGTAGCTGAATCCTTACAATCTTCAATTGTATATAATTGTTAGCAACTAACCATATCATTCGCAGTGACCGATTGAGATTTAAAGGCAAAACTTCAGTTAGTATGCTTGAATTTTACAAATATTTGTCAGACTAATTTGAATATACTCGTAAAAATTTCGTTTGAAATTACTATCATATTTGGAGCTACCTATGAATTTGAGCATTTCTTTGTATAACTTATATATATATATATATATATATATATATATATGTGTGTGTGTGTGTGTGTTTGAGTGAGTGTATGTGTGCATGCGTGTATGTGCGTGTGTGGGTGTCGATTCTAAAATTATACACATTTATTTAAGGTCAGCTTTGAAAATAATTACAGCGAATAAGATTTCTCTTGTAATGCAAAAGATAGTATTAGAGAAATATTAGTGCAAACGACCTTAATTGTATCGTTGTTCTTATTCTTTCCTTTTAGTACTGCTTTTTTCAATACAAATATCGTTTCTCAAAATAATTAAAATAAATAAATAAAATAATTCTTTTTGCCATGTTAATTTAAACGAATATTATTTATTTTGTGTTAATCTCTGAGTTTCATATATTTGTATGTCTTCTTATAGCGTAGACTCTATCGCGTTTCACCCTTCAACTAGCACTTTGGGAACTTTTAATACGATGCTGTTTGAATTGAAAATATCTCCCATTAAATGAAACGTGTCTATGTAGATTAGATTATAATTTTTCAAGTGTATGAATAGATTCGATACATTTCATATACAAGCTTCTTATATCATATATAAGAAGAATTTAATATTGAAGTTAGTTGGTTAGTGGCAGAGTGAGACACCTGTACCATATCTCCGATGAGTAAGGAGGTTTTGAAACAAAGTCAGAAGGGATCTACAAAGAGTTAGTGAATCAGATCCTCAACTAAGGATACTCACTCTATTGGTTCTGTATGATAAGTTTTTATATTAAACGTTAGATTCGAATTTATGCAGGGTATAGTCTCAGATGTAATAGGTTGGGGATTGACTTTCAAATACTCATAAATCTGAGAAAAAAAATGCCATAAATGAATTTCTTTATATTCATTTGATTATATTGATTAGTGACATATATAGAATGGAAGAAAATAATAACAGGACATAATGAAAATATTATTATACTTTAAGCTTTTAAAAAGCTGTTTATAATCGTGTTTATACTCAGTTTCTCGTTCTTTGTATGATAGCAAATTAATTGCAGGATTTTGAGTGTTTTCATTCGTTCGAGTGAATAGAAACACAAATTTAGACTCAAATAATAATGTTACAAAAGTGCATTTGAACAGATATATCTCCTAGCTTATTTTAACGGAATAATAATTTAGAACGTGATCCATTTCTCAAATAGTTGCACAGTCAAGTTCAATTAAGTTGAGACAAAGAACAATCAAGAAGAATGATAAATACACCAACCAAAGAGTATTAGAAATTCTTTCTGCTTTCTGCTAATGTACAGACCCCAACAACCGTATTTTTTTCACTCCATTTAGCACTGGCGACGTTCCCAGAGTCGAAGTAATTAATCTTCGTCAGTTTTAGAACGCGTTCCACCAACTGAATGCGGTTTTATTTTATTACTATTATTGTTGTTCTTTAAATTCCTGGTTACGTCACTTTAGTGAGCAACTTCGTTTCTAAAGTGGAAACTCAAGGTCAAGTATCAATTTATATGCAATTGATTCGTACATTTTGAATGCTTAAAACACACAAGGACTGAAGATTTCAGTTTGAATCAATCATCTTAAGGTTCGAGGACTTGTAGTAAAAAATAACTTGCTGAATTGAGGAAGTGACAGAAGAAAGAGGAAGATATTTAACGGCAACTAGATAATGCTGGGTTTATAACACTAATTTCACTTTTCATTGAATTTCGCTGTAAAAATCCTTTACGTAAATACATAACCTTATTTTTGCATAAAAATTGTTGCGGAAATACAATAGAATTGTAGTAATTTGACCAACCAACTAGGGAGTAGATTAAGTTGACCAATCATCCAAGGAATTGATTGGTTGCTTATTAACGGCACTCATACAAGCAACACGAGGGATAATGCGAAAGACCTCGTTATTTTGAACAACGGTCAAATGACGAGAATGGCACTTGAGCTGGTCTACCTTCCTATCATCTCAACATGAGAACTGTCAATCCGTAATGATTTAATGTGCATCAGCCTCTTCGTCTTCAGAAGCACAAGAACTCGAACTGACGATTTGACTGATACACCGCCAACCATGTGCTCGCAACCATGACCTCTAGGCTACCGCGGCCGGCACCTAAAAGGGTCTGAAACTAGTAAACATACAGAAATGAGTCTAATATATTAATTTAGAAAAGGCCTAGCTTTTTCATGTAATATAAGAAAACATGCGAAATCATTCATTTCTAAAATGCGATAAAATTACACGTATATTATCTATTAAAATATTATATTCAAATATCATATTCATAATATTTTATCCCAAATATTTTTCTTGACTATATATATATATATTTAAATTTTACTTTTTAAAACGTACATCTTCACAGTAACTCTACGACTTACCAGTGACCCAATTAAGTAATATGCTGGATGATTTTTGGTTTAAAAAAGTGTTTTGATAATTGTATACCGATGTTTTTAAAGTATCGTCGGGTAACCGCAATCTTATTGGAAAACGCATTATAATTTAGTGAGGAGGAAAACATTACACCCCATAAATTGCTAGTCTATTATTTGCAATAAAACTTGAAGTAAAATTGAGTCAACAAGTTTGTTAATATTTTCTGAAAAAAAAATTCCCTGTCATATTTTAAATTAGTGTTTTATTTAATCCGGTTTAACCGGATATTTTATTACTCATTGATGTAATCAGTCAAAAGAACGCAAACTGTATAAATGATTTTAGTTCACTTGAATGTCTCGTGAACTAGTCGCATGCCATTAATACTCGTATTATTTCATTAAACGCCCTGGAAGATATTTTAACTATGAATAAATATGCACTGTTATTTTGCACCCAAATTTATCGCTCCAAAATGTAATGTGGCCACGGTAGCCTTGTGGTCATGTTAGGGAATTCGCTTTCTGAGTTGTTTTCGTCGAATCGTGGGTTCGATCCCTGATGCCACTAAAGATCAACTGTGTAGCGGGGCTAATTTAAGTGAAATCTGTTTCAGGTCCTAAGTCCTTCCTGTGATGCGGTGGGAAAGCTTGGAAAGAGCATAGCCAGCTCAGGTGTCGTCCTCATCTCTTGACTGCGGTTCAAAACCACGGGCTCAGTCACCAATAGCCCTCGTGTTGCTTCTTTGTGCGACGTTCATAAAATAATCAATCTGTAATGTAATTATTGGGGCTGGAAGTATTTTTGAGACTTACGGCCACTTTGAAAGAATACGAAAGCGAAATAAAATTTAAAAGTCTTGAAGCTTCAGCTTAAAATCTATTTATTTCATTAATATTTATAAGTATAAGGGAATGTCCTGTGAACAATGTTTTTAAATAAGGTATTTGTAAGAAAAGTTTATATTTACCATAGTTCAGAACATATAAAAAAATTATGCATTTTAGAAGGAAAAAAAACCATCATTTTTCAAATAAACTATTATTTAAAACTTTAAAAAAAATTTCTTCGAAATAATTCAAAATCTTAAGATTCGTACTACTTCTGCAAAGTATAGTATTTTAAAGTAATTTTTTTCTGAACTTCATTGAAGGATTTCTGACAAGTATGTACATCGGTTTGGTTGTACTAGTTTTACAAACTGTTTCTGTTAGGCACTACAAAAAGGATAAAAAAACATATCTATTTTAGTGAAATTTTTCAAAAATAGCTATTTGGCTAAATTCCGATACCATTCCCAGAATTAACAAATATATTATACAAAGCAACTAGAAACAAATTCAAAACTTTATATTGATTACAAGAATTTGATATTTTAAATACAAGCTCACCATGAAAAAATAAGAGCTGAGAAAAAGTTTTTTAAAGTTTTGAAGATAAATGAATTGATTTCGCACCAAGTTGAAGGAAATTTAAATAACTCTCCGGATAATAAAGATAGAGCCTTATTTTTAGTAAAAATCATACAATTAAAGTAAGAATTAAAAAAAATTATCGATATTTTGATCATTTTAAAAGTGCTGTTTCCTAACTTATGAATTCTATCTAGAATTAATTTGATTCTTTGAGTGCTTCAGAGTTTGTAGAAATCTAAACTCACACTAGGCACTTTAAGAATTAAGTAATTCTATCATTACTAAATAATTTAACAAAATTTACTCTCTGTTTGAAAATTAACCCTAGAATTAATATGTACAGAATTATAAAATAATTTAGAGAGGAAAATGGCAAGCTATGCAGTTGTAAGTAAATAATTTGTAAAACTAAAAATTATCTAAAGTACAAAGTCGTTACCCTCTAAATTAAAAGGTGCAATAATAGTGAACGATATCCTTATTCAGAAAGTAGTTAAGTGCAATACATCAATCTTGCTTCTTGATTGCATTCCAAGAAACCATTTATATTCTAAAACAAAAAAATGTACAATTTTGCTTCAGTTTTTTTTGCATATATATATATATATATGTGTGTGTGTGTGTGCGTGCGTGTGTGTGTGTAGAGTGATCAATTTTAAAAAAAAAAGTACCCGTTGGTTTTTCTTATTACCCTTAAATCTGAAGGATGTGGCAACTATTTTAACACGGAAATATAATTGTTTGAATCTTGATTAAGTGTGCGAGACAATTTCCCGCACTGTTGAACTCTTACATTTTTATTTGTGAGGTAAAACAGAAATAGAGACGCACAATGTTACTTAATGCTGTAATAATTTTATTTTTGGGAGTGAAAAGCATAACTTAACTCAATTTTTTTACATTACCATCCCTTACAGCAAATGTTGAAAGTGTTCGCCATGAACGCGTCGAACCAAGTTTTTTGACACACTTCGCAACATTATAGGTGTTGTTGACGAAATTTCTTCAGTTATGATTTGTTTTAATTCATCGATGTTTGCAGGACTTTTCTGGAAAACCCTGTCTTTGAGATAACCCCACGAAAAAATCTAACGGGGTGAGGTCTGGTGACCTTGGTGGCCAGAGGCCTATTGAAATTAAAAACGGTCATCAAAAAATTCCTTAAGCACTTTCATTGTTGGTTTGACGTGTGTGCAGTGGCTCCGTCTTGCTGAAACCAGCAGTAAATGTCCTGCATCTCAAGTAAAGCAATAAAAGTTTGAATCGTCCAAGTACACCTCGGAATTCATTAAAATCAAAGAATTAGTTCATGCAGATGATTTTTATTGTTGCCATTCATAATCTTACGAAATGAGCTTTCAAAAATAAATATAATAATAAAACCGTTGAAAGAAGCCGTCGATTTACTCAAACCATTCGTGCAGAATCGGATTAAAAATTACTAATGATATTCAAGAGAATTTATGTTTAAAAAACGAGTTTTCGCATTTAGAAAGTGAAAAATTGAAGACACGTAAGAAAAGGACAATATTCTCCATTATCTATCAGAGAATATATGCAAAATCTCTCTTTCTCAAATCCCTCTTAACTCAATTAATCCTAGCTTATGTTGAAATAATAAGGTCTTAGCGTACAAGTAGTATAACAAGTTTCTTATATTAATGGACCCGGTATAATACTTCTGTTATGAACATTCGAATCTGTCTGAAAAAACTGGAATATTTTTTTCTCTCTGAAAGAGTGTTGAAAGTTTGGGTTTTACTTTTAGGCATAAACTGGAGACATTAGACTAGAATAATTGAATAAGTCAATATATTAATTTTCAATAATATTGCATACTCATTTGATGAAGAGCAAGTAAAATTGTATAATTTGGTGTTTTGTTTCCAATTATAATAGAACGTCCATGATGCGAAAAAAAGAGACTTTAACTTATATTTAAGTTTTAAGTAATTATTGAAAAAAAATATTATGGAAATCAAACAAGAATTTCATTTCTATATAAAATTTTATCTACGTTGCATTAATTGTCTATTTTAAAAATCCTTGCATTTAGTATTGAAAATAAGACTTTAAAGGTTTTCAATACCGATTTCTTTAATTAATATAACGTTAATTTGCTTCTTAAAATTTATAGGAGAGGACGTCCGAATTTTTTTAAAACTTACCTCAGTTGATTTTATCACTGTGTTAGTCTCTAAAAGAAAGTGTACTTTATTCTTTTTTACAGCTGTAGCCAATTTATTTAAGCATAAACCGAGATAAAGGGAATATTCGTATGTTTCATTTACTGTATGCATTGTTATTGCATCTTAATATACAAGTATGATGAAATAAATATATTGTTGAGAGCGGTACAGAGTGTAGGAATTTTAGATGAAAAATCTTAAAAGGACTTGATACAACAGGTCATTATTTAACTGTGTTAAATGTTTATTTCGTACTTATAGAAACATTATCTCTCATTGTTAAAATTCAAAAAAAAAAAAAAAAAATCAAGTATTACTAAATGTAAAATTGCTTTTTAACAACAAATGGAATGGATGGCAATGGAATGAAAATGGATTCATCAATTTAATCTTTTGCGTCATTTTCTTTTCCTTCTTCGTAATGCGCAAACGTTCACGAACAGTTGAAATATAATTAAAATCACACATTAAAGAAAGACAATGAAAATTCATTTTACAATATGTAAGTAATAAGGAATGTTCAAATGCTTATGATTCGTATCATCATGTTCAAATTTAATATATCATTCAACTTTGATATAAAAAAAAAAAAAAAAAACCCTACAATTTTCGTATTTAGTTAATTAATACATGAGAAAATTTTAAAAACTACTATTACACATAATTATATTGATAAAAAACCAGTTTTGAGCTCTCGACTCTTCAGCTGCGAAATTCTTATGATAATGAATGTAAAACAAATTTAGTTCTCAAATCTTCTCCTCAAATGTGTAAAGGTAAAAGCTCTAACGCACTCTTAAGCACGATGATTTCTTTTTGGTTGTATTCGATTACATCATTTTCTTCATTTTTTTTGTCCAGTATCGAAGGTAACACAGCTGTTGAATTTAATTATCCTCAGTACCAAACGTATAACTTCGCGTCCTCCAAATTAGAAACATTTAACATTACTTTGTTCTATTTCGTAGGGTGCAAAGAAAGAAGAAAGTGCAATTAAAATTGTAGCACGTGTTTTAGTTTCTAAATTAGTTTCCTAAGTGCTGAAGCCGACTTCCTAGAAGCATTCTTTTCGAAGATTTTTATCATCAGCCTGCTGCAGAATTTCCTTGAATACTTAATGAGAAGAGAAAAAAAATTACTTCTTTTCTCCAGGCAAATGTGCATAGTTGACCGAGTTCTTTGTGTCTGAGCGTCCAGTAAATCGTATGACTGAATTACGAAATGGTATTATTTCTTTCTGTAATATTAACAGAGATAAATGTGTTGTAGAGTCAGTTGGAATCTACACATTATGAAGGAACTTTTAAGATATTATGTTCTCATACAGACCCAAGCCTCTTAACTCGTTAAGCAATTGTTAAATTTATTATAAAAGGTTCGTTTCAGACAAAAGAACATATGGAATATTAATTTTTTAAATATATACCTTTATGTAATTCAAAAATCGATAGTGATAGTACTAAAATTAATAATTAATTTTTACTTTAGAAAATAAAAATGTTTGGTAAGGTATCAAAATTGAGACTGTATATTTTGATTTAAAGGAATCGGTAATGTAACATTATAAAGTTAATTTGTTATAAATTATTAATTATGTTAATTCGTTATATTTGCATAAAAAGTTCATTTTTGAAAAATGAACCCGTAGAATATTATTTTTTAAATATTATTTTATAAAATTCCGAATTCTGTATTAGAAATATTAAAATTATTAGGTGATTTTTATTTCCAAAAATAAGAATGTTTAGTAGGTATCAAAATGAGGCTGTGTGTTTATTTTGATTTAAATAAATCTATAATTTAACGCTATACTGCGAAATATTCGCAATTTGTTTTTAATCTCCTTAGCATATTAAAGTGAAAATATATAATTTAATTCAGTATGTAATCTAAATAATAAAAGGATCACTTCACGCGGTATTTTAATCTATCACCGTAATGTTAAAAATGACCAAACTTAAGGAACAATTTTAATCAATTAACTATTCGTGCGATAGCTAAATTTTTATGTACATTTATGGAGTTGTTATTTTTTAACGGGGAATGGTGTCGAAAAAGTTATTCAATAAAAAATTGCGGATTAAAATGTACATTAATTTTCATCGTTTTCAAGTTTATCACTTGTTACTCACGTGTCTTTTTTTTTTTAAAAAAAAAAAAAAACCTTACCAACTTTAAAAAAAAATGCCCTCATTTGAAAATCACAGTAATAAACGCACAACAAAAAAATAGTGACACTATTGTGGTATCTTTTTTCTATACTATCTCTAATCTACCTTTCTTACTTCCTAACTATTGAAAATTGAGTAGAGTTCATGCGAGTATAAGGACAACTCTGTATCTTTAACAAAAACAATAACTCAACTTCTCGGGGTTCATTTTCTCCCTTACCTTTTACAAGCGAGTCCAGGTTGTGTCTCTTACAATACATTAGCAATCTCTCTCCTTTACAAAGGACGGGTTACCACAATATTTCCTCGCCTACAGACGTCATGTATATTACTAATACGATGAATAAATTTTAAAATGTTCCTTAAACTTGGTCCTATTTAACGTAATGGAGATTGGAAAATTGCGTAAAGTGACCCTTTAAATATGGTGAAGTAAAGATGCGTGAATATAAGGCTCAAATTTATCTCTAGTATTATGTACATGTTTGACTGATTGTTCCATTGTCGCTTTTAGTAGCAGCTCGAGAGCAATGGGTGATGGACCTCATAATCTGGAACCTTGGTCAAGTGGCGAGGACGAAATCTGAGCTAGCACCTCCCTGTGCAAATTTCCACACCACTGGAATGGAAGGACGGGACCTTAACAGATTTACTGTGCCTCAGTCCACTACATGGTGGATCTTTAGTGTGGTCACCAGTGGCATCAGAACTCCAGCACACGAGTGGGTGGAAACCACGCCATTGACCATGACTACTAGGCTATCGCTACCACTAGTATTACCTAAATGAATTCGAATGATTAGAAATAATCATTTGGTAAAAAATGTTTCTCAAAATTTGAAATATAAATGATTTTAAGAGTCTGATTGCACCTTTCAAAAAGACACAAATTTGAATTTTAGAGGGGGAAAAAAATCAATTACTCGTACATGCCATTTCAATAATTATTTCTATATGTTTTAATCATTTAATAATTTATTTATAATTATTTCTGAATCACACAAAAAATATTTATATTAAAGACTCGTCTGTTTAATTATGGTATAAAAATGCTAATTTTTTTCACGTTTCACGAGGAATTTAAAACGAAATCAAAAAGTGTTAGTGTTTTGATCAAGCAAATCGCTCGGCTGACATAACTAGGTGAAAAATGTATTAGTCTCTGATCGTTCCGATATTTAAGGTAGGGCCATACAAAATATTTAACCCTTTCAGGGCTGCAATCCTTATTGGAAAAGGTTTTGAAATTATTGTTATAATGAGTTTATAATCTGTCATTAATTTTATGATAGCATGTGCCCTTAAAATGGTCGGGTGAATAAACTATCGTACACATCAATTCGCTTTCATGTAGAGCTTTTCTCATTGAATCCTTATCAATGCCTCAAAGTGAAACCATACGAACGCCTTAACGGACTCAAAAGCTTTGAAACTTTTCATCAAAAGAAACTTATTTGCAAGTTTTCGAGAAGCATTCCAGCAGCGAAAGTCAGTTTAAAAATAAATACTTATTAATATAAATCGAAGGCGTATTTACGAATGTTCATACAGTTATTCAAAACATAAATCTAACATTCTGATTAAAAATTGAAGCCCTTTATACCATCAAACATACAAATATGAATAACTGTGATAATTTTCGCTTTATGGTTACCGTGACAACCTGACTTCCCTACCAAATATTTGATCCATATTAATCCATTTCAAGTTCATTCATCAAGTAAACGGTCAAAATAATCAATCAATTATATATTTAGTTTTCATTATAATCGTTATATTATAATTATATAATCGTTATATTATAATTATATAATCGTTATATTATAATTATATAATCGTTATATTATATAATTATAATCGTTTTCAATCATATATTTAGCAAATTTGATTCGCATTATTCACAAGTCGAAGCTGTAGTGGAAGGGAAATACGAATGAGGACTCGGTTACATTATTATCTGTGAGAATTTTTTTTTTTCAACATGATTTGTATAGAAAATTTTGCAAACTGTAAATAATTCAATATAACTAAGTTTAGCAATGACAGCCAATAATTATATTAAAATCAGTGGAATGTTACTTAATTTGGGAATAAAGGCCATTGCAGATCCATATCCTATAAAACCAAAAATTAATTAATCACTTAATTTTTTCAATATATCCTGCTGAAATTTAAACTTGTAAAATAATTTTAAGATTATTTTATTAGATTCAACTGGATTATCCCGTTAATTTGAATAAACGTAGCCATAATGCCTAACAAGAACTCAAGGCAACGGACATTGCAATTTTGAACAGTAAGATAAGACTTGAAATTAATTTCCACATTACGTTCAGCTATGAAATTAAGACAGATCTGAATCAAATGTGTTGCAGTAGTCCTGACTAATCTGTACGTGGCTCTTTGATGGAATCAAGACTTTAATCCTTGGTCGTATAGTGCTTAAACGTCGCGTGGGAACAGTATATAAAAGCTAATTGATATATAGGAAGAAGGTGTCGGGTTCTTAGAGTTTCTGTTCTTAAATAAAGAATGTACCTCCTCATCCCAATTATTGAATTTAAAATAAAAATTTTAGTTGGAAGTTATACGATTAAAATAAAAGATTGAGATTCGATAATTTAATATTTAATATTAAAAATTGAACTTACAAAACTTGAAGAATTACAAAACTTGAAGAATTACAAAATTAATATAACGAGAAAATTCTTTAGATTGGGCTTTTTAACTTTTTTCAACGATCAGCTAAGGGGATAACCGTCTACCGTGATGTAAAGCCGTATAAAGCCGTTTGCCATAATTAGGCTTAAGAGAGAAGTGTGTCCTCTTTTCCAGTTTTGCTAGATTGAATCGCTTTGATATATAACAAGTACAAAGAAAAGAGTATTTGCTCTGCCCCCTTGATTGTTCATTACGTTATCGAAATATAGCATATAAAAGCACTCAATTTCGAGGAGTATTTTGTCGAATTACAACGGCTAATTTATGAAAAGTAATCGAACTATAGGTGACTGTGACATGTTTTCGACAAAGAAAATTAGCTTATTTTATTCTAAAAGATTAAGTAATCTTTACTTTTTTTTAAAGTTTAAAGTAATAGAAGACATATTTTTAACACTGGTATATCCATATTCGTATAAATCTGTTAGAGTAAAAAAATTCCATTTGTATTTATAAATAAATATGCAAGAGCATTTAATTCCTAATCGTACATTTCTTTACAGATATATCGTGCTTAAAGTCTTCTGCACGCATTCCACAGGGTATTTCAAAATTCATGGGCGAAAATTTAAGAGGTCAAATTAAAATTTTCTTAGAAAACATCTAAACAAACGAGTTTCACCTTACGTTACATAGGACCGCTTGCTCTCCGCCTATGCATTATGTGGTGAAAATTGTTTGCTTAGACGCTTTCTATCATCCCTTAAATCTTTGCGCTTGAGTTTCGAAACCCCCGTGTATACACAGAATGTAACTATAATAACAAAAACAAATTTGATTTTGATGTCATTTTAAAAATTTTAAATTGTAAGACTCAAATTTCCCTTTACTTTTTACACAAGTATTGAACTATATGTGTATATATATACATATATATATAAACATTCACAAATTTTAAATATATATATGTGTGTGTGGTGTGTATATATGTATGTATGTATTTAAAATTTGTAAGTGTTTATTACAAAAATATTACATTTACTTTATTGAAAATAACACAAATCATTATTTATGATATGTGGAAAGAATTATTTAACAATATGAAAAATATCAAAACTGTGGATAAAGTGTGTAGATTTTTTAAGAAGAAAGTGTACATGAAATGCTAAAGAAAATCATTTTGCAAAAAACAAAACATATAGTATTTTTCTCAATGGCATAGCACGTTTGTGTGTGTGTTTCCAAGTTTATAATTCAATTTCTTAACGTTTTATTAGTAGAATTCCCATAAATGAATACATGCATAGAATCAATAAAGCGCCCTCTTATTTTTTGCATCGAAATAAATACAAATGCGAATTTTGAAACATTTTAAGGTCTCAATAACCTTAGGAAGTGTTGAAAAAAAAGAGATTTTATTATATATATATCTGTGTGTGTGAAAGAGAGAGAGAAACAGAGAGAGTATGTTTGTTTCGTAATTACTTTATATACATGCATAATTTTCTTCACACTTCGTTTATTTTTATTTCAATAATTGAATGGGGGAGGGGGGAGATGTAACTTTGATAGGATTTCGAGCTCAACTTTATTCATTTCGAAAGTGGATATTTCAGAAGAAACTAAAAGTGAGCATTCCATTTCCTAAAATATATAACAACAAAAAAGTATATGGCTTATATTAATTATTTATTCAACATGTACAATGTAAAGAACGTCGTAAAAAATCTTTGTCGTGACGCTAATTTAAATGCCTAGAATTTTGGCGCCTAATTCCTTCCACAACCAGTCACTTCTAGATGGCGCTTCGGACACAAGAGTAGTGGATAATTCAAGGTCAATTTAAGCATCCTTGACTTTTTCAATGGAGTTATTTAAAGAACGAAGTGTACTGTGTGAGATAATCCCCATACAATAAATTATACGAGAAAAATGCAATTCCTAACATGGTTAAAAGAAATCTCTTATGAGATGTGTATTCGAAAATATTCCTTCACGTCGTTGGGCGGATACGTAAAACATGAATTTTAGATACCTGTATGAATTTCTTAAAAGATTTTGGTAAAATTAATTATTTTTAGCAATCTTCACATACATAGACTTAACAGTCAATATGAACTGGAAATGTCAAAGAATAGTAATGACATCAAAATAAAAAAAAAATTGATTTCATGGCATACGTAATTTCTGAAACGATTTTATAGAATAATTTTTCCAACAGAAAAAAATAAAAAATAAGTCCTTGATATCGCCATAAATGTAAATGCATCATTAAATTTTATTTCCAAAATAAAAATAAATAAAACAAGCGAATCAGTTTTTGTTTCAAATTTTTAAATTAAATACACGATATTAAAAATATTATTTGGGGCAAGTTTGGTCTCAAATTTAAATCCAGGTTTTAAGAAAAATCACTCTACAATTTTACTGCGGATAAAAGCCGTGTATTTTGTAAATCGATAAAATTAAAATTCAATCCTGAATTTCTTTGTCTTATATCATTGTAAAAGTAATTAAAAAGTTAATTTTTTTTTAGCAATCTGTTTATTTTAAGAGAAAAAAAAAAGAAAGATCACGGAAGTATAACTTTAGTTGTAACTTATATCATGAGAATTATGCAACGTACTGACGGGATTGTTAAATTTTGAGAAACCATCCGAAGTCGGAAACGGCGCTTTCAGAAGAAATTAAAAGTTTCTAAGCTTTCTCTTTCTCTCTCTCCATTCAAATAAAGAAAGGGCTGTGAGGTCGATTTAGATTTCAGAAACCACTATTATTCATTAACATTTCTTCGAAAAAAATAGGCATCTTTTATGTTGTAACATAATGCATGAATCGACGGAATACAAATTTACAGAAACCCTTTCGCATATAGTCACCTAGGCTATAGAAATGAATCTCGCTGATTTTGTTTGGTATTTATCACAGACTACAGGGAGAGAGACTCTGAGAGTTTACACTCTTATTGTCTGCTAATTTAATTGTGGTAAAGAGTTAAATCTTTTTCATCACGAGTATTATCATTGACGGTAATAAGAGAATGGTCAAGGACTATGTGTGTGTGTGTACTTGAATACTCAACGAAATCAATCAGTGTTCGGTCTGCTGACTTAAGAGTACATCACGGGATACATTAATATGACATCATGTGACTATATGAATATAAATAGATTTAAATTGCAAACGATATTTTCTGCACATTTCTGAATTAGCTTATTACTTTTAATTATCTTTCAAATTTTTTTTTTATTTTATTCAATACGTTTAAAGATCTTTTCAGCAATAAAAAAACCTATGTTTTTGTTTGTAAAAATGTATTTATATGGTTTATTTATTATGTAAAATTGCAACGTTTGTTTAAGAAAACATTTTTTTGCTCTTTCTACAGGGTGTTTCAAAATTCATGGGTAAAAATATAAAGGGTGAAAACAAAATTTTCTCAATGAAATGCATAAAGGGAGAGTAAGTGTTGAACCACTAGAAGACGCTGCAATGGGGAAAGCATAAAGGAGACATGAAGTCGTACAGTAATCAGGAAAATACCATGCTTCCTGAAATTCACGGTAGAAATGACGATGTGTAACAAAATTCGCGCTTTGTGCTTCCTATTACAACGCCGTGAAGTGGTTCAACACCATGCTCTCTGTCATGCATTGTGTGGTAAAAATTGCTTATTCAGAAGTTTTCTGTCAGCCTTTAAATTTATGCCCATGAGGTTCGAAAAACCTGTATATACTGATGTCCAAAATTATGCATAATTGGTAATTATGTGAGCAATGAAGGAAATCTACGTCGGAAATGGCAGGAAACGTGATGTGAGAATTTAAAACAATTACAAAATAAGAAAACGATACGGAGGAAGAATAATAATCATTTATGTTATCCAAAGAATGACTGAAAGAAAACTGGGCATAAGAAGAGTTCACACTTTTAGTAAAAAATAAATGAAATAAAAAGGTAATGCTTTGTAGTTTAATAATGTGTGTGGTTGCCTCTGACAGCCAGTTGCTCCGTCTTTAAATCGAGAAAACTGTCAATGAATAAAACTCAGATTTATGAGACAGGAACATTTCAAACTAAGCCTCATGTACATACATAAGGCATTGTAGACTACCAAATGCAGTTTTTGGGAGCAATTTAAATTCTTCTAAAAACAGCTGGTTTAAATCTTACGATTACAATTTTAATCTTTTTTTAAATCTTATCTGCATCTATTTTATCTCGAAGTCTTCTCGAATGCATCCGAAATGTGAGAGAATGATAGATAACGCAATACAGACTATTATTTCCATCGTAGTAAACTCTTGATAAAGTCATTATTTTGGCGTTTACCATGCTCGAGTTCATGCTGATGCTTTTAGAATGTTTACTTTCTGCTCCGCTCTACTGATATCTGCTGATGCGTCCGAAGCTAATTGGTAGTTCCATGGCGATTCTGATTCACATTTTGAAGTAAATGTATCTTAGTTAGATTTTGAAAAAGATATACCTTTTAAGGCCGCCGCCTCCTAATGTGAACCTTGAAACACTCTAGAGATTTTAAAAAAAGCACGTTCGAAAATGTAAATAAAATTTCACGTGTTTATAAACATAAACTTACTAGATGAAGTATACGTTCTTCGCACTGATAAATTTAAAAACTCATCAATCCAGCTCTCAAACATAATATAGTTTTAATAACAATCCACATCCAATACGATGCAAGACAACGTATACGAATTATTTTTACTTTTTGGTAACATTTTATCCAATAATAGTTCTAAAGCTAAACCTTGTATAAACAGTAAATTGCCTTAAAATGATAATTAAATGATACAAAATATCCACTATATATATATATATATATATATATATATATATATATATATGTATACGTAAGTAGTATAAATCATAGCATTAATTTATTAAGAAAAATATTGGTGGACAATCTGAAGAGCTTCTTGATAAACAATATTAAATATGTTTCAATTCAGAACAAAGATGTCAAAATTTATAACACTGCTGACAATGAAAGCAGCTTGTAAAAGGTCTTCCTTGATATTATTTCTTCTAATAGTTACTTTTCTTGAATTCGCATGTTTGTTCCAGCAGAAATTTTATTAGCTGGAACAAACATGCGGGTGAACAAAAAATGGTGCTCGACGAGAGTTAAACAGAACTTACAAATCATGTTGATAAAACTAAAATTTTATTTTATAAAAGAATACTTTTTACGATGATTCCTTGAGTAAGAAAATAAAATTTTGCAATAAAGAACAAACAATGAATAAATATAACAAACTCCAAAAAACCTTCATTACGTATAAATTGTGCGAAACAAAATATACATGACGTCATGAAACGTAACATGCGCCATACTTATGCGCTGAGCAGATAAAATCTCGCTTATCGATCATTTCAACAATTACTCGTAACCATAAAAAATCCGAAACGAATTTCAAAAAATTCTCTTCGAAGTGCACACCTAGTTTTAACAAAGTTTCATGCTTCTGGGTCATTCCATCTTTGTTCTTTGCCATCCACAAAACATACATACTCACAAATCTTCCTTTTAATTATATAGATTTGGCCTGGAACAAAAGCTAATATAATTCGGTAATATATATAACCAATTTCAAAAACTAAAGTGCGTTAAAAAATTAATTAAATTGCTCCTTTTTGAGCAGAATAAGTTTGGGAAAAAAATTCTTTCATCTCTTAGAAAATATAGAAAATGGTGAAAGAGGGACATTTTCGAAAAATATCGCCAAAATTAAATTTGAATTTTTTTTTCAGCGGTAACGGGCTTCCGCTTCCGTCCACATATCAGCGAAGCATTCTTAAGTGTTTTGGAATGATACGATGAATGGTGTGTATTTGTATAGCGAAAACATAAACATTCAAAATTTATATATAACACAACGTTCCCTAAAAAAATTAATATATTCAATAAGTTTGTATTTTTTCTCTGGAGTTTAGTTTTTTTAGTTTTTTATTAACGTCGCACTAGAAGCAACACGAGGGCTATTGGCGACGGACCTCGTCATTTTGAACCACGGTCAAGTGACGAGGACGACACCTGAGCTGGCACTCCCCTCTCCTAACATCCACACCGCGCCAACGGGAGGACTTTGGACCCCAAACAGATTTAGCGTGCATCAGCCCCGGCTACACGGCGGGTCTTTGGCGGCCAAGGATATTTTTTTCTCTGGAACACTTAAAAGTTAAAATCGATTTGTCACTTAAGAACAGATGAAATATGGAATATACAATAGTACCCCTAGTAAGGGACACCTCTATTTAAGGGGCAAATCTTTTAATCCCGTTCCCTTTGAGTAGTATATGAATTTACCTCTAATTAAGGGAAACCTTTATTTAAAGGACAAAATGTTTGGTTCGGTAGGTGTCTCTTATTGAAAAGTACTGAACGAATGGAAATAAATTAGTTAAACAGAAGTTCTCATTATGGTAGTGAAGACGGATCATGATAATAAGGCTGAAATAATTTTCTATTTGAAAGGTAATGCCTAGTAAAACCCATATTCTTTGACGTCAGGCTCACGTGTAGTCATATTTAAATTTCATATGCGCGCCTTTGTCAGATTTAGCACTCAGCTTTCCATTAGAAGAAGGGCGCGGTAACCTAATGGTCACGGTCGTAGATCCGCAGTTGGCGTTGTTTCCGTCGAGTCGGGGGTTGCCATGAAGAACCCATCGTGTAGTAAACGCTCGTTAAATCTGGTCAATGTCACAAGCTCTCCCATTGGCTTAGTGTGGCAGTTTGGAGGGGGAGGTGCCGGCTCACATGTCGTCCTCGTCACTTGACCGTGGCTCAGAATTACAAATCCGTCTCCAACACCCCTCGTGTTACCTTTTCGGAGTGATGTTGCTGAGCTTCTTTCCTAATTTTCACACCATTCCAAAGGGAGGGCTTTGAGCCACGGCAGAATTAACGTGCATCAACCCCGGCTACACGGCGGGTCTTTAGTGGCATCAAGGATTCGACCTACGACTTGACTAAAATCGATGGCTGCGAGTCCGCTACCATGACCACTAGGCTACCGCGGCCACCCGAAATGATGAACGATAATAATTATACGAATAAACTAACTTTTGTTCGGAGAGAGAAACGAAGTAAAATTGCACTTCACTGTGTTTTTCGATTCAAAAATTCACCTTCTACGAACAAATTACTTGTAATTTTTTTTTTTATATATATTTGTGAAACTTATACAAATTTAGTTTTACATGCTTGTGAATATCACAATCAATACAAATACATAACAGGATTTCGGAGGGAAAAAAAAAAGTTACTCGTTTTATCAAACTGAATCTACTTTTCATACCGAGATAAACGAAATGCTAGTGATATTTGTACCTCGGAGCGAAATCAGAACAAAGTTCAAGAGCTGCATGGTCAATGCCGTAGTTCAGATATGTTTTTTCACCTCAAATCCGTGCTCCAAAACACCTCGGGCACGCGAAGGGCTCAAACTCGGAAACTTTTCACTGTCAGTGAAGAGAGTCGAAAGCCAGACAATCAGACAGTGAACGTCCCAAAACCAGACAATAAAGGGAGCCTAATCATCCCGTAATGAGATGGAGGCCAGATACAAGAAACAATAATCATGTTACATTTCGCAACCAAATGATGGTCGGTCGATTTTATGGTCAGAAGAAACGCATCGGTCGGATGAAAACGTGGGCGGGAGAGGGGTGAGCTGCATAATATCGTCTTGCCGTCGGAATCGTGCCGTCCTATCGCAGAAATTACATAGGTTCGTGATCGAAAATGGTGTTTTGATATCGGCCGAGAAATTCGGCAGCGCTTTCAGCTATAGACGATGAAAATTATCGCCCAAGGACAGGGAGGTGAAAGTAGGCAAGTTTAATCGAAGGTGTTGATATTGAAATCGAATTTAAAAATAGTAATATTATCATATCTAATATTGGTCACCAAACCATATGTGTTTTAATTATGCGTCTCAAATTAAAAATTGGAATTTTAATAGACATAAGATAGAAGAACGCATTCTATAGTTATTGAGTTATGTCAGAACTGTATGATCCATAAGGGTGATTAGTGTTAGTGATTGTTTATTAACGTCGCACTGAGAACACCTTCATGAAGACTATTGACGACTGACCTCCAATTTTCAACCTCGATCAAGTGACGAGGATGACCCCTGAGGTGGCTCATCCCTCTCCAAACTCCCACACCACGCCATCGGGATCTTGATCAGATTAAACGTGGCATCAGATTTCTTTAAAGTCATCAGGGCTCCTACTACCGACTCGACGAAAACGACGCCGGCCACGAGTCCGCAACCGTGTCCACTAGACTACCGCGTCCATATAAAGGTGACTATGCTGAAGCCTAAGAACGTTTCAAGAATTAGAAGCCCGTTAATTCTTTTAATTGCAGATTCTTTTAAATACATGAATGTAATGTGCCGGTCGGAGCTTGAGATATGTAAAAGTTTTGGAGTCATCAAAAGATGAATATGGTCCTAAGTGATATTGTTACTTCCATACCAAATTTTACTTTTCGTGCTAAAATGTCAGGAAACGAAATTTTAATTCAGTGCTGACAACGTTTTTAATTAAAATTGCTGCATATGATAATATTTAAACATTTTTTGAAAGTTTCTTACAGCTCACAATAATTTGTTAGCTTACGTATTATTCAAGCGGTCACGGAAGTCTGGTGGTCATGGTCAGCGATTTTTCGATCAAATCGTGATCTTGAGTCATATTCTATTAAACATCTGGATGGAATGGTGCACGTTGAATCTGTCGAGGCTCAAAATCCTCGCGTTGGAATCATGTGGAAGCTTAGAGAGAGCCAATAGCTCTCATGCTGCTTCTGAATGTGATGTTAATAAAATAATATCTGAATCTAATACACATTATTCAAGGACAAGTTTAATCTTTGCTTTGAGATTTTTACAGAATTTTAATTTCTGATGTTCCGTGATTTAAGCTCTTCCTTGAAAAAGAATAGATTATTTAGATAACTTCAATCAAACATTCCTGTTAAGAAAGAAATATTTTGAGTGATTTGAGTTCTCTTATATTCACAGGTGAAAAAAAGAGGGTAGAGAAAGAAAAAAAAGAGTTTGGAGAAAAAAAGACTCTATTTCTGTAACTATTTCTCGTAGCCAATAGCTAATAACACTTCATATAATAATCATAAAGTGTTTCTCATGTAAGAATTATATTTTAACTTCTCATTTTTCCACTTGGAAGAAGACGCATGCCATTTCCAAAGCCGACATTATTCTTGGTTATAAATTATAATAACAGAATTTCTGTCATGGTCTCATGAAAAACGGCTGCGAAAATTCGAAGATCGATCCTTTATCGCCTACTGTGGCAGCCTTGTAGATTAACAAAAGAAGAATTGCTTTTTCAGGATTTGTATTTTAAGTGAAAAAGGTGCAGTGGAAAAAAAGGGATAACATTAGGTTTCGCTCTGTGAATCTAAAAATATCTACGCGGCGTGGAAATTTTAGAGTGTGAGATTCCAGCCCAGATGTTTTCGCAACCCGCAGTGTCTGAGCTTTATTAGATCTATCGCAACTATGCTTTGTAAAAAAGTTATTATAACAAATTTAAATAAAAAAAAAGTTAATGCAAAGTTTTGCAAAGAACAGATTTAGCCACCTAAGGTGCGCTTTTTTTATAATTATTATTAATTATATATAAGAATTAAAAAAGTAAACGATGAAATATCGAGAAACGGATAATAGTAAACTTTTCCGATATTAAAATTAAAGCAAACGATAAATTATTAAATTGAATGTTATATCAGCTACATGTAACTAAAATAAAAATTATTGTAATCTGTTTTGAAATATGCTACATTATGTTATGCTTGCTTACTATTTCGCATTATGGAACAATAGAAATTAGTCATACTGAAATGGGTTTCAAAAAGTGGAAAAGTTCCTTATATACCAAGCGTGAATTTCCCAAGTATGAAAGGTCGGTAACTTATGTTCTTGGAAAGTAAAAGAAACTCCGTAAGAAACCTGTACTTTGGTGTCAACATCTGTAAATGAAGCGACTCTTGAAAATCCTCGATGCTATATCAAATAAATAATGGAAATTATACATTTTTAACAGTTAATGAGCTCGCTCTACGAAGAAATTATAATACAGAACACAAAATTGAGAGCGGTTTATCAGTAAATCTTATTGGATATCCTTTAAAGACAGATAAAAGCCTTCTCGGAATGTTAAACACTCATACCAAAGGATGTAATATATACTTCTCCTGACACACAAAAATACATTATTGATACCTGAGAGAGGAAGAAAGTGGCTGAGACTGGGAGAAAAGATAATTAAAGATACAATATATGCAAATATGTGTTGTTTTACCCTCCTGTAAGATGGGACTAAAGATAGGACTGACAGGGAGAATATTGCTTTGTTAAGAATGGCAGTATTTAAGAATCCTTTCTACGTATAGTTACGGAAAACGAGTTGAATGCTAAATTTTTTACATATGTCACAGAGAATATGATGTTGAGAATAAGCTGGATACTTCCCGTCTCTTAAGTCAAGGTTTTGATGGTGCTAGTAAAAGCGACAGGAAAAGACATTGCATTTGGCAATTGTTAAGACATATTCCAAGAAACACGTGAAGGAAGGAAATTATTTGATCAATGTATTAGAGATATCACAAGAGTATCAATATTACACGAGGTTTCTAGCGAGGCAAAATTGCAACATTATAAGAAAGAAGAGCCGTGCTGCTGCTTCTAGAACCAAGAAATTACATAAGTATTTTTATCTAATTATGAAGAACTGCTTAGAGTGTTAAATACCACAGGAAAAGAGTATATTAACGGAGAAAATATAGCTAAAAGGCATGGTTTAAAAATTACTATGATGTCACTTCAGTTTCACATTCTATTAGATTTAAGCAAGAAAATTCTTAGACTGTTGGAACCTGCCATTAACGCACTTAAATCTCAGACTGCAAGTCTAAGCGACGCAATTCTTATTATTAAATGATTGAATAAAAAAAAAATCAGAGTTTCGAAAGAGGAACATTTCTCTTTTCTACTGAAGATCTGCTAACAGAACCAGAGGCTTTGTTTTCTATTCCTATACTATAAAAAGAACCTAAAAAGGCAAGAGAGAATACTGACTACATTTACGATAGTCTGTTTCCAGCACATTCCATGAGAAGTTCAGAATCCCAACCGCTGAAGAATATCTTTTACGAGACTGTGGACTCAGAATCATGCAATTAGATTAACGTTTGATTGAAAAAGAAGATCTTTTATTGGGTATTTAAAGTGCAAAGAAAATGAAGGTAGAAAATCTACAAATTATTTACAAATGCACAAAGCAAAGCAAAGGTGTCAGTTGTTAAGTCATATTTGTTTTGAAAACTAATGAAAATGAAAAGGATATTTTATACAAAACTGCACAATGTTCAGGAACATTTTTGAATTATTTGCAACTGTAGCAACATTTGTGTGCAGTACAGTAACATACGAATCAACATTTTCAACGAGAACTGCAATTCATACATCACAAAAGTTAGCCAGGACTCACCAGTGACTTACTGCCCAATCTTGGCTACCGGCTTAGTCACACTTAGAAATAACATGAGAACTATTGGCGACGGACCTCGTAATTTTGAAACACGGTCAAGTGACGAAGGACGACATCTGAACTGGCCCCCAACTCACCTAAATTCCATGCCATCCGAGCGATGCCACTGTGGAAACCAAGAGTGTGTCCCATGTGTCATGCTAATGTTAATCACAGTTATAAAAAATTTTAATCAGAAATTATTTTCTTGAATAACTTTGATGATCGGTACGGGTTACATATGTTGCTCGAATATATGTTGATTATAATATGATTACTCCGAGAAATCATAATTTCTTGCAATAAAAGAGAAAGTGCATAATCTGTTACTTATTATTAATCATAATTATGTTTGTTAAAAAAATTTAATTTTATAATCTCCAAATACTGTCAATTTCTAAAATATCATAAATTGTTAATTTGTATAAAAAAGATTTTGAGATAGTATAGATTAAAATTACATTAAATTATAATATATATATATATATATTAAAGGAAAATTTTGAAGTTTTTATGAGAATAAATTATCTATTTGATTTAAACTATCATTTGACTCTTTAAATCTGTCATGCATTAATACATCAATATATAAAAAAAAATCTTTTTTTACTTGAATCAATTAACTTGAATCTTTTTACTTTATCAATTTAAATGGTAGGAAAACCTTTATTTTATGTTGTGAAACCTTTATTAAACATTGTGAAATTCCCTAATTGTTGGTTTACTATTTTTTTTTTTTTCATTGTAGAGAAAAGAAGGAAAAGGCGTCGTTACATAAAACACAATTTCCTGTACTCTTTATGTAATTACGAATTGAAATTGTTTTATTTGAATGACTCACAAAAGGTAAAATGATTACATTTCTCGGTACTAATTATTTCTTGCGTGAGATTTTTTACTAAGATATGAAAAATGGGTTTTGAGACATTACATCATTAATTTTCCGCAGTTTTATTCTATTGCCAATGATCGTAATAATGACTAAAACACGACAGTTATAGAGTCGTTATTCAATGCCGTTTCCCTCGAATTGATCGTTTTTTTTTTTTAATTGAAACAGATAAACTATACTGACTGATTCAATTAAAGAAAGACCTAATTTATTAATAATTGTTTTGAGATTAAAAAGTTCATTCATGTAGATATTTATTGGTATAATTATGTTTCATACGTGTCACAAGCGATGTTAAGGAGTATGCTATAGGAAATCCGAATAGAATTTAAACTAATTTAGACTGCCAAAGCTAAATTATTTTTTTAAAAATTTGTTCCTGTGACACATTTTTTTCTTTTATAAATGCAAAGTTCAAATAAATTTCCAATTTTTACATAATACAAGTTATAATATAGGCTTTAAATAGCAATACAATACGTTACCTTATATTTCCGAATATAAGCCGATCCGTAATAAAAGCCGAGATTGCAGGGAGCATTTTTCCCACAAATATCGATCCAAAATTCATATCTTGCATATTAGCCGTAACAAAGAAGATTTCCGAAGGAAAAAGTCCAATTCCCAATAGTCCTGGAAAAAATTTTCTTGTTTGAGATTCCATTTAAAGTGGTAGCTCAAGCTTTTAAAATCTACTGCATCAATAATGATATGGATCCTGATGAGGACGATTGTGTATTTGAAGGAGACGTAAATTCTATAATGAAAAGCATTTGAAGTGATGATAATTTGCATGCAAAGATTCAACTTTTCTTGATTAACGGGAGTGATGGTAGAGTTTAATAGCGCAAGAGCCAGATATGGCTATGTTGCGCCAAACAAGGTGTAACTGTGATCCAGACGCTTTAAAATGGAAAAAGAAAAGTTGGTTGACAATAAGGAAAGTAGAAATTAGAGAAGGATCGTTGGGGTTGCGTTATTCGTGTTTGCCTCTGACAGCAAAACCCTTGTGAAAGAAAAAAATCGCAATAAAATAATGGTTCCCGTATTTACCTCAAGAAGATAGAAGACACTGAGGACTTTTCTTTGATTAAATATGTATAAAATTCTATGAACGAGGTAATCATTATGGTCTGTTTTGAAATATAGTAAAAGTTCACTATAAACTGTTCTTTTTTTAGTTTATTCTCTCTCTTCTAAAATATGGGGAATTTTACATTTCCGTTGAATTTCATAAACAATAGTCTTTTTTTGATATTCTAATCATTACAATTTTCAATGAAAAGAAGCGAGATTTTTTTCATGTATAAAACTTTTTCTGGAGAGAACATGCAAATATAATTTATGTACATTTTTCTAATGAATTAAGTTTTATTATTTTCGTGGAAATTTTACTTTTATGTGTGTGGTAAACTGCTTTCTTTATAATTATCGATAAACCCCTTAAAATATGAAAAAAATTGTAAACACATTTTTTTTAAAAAATAAGCAATAACTTACCTACAGATATATAAAGATAGAACTCTATTCAAAATTAATACGGTGTTTAATAGTTTAAATTCATCATCTACAATTCTGGGATGGGCAAGAACCTGGAAAATAAGAACCATTAGAAAGAGCCTTCTTGATCGGTTTAGTTCAATCGGTCATTCAGATGAAAAGAAAAATTTATATGGTAGGCCATATTAATTAGCCACCTAAGGTACTATTGTTTTAGGGGGATGACTTTTGGTGAACAAGATCCCTTTTCAATTCTTTCAATTTTAATTACATTTAGCTGATATAATATTCAATTTAATAATTTATTGTTTCCTTTAATTTTAATATCGGAAAAGTTTACTATTGTCCATTTCTCGTTATTTCATCGTTTACTTCAATTCCTATATTTAATTGAGTAATTTAATAATTATTATTAAAAAAAAAAGCGCATCTTGGGTGGCTAAATCTATTATTTGCAAAACTTTGCATAGAAATTTTTTATCTGACATTATTTGTAGCCATATGAATACTCCACTCCCTATATAAACGTCTTCAGCCATTAAGGTTTGTTGAATGTTTCATAAATTTAAACAGCGAACTACATTGGCCTGCTGCATAAGGTCAAGAATATCGAGGCCGATTGATTAGGTTGAAAACGCAAGTTCGAGCTTTGAATCAGTTTAAAATCCGTTCTGCTAAATAACAGGAACTGTTGCACGGGAATCTTAGCTGAACCTCTCTCGTTTCTGTGGTGTGGAAGTTGAGCGCAGATGGCTTCCTCGTCACTTGACCGTGACTGAAGGTCTTCGCTACCAACATCTTACAAGTAGCCCCAAATGCAAACAATTTAAAAAAAGTAGAAATATTGCTATCCGGACATCGGTAATGTTTTATTCGGCATTTATATTGAATCAATATCTTTAGAGTAAGCTCGAGTGTTGTCCACAAAGTAAGTCAATTTCTTAAAATCGAAAAAGTAATATATTTTTCGAAAAATCTACGAATTGAAATAGATGCAACAAGTTTTTGACATAGTAGCCTTCCTTCTGAATCCACTTTTTGAGTTGAGCGTTGTTGTGTTAAAAAAAGTTTCCCGCCACCTATTGGGCCCGTTATTTGGAAGCACTCATCGACTGCATTAAAAAAAAAAAAAAAAACTTTTTTCATTTGGCTTTAGGGAAGTGAAAAGACAAAAATATGAAAGTGCCAGATCATGGCTGTGAGATTATATACCAACCGAATGAGTCCAAGAGTTGCTTTTCGGCGTCGGCTGCATACCATTTTGAATTTTCTTCGGGGAGAAAATTACGATCCGAAAAGAAAGCCTCATTCAAGTGACAAGACCGACACATGAGCTGTCACCTTCATCCGCAATGTTCCCCATCACGCCTCTGGGGAAGATTTGGAGTATCGACAGATTAAACATGCATCGGCCCCGAAACACGGTGGGTCTTTAGTGTCATCAGGACTAGAACTCACGACTTTACAAAAATAATTCCGTGAGCTTGCGACCATGACCACTCGGTTACCGCTGCCAAGAACCATCAAGAAAATTTATAGAAAATGAATTTGATTCATTGGTTGTTTATTGATGTCTCAGTTTGAAACAACACGAGGGCTACTAGAGGATACTACTGGGAGGACTTGAAACATATTTTTCATGCATCAGCATCGCTACCTGATGGGTCTTTTGTGGCATCAGCACTCGAACCTCGACGATAATAACGCTGGTCACGAATCCGCGATAATGTCCACTAGGTTACCACTGCCACTATAGAAAATGAATAATAATGTACATACTTACATGCTGGAATATATAATTTATCACATAAAAAACGCAAAGTCATGCGTAAAAGTAGCAAAAAGGCTTTTTCTCCCTATTTAAATGGAAGTATGCTGTGAGAATAATCCCTCAGAAATTATGTATATTTGACTGATCTTCTGTTAATGCGATGCTATGAATCAAGATAAAAGAGCTACATATCTATCGTGAATGCTAATAGGATCAACCAACCAGAAGTTCTTCAAGTTCTTAATCTTTGATCTCCTATCTGATAAAGAAGTGGTATTTACTGCGACATTGTTGCCAAAGTGAAGCCGCACAATTGTTGAATTATCACCTAACTTCTTACAATATCAGCGATATCTTCGATAAAGAATTGAAAATTATGGCTACTAGGTTATTCCTAGTATCGCAGTTTATGTGCCATGCATTAGAAACCTATTGAATCTACTATTCAACCACGAATTCCCTAACCGAATAGCAACTGATGAGAAAAATACAGTCTGGGAAATAAAAATAGAAAAATGGGCAAAATTATAAAAAAAGGAGCAGAATCATGTGCGTTTGAGAATATCTTTAGGTCGAAAATTATTCAACAAAAAAAAGAAAATCTTTACGTTTATTAAACTTTTTCCGCTTGCCTATTTCTTCCGTACTCTAAGTCGTAATTTTAAATCACGGTCCACATCTCGACTATTTAAATGACGATGTCTATATCTCGGTAAGTAACTACAAACATTGTACAAACATTACAAACATTGTACAAACTCTTTACAAACATTGTACAAACTCTTTACAAACATTGTATGTCAAAATCAGAGCCTCAAAAGAATTAGCGTCTATCAGACGCTCTACACACGATGAGTCTTTGGTAAAAATAGAACTCGTATCGGCTCGTTAGCCAACAGCTGGATGCCAGCGGCTTTCAATTCGCTTGCATCGAAACAAAATACAATATATCACTCAAGAACTCAATACAAGCTTTCAGCAAGTATCTTAAGCAAAAATTTCATGAAATGTTATCGATTTCAAGAATTTAATCAATCCCCACTTGATTTTTTCGGTTTTATTTATACGCTAGCTATCCTTCTTTATTTTCGAAACTCCTTCTTGTCAACCAAAATTTTAGAAAAAATTTTTCACACGTCCAGATAATAGTTTTCCATTTTTCTTACTTTATACTCGCTCACTTACTTTGTTTGGCCCAGCATGGACACATCTGGCTCTTGCGCCATAAGACTTCAACATCATCACATACTATTTTATTTAATTATAAGTAAATACATATTATCTTACGAAGTTTATCAGTCTCAGCCTATTTAGGTATTTCAATGCCTCAATTGTTGTGTTTGATGACTTTTAAAAGTTAAAACACTGAACATTGTTTTAATAATAATTGTTATTATTTTCAACGAAGTTTGTCAATAATCAATGTGAAAAAGAGTAGTTTTAATTTTATTTTGGAGCATTTTGTGTGTGTGTGTGTGAAAGGAAACAGTTGTTAAAAAAGTATGAAAATATACAATTAGAAACGTACAAGTTAATTAAGTAGCATTGAGATATTTCCTACGTGACATTCGGTTTTGCGAATGAGAGGGACATCGAGATGTGGGTTCGAGCCCTAATGCCCTTCAAGACCCATCGTGCAGCGGGGCTGATCCACGTTAAATCTATCGAGATCACGAGTCCTCCCTGTGGCGTGGTATGGAAGTTAGGAATGGGAGGTACCAGCTCAGGTGTCGGCCTCGCCACTTGACCGAAGCTCCAAATTACGAGGTCCTTGTCATTGTGTTGCTTCTCAATGCGATGTTAATAAATAATCAAATCACATCACGTACGTACTCCTCATAACAAGATTGGTGAAAGCCGGTATATAGGATTTATTTCAATTAAAAAAACTTGTGACGAATCAAAATAACACATCAAATGCATTTTTTCAATTATAAACTATTGCATAAAACTTAAGCAACTTTTCAGATTGTGTCGTAATTCCGAAAAAAAAATCAATTGGGTGACATGAAATGTCCACTACAGAGGCACTATGTAGCACTTAAAGGTTATTGAAAGCATAGAAGTTAAAAATGAATTATACGCACGCATTATGGCACAGAGCAGAAGGCTTTATTGACAGAATAGTGTTATTAAAAATCTATTGTCTGCCCTTGAAGAACAACAGCAAAACGAAGTCCCTTAGAAAAGTATATGAACTCCTCTAACTGAAATGTTTTCGTGACACCGTCTGTCATACTTAGTACCAAATTATCCAGCAGTTCTTGAGGTAAGAATTGCCACTCTTCAAGGAGCATCTGTTTCAGCAACCTGGTGCTCTCCGAAAGATACGATCTTGCTGCCAGGCTCCCGCACAGGTTCCATGGAATTTGAATCTGGAGAGCACGCTGGCCAATCTATTCTACAGATATCCTCGCTTACTAGAAGCTCCTCAACAGCAGAGGTCTTGTGTGGACGTACATTGTCGTCCACAAAAATAAAGTCTGGACCAATGGCACCTCGGAACATACGCATGTGTGGGAGAACAATGCTATCTCAGTCACGATCTCCGATAAGTGAGCCGCTGTCGAAAATAAGGAGATCCATTCGTCCATTCAACATAATGTCTCCCCACACAAGCACTCCAAGACCGCTTCAATGGTCTCTTTCATTGATATAAGTGGGATGAATTCGTGTCCATACATCCATATCAATTGACACTGATAATCATTGCTCAGACTGAAACGACTCTCATCAGTGAACAAATCGTGACTCCATTGATGAGATGTCACGTCTTTGTGTTCTTGAACCGCTGTAAACGATGCCGCCGATGGTCTGCTGTTAATACTGCGCAGCGCTTAGGAAAATGGGCGAATAGGTTACCTTTAAGCATACTTCTGACCACAATAAACATTGTTGTCTGGTTGCTGTACGCGGCTACTGAACAATGTTGCCCGATGTCTGGTTTCGGTTATACTGGTCTTCACTTGCCATTGTTTCCCTCGGCCGACCAGCGCCAATCTTTCTTATTACTGTACCTGTCATTTGGAAAGCTTTTCAACTCTTGACACTACTCTTTTACCAATTCCAAACTCTTGTGCAGCAGTCGTCACTCAACGCCCCTCTGCAAGCTTGCCGATCATTCTACTACGTGTAAAGGCTTCTTGTAGAAAAAATTTAAATGTACGATTTTCCTTCCACTTTCAGGGGAATTTCTGGAAGTGCGTCTTTCCTCCTTCTTTTGAAGTTACCTTGGTACTGATCTTGTGTATTCCCCTCATTTGCTTGCCGTGACGTCCCCTCTAATGCCATAATTCTGATATTTGTATATGCATCCCCTTTCTACTGAGCTGCCTTTTCACTGGACTGGTCTCAAAAAGTCCTTTTCAACAATTTCATGATGAAAAATGCATTTGAGGTACTCTAGTTTGCATAGACTAAAAAACCATCAGTATTTAAAAACAAGGGATACAATTTATGAAAATAAATTAAAAAGAGGCGTGTTATACACGAGTAAATATGCTAATATGATAAAGATAAGATTGTTGTAGGTTTTATGTTAACGTCCTTTATAGATATTAACGACAAGCCGCACAGCTTTGATCTGTAGTCATATCAGGAAGATGACATCTAAAAGTGCAAATATATTTGAGAGCCGTTTGTTAGCCGTCCCCTCAGGGGCTTACCTTTCTTAGGCAAGTACGGGATTCGCGACCCCGAGGAACCCTAGTGAATCTTTTCTTCCACTTATAGTTTCACATCTTTAGTAAGCACGTGTTATCTGGGATAACCTAACGATGCTTCTATTTTTCAACCCTCCTTCTTATCGTTTTTTTTTTCCATTTCTCACTTCTATCTTTCTTCTAACTTTTAATTTTCACAATCATAGCCATTGTTTGGTGCAGCATAGCCATGTTTGGCGCTGACGTCATAAACCCCAACATTCGCTCGATCGTAAGCCGCTCGCCTGGTATTCATTGAAATTATTTTCATATTGAACTTCCAGCGATTCACAGAAAAAAAAATAGCAATCATAAAACAGACAATGGAGTCTATAAACTAGCAAGCAGAAGGAAAACCATCGAACTATGCACGATAACGTACTAATTTGAACTACGAACCTACTTTGAGTTCGATGATAACGCACAGGAGGGAGATAGGGGGGGAAGGCAGTTTCTTCCACTTTTACCAATGCGTTCACATTAGCGAACCGAACCGATCTCGAACGGTTCGGCTTGCATATGTATGCGTACTTTAAACTGATACGTTACGAGTTATACCCAACAGTGCATGATTTCGTAGCCCGATAATATTTAATTCTTATTCCAATCCTCATCATTCTACAAGATGGTGTTTAATGCAATCAGACTTAACAATCCCGTCAACCGGCCGTTTTGATTTGGAGAACGTAATGCATATCCGTCCACAAATATTCACTAATTTATCCATTTGAACGTAAAAAAAGTGCGTCCGAAAGAGCAAATGATAATGAAGATTTCTACAGAATTAAGTTTTTCCTTTGAGTTTTAAAAATGCTTTTACGCATATTTTAATATTCGTTTGCGAGTTTTCCTGTCTTTAAAAATATTCTAAAATATTTCCAAAAATCAGGGGGGGGGGGCAGAATGTAATTCCGCAGAAACCTTTTGTTTTTACGAAGGCATTTATTTTGCATTCAATTAAATAAAATAATACAGATGTGAAGACAGTAGTAGTGATTCCATTGGATTAAGATTACGTTCTCGAAATCAAAATAGCCGGTAGACGGGAGCCTTAAGACTCAAATCTCGATTTTCACGTTGCCTGTGATAAAGCTCGCAACCTTAATAGATGGGCTATTATGGACCCCGAAAAAGAAAAAAAAGGTAACGACCTCTGCAATGGAAAGTTAAATTAGGAGTGTAATATTCTCCATACGATAAACGCCATCAAATAATTCATTCCATTTTATAGAAGAAAAAATTGTTTTCATTTCTGATTTCTTTCGGATGAATAATCGTTGAAAAAAATGTCGCGACCTTGTGGCACTCCCAAAACTTTCCTTTCTGGGTTGGTTTCCATTTCTTTAACTTGTTATTTCTTTTTATCACATCCCGTTCGTAAAAACTTAGCAATCATTTGTATTAGACCTATTTCCCCACTTCTTTGATTTTATTTATACATACTTAAACACACTCACACACACATACACACACACATACACACACACACATATATATATACAGTAGTACCTCCCAATAAGAGACACCTCCCGGACCAGACATTTTGTGAAAGTGTCCCTTAGAAAAAAATACTTTGTATATATATACTTTTAAAAATGATTCTATTGATGTGAACATAAATAATTATTCTAGAAATAATGAACAAACTACAGCTTTTAGAATAATAGAAATAATAATTATAAATTAAGCTATGAAAAATGTGAGAATAAAATATGTAAAATGATGATAATATGATAAAAAATAGGATATAATTATAAATCTAAAATTATTTTTGTAAAACGTTAAATTGTATCTATTTATTAAATTGTAAAAAATTTAAAGTAAATGTGTGGAATAAACTTATAATATATGAACAGAAGAGTTAACCAACATAGATTTGATACAAAAAAACACAATAACAATTTAAAAATATCCATAAAATTAAGATAAGTCATTTTCTGAAAGTCATAAATACAAAAATGTTGAACAGTCTTGATTATATAAGAATCCCCCAAACTTTAAAAAACGATTATTGTTGTAAAACCACGTTTGATAGGTTTTCACAATACTATTTATCTTTATGGACTGAACATATAGTACTTTATTAGAAATATTTTTCATGTTATAAACCAGGAAAATAAAAAAAAATTCATCAAAAATTATAGTAGTAAAAATGAAGATGTTAAAAATAAAATTAATAATAATAAAGAGTCATAGATGTAAAAGAAAACATCTTGATAAAGTAGAAATTTTTTTTAAAAAAATTGTGGATTAAATAATAATTTTGAAGATAGTTATAATATTAAAAATATTAAACTATTTTTAGTTTAATGAAAATAGAAATGAGCATCCTAAGAGACTTCCTAGACAATGATAACAAAATAGATTGTTAATGTTTACATATATATTTAAAGATATTACTAGCTACCTTATAAATAAATATAATATCAAAAATAATAAAATAATAATAGTACTGAATTTTGTACTTTAATATTTATGAATGTTTTTAATAGGATTAATTTTAATGATGTATTTGAAAAACATAGGATTTTCTTCCAATTAAAAATATAACTGTTAAATAAATTTATAAATATAATAAAAACAGCAAATTTATTTTTAATGATAATTAAATTTATATGAAGAATGCACTAAAATGTAGTTGTACAAATTTTAGGATTTTATTAACCAAGAGCACCAACATGTCATTAGTGCAGATTTGAGCAGAGTCAAGCCTAAAGCAAAGAGAGATATAATGAATATGGTACCCGTTTCAGAATAATGATCTCTAATAGTAATCCCTTCATTAAAGAAAGGACTTTTGATGTTAATAATTTTACTAATCATCTAGCTTTTAAATATAGTCTACCTTCTGTAGCATTCATTGAGTATAAGCTCTAAATTTGTAAAGATATTCATGATATAAATTTTTCTAAGACTAAAGATGTATGGGGATAAAATATTTATTAAGAAACAAATTACAAATTGACAAAAATACATTATTATTTGCTATGTTGACAAATTTCCACGTAATAATACAATTATTTGAAAATATTACTATTACATAATATTTAATAAACATTTAAAAGTAATAATTCTTATTTAGAAAATAATTTTAGTGACCTAGAAATTAATAGTAAAATTATTACTCTCTGTTAAAAAAAACAGGGTTAAAGATAAATAAATTAAATTTCCTCAGATCTTTATTACACCAAAATTTCATAAGGAACCCATTACATTTAGAATTGTCACAAATGGATATAATACATTACAAAAGCACACGTGTGGGCTAATTATCACAAAAAAACTCTTACCATATACTATTAATAAATTTAAATTACCATCAGTAAAAATAATTTAGATAATATTAAGAATATAAAAGGGAGACAAAAATTTGTTTGCTATACATAGCTGTGATTTTGAAGACCTCTAATTCGATAGACATAGATGATTTAGTTAAGGTACTGTTAATTATTTATAAAGATTATAATATTACTGAATTCATTTATTATGATAAATTTACATTTTTATTTTGTATTGTACTTTGAGAGAGATATATTCAATGCAACGATAAAAAAAGAAAATAAATAAAGAATTTTTACGTTATGTAATTTCAGTTTGTATTTTTGTTTATATCACGGACAATATACAGAGTGCATCGTGTATTTTTTATATTATGTGAACTAACTGTAAGTACATAGATATTATTTTAGAGTTTTATGCATAATTTTTATAATCCGTTTGAATAAAAGCTGTCTTTGTCTAATGTCAAAGAATCTGATCGAAATTTTGAACACATTTCCAGGCGGAAAGTTGTTCCAATTTTTAAATAAATATGCGATATTGTAATACATGCATTTGCTTATTATGCAGTTTTAAAGAAAATATACCGTTTTTCGTGTGAATATGAGGAGTTGAAAGGCCATTTACCATCACAGTATAGAAGACGAAACACAAAACACATTTTAAACCTGAGAAAAGGGATTGTGATTCAGATAGAAATAAATAATATTGTAAAATACGCTGCTCTTTAAAAAAAAAGTCAGAATATAACATTAACGCTCTTATTTTATCGAAAAATGTTCCAATTTGAGGTCCCATAATTTAACCATACATAAAGTCGGCTTTAAAACAGTGTTAAAAAAACTTGCATCCGACCTGTTGGTCCGAAACAGAACTTGGTCGTAAGTGAGGAAGACCTTACAAGAAGAGCAAAGAAAAAGAAGGTAGCGATTTTTATAAGCGAGACATTGATGAAAAATACTCGTATGTTAAGTGACGATGCCTCACACGGAGAAAAGCAAAAGCAATATCTTAAAAACCCTAATGAATTAAATTTACTCAATTGATTTTTTGCTCGCAATTTAAAATTGGAATTCATTCATATAATTGCAGATTTCTCTCAATTGATACAAATGTGAAAAGAGACTAGTTATGTTGAATTAACACAATAATATGCAATTTATTGGTGATGTTTCTCGTAATTTTCAGCACGGGTCAGAAAGGATATTTAAGCTGGTCCTCATTCCCCTAGCTTTCAAACCACACCATCTGAGGATTTTGAATACCAATAAACGTTTAACATTATTCCACGTGACGTATTTCAATGAATTCTGGATTCCACGTCTGGATTCTGATCGTAGTTCCCTGGACAAGAAGCTGGCAACTTTTATTACTGGGTTAGTGTTTAATTTATTCCATTTGTATTAATTACAGCAGAAATAGCTGTTTATAGAAAAATAACATGAAAAAGAATAGTAGTACATATTGTCTAATTAACTTACCTACTGATGAAAATATATTCACTGTAAAAAAAAAAAATAAGGGAACATCACGGCGTGGCTTTATTTAATTTGCCAGACTCTCAATATACGGATTAGTAATCATTATTTTACAAAAGAATAGTTACATTTGCCCATCAAGTGTTAGAGTAGACAAGCTACGGAAATAAAAACACCAAAATTGTTACTTGCACGTACGTCGCTCCAAGAGATCTTTTATAAAATCTTGATTGATTAGTCATTCAGAGCTCTAACCCAACAGTCATTAATCCAATGGTCCATTAACCTTTATCACGTTATTAGATAAACGTTGCCTAGTCACGCTTGTGGTATTGTCTCCCCAGTGGTTTAGCTCGCTAATCCCAATTCTTTAGCGATTATAAGGAAGATTAATTATAGTTTGCTCTTTAAGGCCTTCTACGTGAGGCCGCAATTTCTGGTTAAGTTTGGAAGTGGTAAGTGCGACTGTAAGAATGAAGATAATATTGTGTAGATATAGTAAGATTTGCAGATAAGAGAGACACTATTTCTTAATTCAAATGGGAAAAAAACTTCAAATTAAATTTTATCTATCTTTGTTGCATATAAGCAAGGACTCTAGAAATTAATCTTCCTTTCTGATATACGAGGAGATAATGTTAAAGTTTAGTAACTACTAAGAAATAATCGACATATCTGGATGAAATTTATTCTACATATTAACTGATCCTTATATATATATATATATATATATATATACAGAATCAATGTTTGATTTTCAGAAGAAATAGATTGAAGTAACCGTCAGTATCGTAAAGTTTTTAATAATTATCTCGGTGTATTGTAAAGGTTTAATTGTTATTAAAAATAATTGATATTAAAACTTAATTTTTATATTTATCATTTTTACGCTTACTCCACATAATTACCATACAGAATTATACATTTATCCCAGTGTTTCTTAACCTTTCGAATTCTATATCATTGTAGAATTCATCACAGACCGAACTCCATTTTTTCATACTAAGGTTTACTTCAAATCTATGGCTTTCTGAAACCAAATAAATCAATATTACTAGTTGTTATTTACAATATTATGTACCTAAGGATCAATTAATAAACAGAATAAATTTTATTTAGAACGTCTCGGTTATTTCTTAGCAATAATTGAAATTTTACGATACCGCATCGTATGTGTTCTAATAGGAAACGAAAATCGTGGTTGTGTTGGAAAAGGTAGTAGCGGGTAGAGTGTGATGATATGTTGAAGGATGACGAAAAGTTGTCTTGAAGACCTTCACAGCAAGTCCAAGTCGGTTGTAAGTCAGCGGTTGGATTCAGGCGGATCGCACCAGTTCGGGAGAACGGATCCTGATTTGTATTGAGTTCAGCGAACCAGATGTCAAAACGCGCTTCTGATCAAGGTTCTCTCGAAATTGGACGCCGGAGCAGCTGTCCGTTAAGGAAATCACAAATTTAATTCCTTACTCTCTTTGTTTACATTCATCTGTTCTAAACACCTGTAAAAATGTTCTCTCCGCCCATGAAAGAAAAAAAAATCGATTCAACTATTTTTGCAATACGTTTATGTATTCATCTCGCAAAACTCGCCATATTGCTTTTAAAATGTTACCAATTTTTTAAACTTCAAATTTAGTTATAAAAAAGTTTAATTGGTATACTAAAAAACTTTAATACATATCTCTATAATTATTTTTCTTGGTAAAAAGATTAATTCAAAAAAATTAAATAAGTTAGATAAGTAATTTTTTTTTTTTCTTTTATGAGTTTTCCAGTCCATAAAAATATTTTTAAAAATCGGACGAAAAAAGTAATTTCACAGAAACCTTCAGTATTTTTTACTGTTTCAGATGCACTTTATTGTATTCAAATAGATCAAATAGTAAAGGCATGAGAATTAAAATCGAAATTCAATAGGATTAACATTACGTCCACGAAATCAAAATGGCGGGTGGTGTAAACATTCTCCATTAGAAGGATTGCTCTGGTGGGTAAAAGTTTTATTACTCTGTTTTTAACAGGTCAACTGAAAAGTCCCCGGCCTGACACATAGATGGCGGTACTAGAATTAAATCCATATGTTTTTTAGTTAGCCCTAACCCTCAAAAGATGCGTGTATAAATTTGAAAGCTGTCGGATCATTAGTTTGTGAATTATAGCATTTTGAGTGAAGCAACTTTTGTTATTGTGAAAAAGATGGATAAAAAGGAATTTCGCGTGTTGATAAAATATTGCTTTTTGAAGGGAAAAAATACAGTTGAAGCAAAAACTTGGCTTGATGCCGAGTTTCCGGACACTGCCCCAGGAAAATCAACCATCAAGGATTAGTATGCTAAGTTTAGACGTGGTGAAATGAGCACCGAAGACGGTGGACGCCCAAAAGAGGTTGTTACCGACATTAAAAAAACCCACAAAATGATTTTGAATGACCATAAATTGAAACTGAATGAAATAGCAGAGACACTCTAAAGATATCAACTAAACGTGTACATCATATCATTCACGAATATTTGGGTATGATAAAGTTCTGTGCAAAGTGGATGCCGCGCGAGCTCACTTTTGACCCAAAACAACGACGAGTTGATGATTCGGAGCAGTGTTTGAAGAGGATCAAGCGTAATAAACCGGAGTTTTTGTGTCGATATGGGACAATGGAAGAAACATGGCTCCATCATTTCACTCCGAAGTCCAATCGACAGTCATCCGAGTGGATTGCACACGATAAACCCGCTCCAAAGCGTGGGAAAACGCAACAGTCGGCTGGCAAGGTTATGGCGTCTGTATTTTGGGATGCGCATGGAATAATTTTCGTCGACTACCTTGAAAAAGGAAGAACCATCAACAGCGACTATTACATAGCGTTATTGGACCGTTTGAAGGACGAAATCGCCGGAAAAACGGCCGCATTTGAAGAAAAAGAATGTGCTGCTTCACTAAGACAATGCACCGTGTCACAAGTGAGTGAAAACGATGGCAAAAATCCATGAATTGGGCTTCGAATTGCTTCCACATCCACCGTATTCTCCAGATCTGGCCCCCAGCGACTATTTCCTGTTCTCAGATCTCAAAATAATGCTCGCTGGGAAGAAATTTTCGTCGAATGAAGAGGTGATCGCCGAAACTGAGGCCTATTTTGAAGCAAAGGACAAATCGTACTACAAAAATGGTGTCGAAAAGTTGGAGAGTCGCTATAATCAGTGTATCACCCTTGAAGGGAATTATGTTGAATAAAAAAAACTAATTTTGCCAAAAAAAATGTGTTTTATTATGGTAGAACGGGGACTTTTCAATTGACCTGTTAAGTAGTTAAAATTATTTATTATATATAGTGTGTATAAATATGGTTGGACTATTTTAATGGAATACTTTTCTTTAAATTGGCTTTAATTAATTTTGCTTCCTTAGTTTATACTTTCTGTTATTTTTTTAGTTCAAAGTTGCTTTTTGATTTGGGATTTCTGCTTATAGTTGATTTATACCTTTTTGTTATAAAATAATGTGCTGAAGTGTGTTTGGATCTGTAACACAAATATAAATACCCTATTACTCAGTCCCAAGACTTAGAGAGCATTTAAAATTACTTTACCTCCATTTATACTTAACTTTCTTAACTTTTTTTTTGGAGATATGCTTTGTAAGTCATGGTAAAGTTTTCGTTATTTTGAAACTTAGTTGTAATTTGTTGTATTATTCGTTTCATTTTTCAATTATTTACACGTTTAATAGCGGTTGGCATTGTTTTCGTCGAGTCGTCGGTTCGAGCCTTGATACCACTAAAAACATGTCCTAACATGGCATGGGGTGTGGTTTGGACAGGGAGGCGCCAGCTCAGGTGTCGTCCACGTCACTTGATCGAGGTCCAAAATTACGAGGTTCGTCGCCAATATCCCTTGTTTTGCTTGAAAGTGCGACTTCAAGAAACAGTTAAAATACATATTTATTATGTATTCATTAATATCAAATTCTCAGCAATGTAGAGACCTTTTTACATCATAATACGCGGAATGCTTCAAATTTTAAATCTGCTATTTTTAACTTTATTGGATTATTGGATACTTTTTTTTTCTTCATTTGATCTTACCGTTGCCATGACTGTGGACAATGCCGTGATGCAACATTCAGGTATCAACGGTTTCTTTTGGACATGGCTGACCCTAATCCCTTAACGATCGAGTACACGTGCAAAAAATTTACTAGTCACCATTTGTTTAGCAAACACGAAGTCCTTGTGGACCCCACATCTTCCGCATCGGAGACGAGAATATCTTCGTCGTCCCTGCCTCTTTGAACGTTCGATACATGGATTGTACAACTGACTATTTTATTATCATATAGCAACACACAAAGTGTAAGAGAGAGAGAGAGTTTCCGTAGCAGATTTTTTGTGGCTATTAAATAACAAGACAGACACTGTAAAACATTTTTTTTGGATCTCATACGTGTTTACTTATACCTTCAATATATACCTCTCCTCTATTCCTACACAGCTTCATAAGAATCTCCCATTGTTCGAAACAGTGCCGGAATTCTTCTTCATTTAGCTCTTTCAGGACGCATGCCGCTTTCCCTTTCACAGCTTCAACGAACTCAAATTTTGTTCGTTTTAATGAGGATTCATCTCAGAAAATATATAGAAGTCGTATGGCACAAGATCTGGCGAATAAAGTGGATTGTCTAACACAGGGATGCTGTATTTGACAAGAAATTTCTTGACAAACAATGCGGAAAGACTTGTCCTTCCACAATTCGGATCGTTTCCCCCTTATTCTTTCACGGAGTTCAGCAGTAACGTGAAGGTAGTAATGTTGATTAATAGTTTGACCTTTAAGAACCCAGTGAAATGTGAGAATTTCAGGCACCATTTTGGCACACACTTTTTGTATGCCAAAATTGTTATGTAAAATTTGCCGTACGGATTCTTTGTCAATTCCTACAGTTTCAGCAACCGCACAAATACTTCACCGACGGTCTGAACGTACCAGATTACCAATTTTTCCCATATGGTCAACCGTTTTTGACGCAGAAGAGCGACTCGGGTGTGAATCCTCTTCAACGTCTTTTGGGGCATCTTGAAAACGATTAAACCAGTTAAAAACATGTGCACGCGATAAAAATTAACTGCCATACATTTCTGTCAGTAAATATTAAGTTTCAGTAGCTGTGCTTCCAAGTTTCATGTGAAATTTTGCAACACTTCGTTGCTCACTAAAAAATAATTATAACGAACGAAGGCCTTGGCTATACGGATTTGTTTACTGAAGCGAGAGGCACTGCATTCTGGTGAGAAGGCTTCACGCTAAACAACTGGAAAGACACGCTAAATAGCTGGGTGTTTGGCGCATGCAAACTTCTTCTGTAGCAGCTTCAATCTCATTATTTAATATCCCCTTCGTAAGTACATATATATATATATATATATATGTACACACACCACTTAGCCTCTTGTAGCTAGCTCTGCAACAATGTTAACCAGACAGACGTGACTCAATAATTAGTCTTGAAATCTTCTTTCACTTCAACAGAGTGGCTTAATTGGAAGGAAAAAGAAGAATTTATGATTGAACTTGTTACATGTAATATCTCCAAGATTTTAAAGTGATTGTATTATTATCATTGATTTTATTACCAGAGTTCGTCAATTTTTATTTATTGATTAATATTCTCAAGTGAGTTTTAGCGATTTCAGATCGAAAAATTCAAGCGACGGAGAAAGAGCCGTCTTTTATTCAAAACTATTTTTATATTTCTATTACAAAAAGTAAAATTTCGACTGATCATATTCAAGAACATTCGAAGTGATTTTTAACATTTTGACTACTGATTATTGTACGAAAAATAATAACATTCCCACATAATAATAATAAAATTAAAAAAATAATAAGTGGTGATTCACACATTTTATCATACTCTGTTAAATCTCTCTAGCAGTTTATAATAATGTTTCCTTTTGAATAATAAATGTAATATCTTTTTTTTCATGAAATAAACCAGTCGAAAGTATTAAATGTTTCGCTTACGGCGCGAATTGGATGTAAATCGCATTATTAACTCTGCTAATACTTATATTCCTGACAGAGGATTAAACGTTGTTTTTAAAAAATAAGCGAAAAAGTTTGGCTTATCCAAATCCTATTGTATTCGCTTGAATAGTAATCAAAAACCGAGTGAAAACATATTTCTCTAATCAAGAGGTTTATAATAGTATAAGTTATCTTCCTGAAATTATGCCAGTTATACAATAAATATCGCTAATTTCTATTGATCATTTCTGTCTTCCCTCTCAGTTACAAAGCTCGTGGAGAGCCTTTAATTTATCTTACTGCATAATCACTAAGAAGAAATTCTAGGAAAATTTCGGTTCCGCTTTTGTGTTTCATAACCATACATTAAGACCCTTTTTACCCCCCCCCCCCCTTTTTTTTTTATCTCGAATCAAAAGTAACGCAATTTTAAATCTCATAACTGAATGGAATTTCATGTGTATTTTGACAAGAAATAGACAAATTAAAAAAGCATTTTAGATGAAAAAATGAGATTGTGCTGCCATCTATCGATTTTAAAATATTAAAGAAAAAAAAGTAAATAACATTCAAAAACGGAAAATAAAATAAATGATTAATTTATATTATGTGTACATTTCATGTTGTGCATTGTTGTAATTCTAATAAAGAATGCACGCAGCTTTTTGTTTCTAACGTCGCAAAAATTAGCTTACAATTGTGAGGGAGAAAAAAAAACTCCTTCAGAATTGTAATGTAAAAAATAATAAATTCTTCAATGACACAAAAAAGTAGATTCCAAACATCAGTCGCTGCTGCTAAGTGTTTCGGTGGAATTCCTTCAGGCCCGGCCTTGAAACTGGTAAATAAGGTTGGATCTACTATCGACATTACCAGCACACCTGCGGAGACGGAGATTGTTAGAACAAAAGGGTTGTTTGAATAAAATTAAGAATCACTGCAGTCCATCCCAAACCCCATCACCTTTATACGTCTAGACTGTAATATAAACGAGACACCGAGGAAAAAAATGTTCCTGTTTTGTATGTTCGAAAGATGAGGGAATCGAATCAAAAAAGACTCAGCCTGCATCCCGCGTGCACGTGTTTGGGTCCGATTTCTCCTGTCCAAAACCTCAAGGACAATTCCCTTTGTCTCTTCCGGTAACAGCCGTTCCTTCTTTTTTTTATATTTAATTCTTTTTCGTTCTTCGTAAGACGTCTTCCGAATTATTCGCTCAGCTGTATTTGCCGTCTGACGAAGCAAAGGCCTTGTTACACACTTCGGATTAAGTATTAAAGTTATTTTGTTTGGACAGTCTCTCCTTTTGTTGAAGTGAGGTGACGCAATCGTTGTTCTTATAATGGAAAAATCAGAAATGGATGCGAGTAGTAAAAACTGGAACCACTGAGCATGCGTGGGTTATGCAACATCCGAAATCGTTCGCTGAAATGAAATCCAAATTCAGAGTTAGAGGAAGGAATGGAACACTTCTTCCGCAAAAATTATAAAAATGGTAAAAGTTGAGAATTTTTTTTATAAAAATTAAACCGAAACATGGGCAGATATTAAAAATCATTTCAAAGGAGCATGCGCAGAAGTCCAATTTTACTGCTAGTCCCGAAGAAGAATTAAAATACAAAAAGAAAGGGGGGGGGGAGGAAACAAAATGACTCAATCTGGTTAAACACGCATTCATTGAAGCTGTCTCATTTTTAACAATTGAATTTGGTGACTAGCACTATAATAGAGATTTAAATTGTCTAGTCTTCTCTGAGAAAGCATAAATCTTCTTTTGATTTGTTTGGAGAAGTAAATTAAAAGTCGTGCGGTCTACAATCAAATAATTTTATAGCATTTCGAAAACTTATAATTCTTTTTCAATAATGTATTATAACGCCCCGGTATTAACTGCTTCATTTAGTTGTGCCATTATTTGTAGATATTTAAAATAATCACGAATCAACAGTCTAATAAATAGAAAATCATACAATGATGATAACCAAGTTATTTTATTCATATCTATGAACATTCCTAACAGTCAGTCCTAACTTACTGTATTCGTGAAATGCCATTCATGCGTCAGAGTTTAATGTTAAGAATAAAAACTAAGTGCTTATCATACCGAGCCAATCGTATTCGAGTCCTTAGAAGATTTATACATGAGGGTCCGAATCACAGACCTTACGTAGGTCTTTTCTGACTGTGATATGATAACTTCTCACACTTAGCAATACGGTGACTATTCCTTCGTTTTTTGCTTCAGCTCACGTTCTTTACCAGTAATTAACTTCGTATTAAATTCTTGGCTTTTTGTAAATGCAACTCATCAAATCTACCCATTACACTTCAATAATTCTAATCTGTCTGTATAAGTCACGTTTCATCTATTGAAAGACATTTTCAATTCAAACAACATCGCATTAAAAGTTTCAGAGTGTTAGTTTAAAGGGAAAGCGTGATAGACCTCACTTTTATTTTAATAATTGCTTCAGTTTTCGAATTCGAGTCAGTAACCAAAAAAAAAAAAAAAAAAAGATACATACACTAAATTTTTTTCCGCAGGTAAACTTTTATATTAAACTACTGTGTGATTATATACACAATTAAGTTCTAAGAGCAATAGCTATTGTATACTTTCATATTTATATAAAAGTATCCAAATCATATTATATTTTCGAATGAATCGCACCATGATACTTCCATATTCATATTTGGATGAAATAGTAAAAAAAATTCAAAGAAAAATAAATTTTTTATAATACATCGTAATATATCTAACATGTAATCTAGTTGAATCACCGCTTAGAAGTTCTTTATAGGCTTCACTGTTAAAAACCAGAGTTCGTAACCAAAAAGGAGTTACGCTTAAAAAAGTCATTGGAATTATTCACTCCTTCAAGCTTATGATATTGATAAAATTCACAATCATTTGCAGAAACCGTCTTGTTCAGAAACAATTACAAAGCTCGTTTTAAAGAACGCACGAGCCGTCTTATGTGATTGGGCAATACACAATGTATAACTAACCAACAAACTTATTGAAGAGTGCGGGTGTGCATTACTAGTCATAGGGAGGGAACGCGACTCGTGGAACATGCGAAATAGCAGCAGCCAGTCTGTCTGCAGCAAGCCTAATACATTTGACGCAGAAGCGTGTTGTTCCAGACAGACTGACTGCTGTGTGTCTTTTCATCTCTAATAGCGCCAGCGTAGTGTTGTAACTGCAGGACAGTTTCTTAAATTGTATTTTGTGTAAATATATTTAATTCAATAAAATATAATTTCCTTTAATTTATAGCAGAATGCTCTTGATGATTCTTCTAATCAGGTTCGGGAGGACTAGTCGCTTTCCACGACTCGGAAGGTGAAAGTTGTAGTAGTTTTTAACGTGAGAATTTGTATCTGCATCGAATTTCTCACTAGAGATAGCGCGAGCGTGCACACACACACACACACATATATATATATGTGTGTGTGTGTGTGTGTGTGTGTAATGCGGCCAAAATAAAATGTGTTTCCAAAGCATCCCGCAAAGTCTCTTGGGTTGGACAGGCCTGGTCTAAGAGCTACACGAAGGGCAATAAATTCGGAGTGCGTACAATATTCTTTGTCAAGGAAAGAAAAAGAATGCAATTAACATATGTTTCAATAAAACTGTAAAGAAAAAAAACCAGATATTAATCAATGAAAAGCTATTTGTTTTATGCCATTATATTTTACGAAAATATATTTTTTTTTTCCTTTTTGAATTGATTTACTTCCGTACGTGTTTGGAGAAACCGATCAGTAACGAAAGTCGTTCCAATACTGTAAGATATAAAGAATTGAGCGGCTCAGAAGCCAATACGGTTAAGTCCATTTTTTGATATTTTCTGATTTTTGGAAATTTTGATGAAATAAATAATAATCTTCTTAGTTATTAAAGGATTTACTCTTTGGTTACTTTTTTCCAGGTTATACAGCCCTTTTTTAATAGCTTCTGAATATAGTGTATAATAATTTCAGAAGCCATTGTGAATAAATCCACCTTTTATCAGTATTTTTTTACATAAATTTTTTATCTTTTTCAGCTGCCAAAAGGTATGTCCTAAAATTTTTAAGATGCTGTCATTATTTCAATAAATACTTACGTTTTCATTTACACATCCTGTACATATCTTGTTTTTTTGCAGAGTTTACACCTCGAAAAAAGACTTTATACACTTTTCTAATTAAATTAATAAACCAAGAATTTTAAAAACTAATGTATCAAAAAACATTAATTTTCTCATTTTTTGTGTTTTGGACTTAACCGCATTGGCTTCTGAGCGGCTCACTTCATCGACTTAGTTCTCATTGCTTCATAAACTAAAATTACATTTTTCTCCAGATAAGGTACACCTAACGATCACTTTTTTTTTCCTTCTTCAAAACGAGGCATCTGTTGATTTTCTGGTAATGTTTATTAACCACGCATGTGGCCATTTTTTTCTAGTATTGGTATGTTAAAATATTTTTGGGATTAATTGTGATCCTTTTATTAACATCGTACTGAGAAACATCACGATGACTACTGGCGACGGGCCTTGTAATTTTGAACCTCGGTCAAGTGACGAGGATGACACCTGAGCTGGTATTCCCTTTTCCAAACTTCCACACCACACCATCAGAAGGACTTGGAACCTCGATTTATTTTCCGTGCTTCATCCCCTCTAGACTGCGGGTCTTTTGTTCAGGGTTCGAACCTCCGACGGAAACAACGCTGGCCGCGAGTCCGCGATCATGACAACGAGGCTTCCGCGTCGACTTTTGAGAATCATACTGACTTTTGAAAAGAAATTCATTAAGCGTATTAGATGGAATAAACGATTTTTAAGACCCATTTGTTGGAAATAAGTTTACCAACAATGTGTCAAGTCACGCTAACCGTTATTGTTTTAAAATTCATGGATTTGGTTGTAAGTATACTTCCCTCGGGCTTCGGAAAGATTAATATGACCATTTTCTCAGTACGGAACATCTACTAATTTTTAGATAATAGTGTGCATATTCAAGAAAAAGCATTTTCATCATAGTTTTTTTATTATTGAAAAAACATCAATGCACGCGTATCAATAAAAACTCTTTGTGATCTTGTATTTTTCTGATGAACATATTTGTTGAAGTATATTTGGTGTTGATTTCAAACAAGAATGAAGTCCTTGACAGGATCTCTTAAAATTTAAGCTGGAAATTATCATAGCTTCAAGAACTGCAGTGTGCAATTGTGTTTTTTCGTTGGTCCACAACTTATCCATAATAGAAAATATTCTTTCTAAGAGTGCCTTTGTGCATTTTTTTAAATTGTTGCAGTGGTTTACTCTCTTTCTGAAAATAGACTATTTCGACGTTCTGAATCAGCTCTTGAAGACTATAGGACAGGCTTTCGAGAGAGTAAGCCTTAAGAATTAGAGCATACAATTATGTAAATTTCGAATTGAAAGAATGTCTTGACTTTTTTGCCAGTTTCGCCATAAACAGAAACCCGGCTAACAAAATTTTATTACCTTCTATCGAATTTTAAAGACCTTACGTATGAAGGACCCATTTTATAGATTATCTAAATTAATCTAATTAGACCTAAATTAATGTAACAAGCAAAGTAATTGTGTAACGTATTTTATGATATTAATGTACAATTATGTAATGCATTTAATACAAATTTTTTAAAAATATTTCTCTATGCTTCTTTTAAAAGTTTCTAAATTCTTGAAGACATTTGAAAAATTGAGGAAGATTTTTCGGGACAGAATTTTTTCAAAGTAGGGAAAGCGAAAAATAAATGTTTAATAAGCTTACATACCTTAAAAAAAGTGGAAATTTTATCGTTAAGTATTTGAAAGTTAGATGACTTTTCTCGATTTCTTAAAGGTCTTTACATTTAAAAAAACGAAAAGGAATGTTCTCAAGTTATCAGACAACAGAACAAGAGCAGCAGCAGCAACAACAACAACAAAAAAAAAAAAACTTCGAATACAAAGTGAGAAAATCCTTTTTCACTTTTTATTGCCATGCATGAGAGGAAAAGGGTCTCGAATAAAAACAAAAACGATTTTTGATAGAACGTTTTCGGAGAACAACCCAAATGAGCCGTGACTTCCCCTCGAATTAAATCAAGTCGTTTAAATAGTAATGATTTCTCTGCTTAAGCTGAGACTCTATAAATCGTCTGACATGTCAAAAGTGTCCAAATCGGCGGGAAAAAAAGCAAACAGGTGAGCTTTTTATTCGCGGTTGAAGATTTTTCCATCACATTGACTGACTTACTTCCTCTTTAGAAGCAAACGTAAACAAAAAAAAATGAGACACTCGTTCAATGGGGCAACACCCGGCGTTCCAGACACAGTAGTAAACAATACTGTTTACATAAAATAAAATAAACAACGTATGTCTGAGTTGTGAATATTTTCTGAAGAGAACAAATAACAGATTACATATTGGAGAGATATTGAATTATTATTGCCGATGAATTATTTAATGGTGTTTGCTGTTAATGGTTTTTCTATGAATCCCTGTGAGTAAAACTCCGTTTTTATTTACCAATATTATTACGGCTGTAAGCGATAGTAAATTAAAACACGTGAGTACACAAACAAAGCAAACCTAATCTTCGAACAATAAAAATAGATGTTTGGATTGTTCATAAATCTTATCCAACCCAAAACACATCAATGAGTATTCCTTTGAAATGTTGATTTCTCGTATTTTTATTTACAAAACTGTCCTGCAACCTTAACTGTAAACAAACATTCATCTCTTTTCTAACTTATTAGTCACTGAGAAACAATAACAGTTTGGTAAATTGGAGGAAATTTGTGTAGTAAGGTTCACTGATCGGACAGGTTAAAACAGTTCAACACAAAGAGCCTTGTACTAAAAAAATAATATTTTGAGTCATCTGTTGTTATATATTACTAAAAAATGCAATCAGAATAAGATGACGAATCCGCTAATGAATTAGAATCCGGTTTTTTTCTGCATTTTCTGCAGATTTTAGTAAATTTTGAAGCATTTATATTTCTAAATATGCGCAGCGACGGCGTCGACGGATCGATTGTAACGCGCTTAGAAATATCATGAGGGCAATCTGCGAAGGTGCATCAGCTAAAGATTCGTCAGTACGACACATTATTAGTGGCATCAGGACTCGAACCCAAGACTCGATTGAAATAAAACCGACCATGACCACTCGGCTGCTGCAACCACCGCAACATGACGTCAATTTATTAAAAGGTCATTCCTCGTAACCATCGTAGGTTTCAGAAGCTTTATTTTACCTGTTGTGTTGTGAATTTTATTTCTGGTTAAAATTTCAGAGTAAAAGTAGTTTTGTTTTTAAAATGTTCAAAAATTTTAAAGCGTGCATTTAGTACAGAATTTCTATTGAGTTCTCTCTCTCTCTCTCTTTGTTTTTCAAAGTAGTTGAGGGGGATCTACAAAATAATTTAATTCAGGCAAAATGTTATGTTGATCATAAATCGTAAATGTGTAAAAATTTGTGCTGGCCAGCCGGCATTGTAATTTTGTACATTTGCAATTTTTGAGCATATCAAGTTATTTTTTTTTTAAATTTTTGAAGCAAAAATTCATAAAACAATAACAAAAAGTGTGTCTGAAAGTTACAGTTAAATTGGTCTTAATGGAATGACCCTAAAAAGTTTTTTCAGCTACTCAACCTAATACATTTGCAACGTACATTTATTTCAATGAATTCTTTCGAAGTTCACCGCGGGATGATAAACTATATTTACCATTATACCAACAATTATCGCTTTTTTTATACTAGATCTGAAGATAAATTTTGTTTACTTTAAAATTCTTTATTTGCGTCATTTTAATTTATTTTGTATATACATTAAAATATTAATATAAGCCTACAATCCTAAAAAAGGAGAAATAAAGGCTTCTTCAGAACCTAAAATTTTAAAAAAAGAAGAAAAAATGAGTAAAATATTAATTGTCATGAGAACAAGAACGTCTCACTTCATATGTGAAATATTTCTATTAATTCACGAAATCCTTTTTCTTTTTCTTTCGAGAAAAAAATAATTTTTAAGTGCCTAATAAATTCTTGAAAAAGAATATTGCAAATATGATTTGATTGTCGCATTCGTACATACAGTCACCAAAAACAAACCAAAAAAAAAAAAGACCGTCAAAAGCTATAAAGATCGTAATCAAGCTTTTATTTTCAACTTCTTAATTATGTTTTCATTATTTATAGTATATGTTGCTTAGTAATTGCGTTTTCATTTTTATTTATGCATTTACATTTGTTGTAAGTTAATTATTTTAACGATTCCAAATTATATATTGAATAAATACTTTTACGGCTTTTGTACACAGGATAATTGTTGTTTATATCCGCACCCCTGTTATCTTGAAAAGTGACGCTGAAGATGCGTTCAGAAAGGCTCATGGAAAAAATGACATATTCAAATGCTTTTCTTAAAATTGAACAAAAAACAAAATCAGTTTCCTTTTCAATAGCTATTAATTTTGAACTGAAATATTAATTATTTCAAACAACATTCATAAAGTAATAAAATTAATTTACGACGATATATTTATGATTAGCAATCATTTTTAAATCAGCCCTAAGGCATCGATAAGCAAATCGTTCTGAGTTTCGCCTTATTTTATTTTATAAACATCGCAACAGAATTGGATACCGAACACACACAATCGATTTATAGTTATGAAACAAGCTGCCAAAAAAGAAAAAAAAAGGATACAATCTCTGAGCTGATGCTTTGATTGATTTATGTGGAATGTAGAGCAACTTATCCCTTTTTTAAATGTAATTTTCCTCAGATCAATAAATATTATAGAATTTTATCTTCTGCATAAAAAAAAAACACCTCTAAGAATTTTTTTATTCGACAAAGCTTTCGCCATAAGTTATCTTAAGGTGATAGTGCATCGGGAATCTATTTGGAATACTTTCCAGATATCATCTGTATGGAAGTTATAATTCCTGCAAGTTAACAGAAAGTGTTCTATAACATTAATTCTATTGCAAGTAGAGCAAACTGCTTTATCCTGTAAATTTAGTTTGTTTAAAAAAAACCCAAGAGCTATTATCATTCGGCTTAAAGTTTGAATTTCCTGAATCTCCTCTCTTCTGTTTATTGTCCAATTCGATACTATATCAATGGTCGGTATATTCCCTAAGGTATTAGCTGCAGTATAGAACTGATGCTTCTCTCCCCAAATTTCTGCATTTCCTCTTGAACTGACTGGTTGTTTATTAACATTGCACTTATAAGTAACTTGTTGAGGGTGATTGGCGACGCACCTCGTAATTTTGAATTACGGTCAAGTGACGGAAATGAAAGCAGGTGAGGACTTTGAATTCTGATAAATTTAACACACATAAACCAGGCTTCATGGATTCGAGCCCGTGATTCGACTATGGAAGTTTGGACAGTGGGACATCAACTTAGGTATCCTCTTCAATTGACCGTGGCTACAAATTACTAAATCCGGTCGATTTTCCTCTTTTATTTTCTAGAGAATTGCTTATTCATACTGACAAAATCATAATAGTGTGGCATGGATATGAAAGTGAGATGCCATCTCAAATATAGATTAATACAGTCAGAATTTCTAAGAAAAAGGGGTATGTTTAAGTAAGTTTCGGCGGTCGGTGGTTTTCCGACCCCGAGGAGGGGGAGAAAGTTGATTGACAATGCTGAGGCAGCGTTGTTTCGAACCCTGGTCCATTGGGTCCAAAGAATGCTCTCCTACCAACCAGACTGAAAAGACATCTTGCCTGGCTGATTAAGTAAGGCGGGTTTTTTTTAACTTCTAACGTTATTGTAAAGAGAGTCGCTGCATAATCCCTTTCCAGTATCATCGTAAGGGGGATTATGCAGCAAATAGATACATTGGTTAGTACAGAAGGTTGCTTTTTTGATTTTTCTAGCCATTACTGCTATTGATATACATACTCTCCCTGTTGAATTGAGTTTTTGCTTGGGACGTTTTCCATTTGAGTCATCGGTTGTCTCGTGTTGAGTGGCGGGTCTCGTCGACACATGCGCCAGAGCCGGAATATCACTATTCGTGATTTGTGTGTACAAAGACAAATGTTTTTGCGTCGGGGACATATGCTGTGCTGCCATCTCGGGGTCATATGCTTATCTGGCTGGTTAAATAAGGCGTTTTTTAGCTTCTAACGTTGTTGTAGAAGATAATCGCTGCAAAGTCTTTGAATATGCAGAGATGTGCAACCGGAGGAGATAACAGACTTTGTCGCTCCCTATGCCACACAATTCAATGATTCAATCAATCAGTATTGATTGATTATTTATTAATATCCCTCTTCGAAACAACACAAAGATAATTATAGTCAAGTGAGCTAGGACGGCATCGAGATGGGCCCACACTTTTTAACTTCCACACCAATCCAAAGTGAGGAAATTGAGCTTCGACAGATTTAACGTGCATCAGCCTCACTACACGACTGTCTATAGTGACACCAGGACTCCGAAACACAACTTGACAGAAACAACGGTAGCCATGAACTCATGACTATGACCATTTGGCTATCGCGTCCACAATTGATCAGAAGGCATCCGAAAATGTTATAATAAACTAAAAATAATAATAAAATTTGAGATATTCTCCCGAATTTTTCCTCTAAGAACTCATTTGTCGAGAAATTGTTGTTATCACTTCCTAAATGGATTCAATTCTTCCTTGAGTGCTCTGTCAAATTTCATTCATGTACAATAGTACTGAGAATACGTTGTAGATTTTCGAAATTTTGAGTTAATTTTAGAATTCTGCGAAACAAACACTATATACCATCTAGAAGAAAAATAAAAAAAAAATATCAAGAAATAGAACTGTTGAATATTATGTCGCTTGACTTCTCAATGTGACTCTGATATTTTTAGTATATTGATAATACCCTAAAAAGCCAAAAACTGCACAAATTTAAATTAGATAAGCGTGACATCCATACAAAAGTGAAAATTGATTTATTGGACTATTTAATTAGGTATTAGAATAGGACTTCTAACATCATTAGAAATATAGTTATATTACAGCGTTAATATTTCTACAAATTCCGTATGATAACGCCAAGACATTTTTTTCCGCGTTAAGTATTTTTGTGCACATGACATACAAGTAATATTTTACTATTATAGCAATTAAAGAGCAGCTTCATAAAAATAATTGTGAAGGGCCGCATTTCCACATATTTTTGAGAACGTTGTTTCCTTATTGTTATCTTTGTAGTTCAAAATGTGTACATACAAAATATGATAATGATAGATTTCTGATTATGGACAATTTCGGTGCGATTGCCATGATTCGTAAGCTTCGCCAAATATGCTTCTTTCAGTTAAATATTTTTGATTTTTGAGTCTTGACAGTATCTCTTACCAATATTCAACTCTTCTCTAGGAGTTATTTTAAATGTCATTCGTGTAGTATACTAAGAATACATTTGAGATTTTCGAACTTTTCAGTCCATATTAGAACTCCCCGGATAAACGCTGTATCCTATCCAGAAGGAAAGAGAAAAACGCTGAGAAAAAACAGTTCAATGTTCGTCAAAATTATCAGATTGTCTTAACTGACTTGAAATGCATAAGTTGAATAAACTGATAGAACTCATCTGGGAAAGATAGGTCTTTCACCCTACTGGCGGCTCTTGAGATTTTGTAACTGTTTTTATTTGACTTATTCCCAATAAAGTTGTCACCTTGTTCCTCTTTTAATCGCTTTCGGTAGATTAAGAATTTAAAAGCAAATCGTCTTATCTGTCCTTCTCTGTTACAATGTGTTTAACTCTTTTCTTCAAATAAAGTAGGTCACTCAGCTTTTAGATTTCTATTGTTATATTAGCGTGTTGTTTAAAAGGTGAGAAAAATCTATTTAGATAGTGTTCATAAATGAGCATGAGAAAGGTCGGAGGCGGTGATTATATTCAATGATCACAGTGGAGATTTTCTGTATTTATTGAAGTTAAACTCAGATAATTGTGACTCAAAACTAGGGTCAGAGCCTTAAATCATGTCAAAATTATTGCTACTTATTTTCAAAAAAATATATATCAGCATGTTTTTAAATATGTTGTGTTATTTCTTAAATCCTAATTAACTTCGCACACTAGAAGCTAAGCGAGGATTATATGTGACGTTCTTCATAATTTTGAGCCAACGTCACGTGACGAGACAGAATTCTATTTATGGTATTTCTCCTTCTTGACTCCCACACCATACCACAGTATATGAAGTTTTAGATTCCATTTAAACGTACAGTAGCTATCATCATTCAACATAACTTATGCTGCGACTACATTTAATAAATAATTTCGAAAGTGATGACCCTTACATCTTGACAAAAATCCTTAATAGGCTTCGGCAACCTGTGACTCACGAATCGCCGAGAATGATTCATTTCATAATTTCAAGTGACCCACATGAATTCCGAAAATAAAGTATAATATATAAAAATAAATTATATAACATAAATTGAAAACGAACACATTAAGAATATGTAAAAATTGTGAACTGAAAATAAATAATCACAGTAACATTTTTATTGAATTAGGCATAAAAAAGAACATTTCTTGAAACAGATATAAAAAAGAATCCTGTGTCAAAAACGCAGCATGAAAAAAGGAAATATCGATGAGAGAAATCTTAAGGCTCCGGTCTACCCGCCATTTTGATTTCGTCAGCTTAATGTTAATCCTACGGAATTCCGACTTTAATTCTCACATCTTTTCTATTTGATCTATTTGAATGTAAAAAGTGCCTATGAAAGAGCAAAAAATAATGAATGCTTCTGTGGAATTACTTTTTCTCTCCGATTCTTAAAAATATTTTTTAAAGACTGGAAATCTAGCAAACGAATCATTAAAATAGGGGTAAAAATATTTTTAAGAAGCGTAAGGAAAAAGTAATTCCACAGAAGCATTCATTATTTTTTGCTCCTTCAAATATACTTCATTGCATTCAAATAGCTCAAATAGTAAAGATGTGAGAATTAAAGACGAAATTCCATGGGATTAACATTACGTCCACGAAATCAAAATGGTAGGTAGACGAGAGTCTTAAGTTCGAAAGCTGAATTTTGCGCATTAAATGGGAAATCGAAAGTCAGTTGTAAATTTTTAAGGAACTCGGTGAAATGCCCTTTATATCAAAGCCCGTCAAAATAGAAGAAAATGTTTTAGATTTGCTGATTTTGAAACATCTTAAAAATGATAATTTTAGTTTAGATACGATAGCTTTTAAATTCAGCTTTATGGATGTATAAATTCAAGACACTGCGAAAGTAATTAGTAAAATCAAAAAACTATGATCTTTAATGTCATCATTGTGCTGGGCATCACATCCTACGAATTTTTTTTTCTCTGAATAGAGTTAGTTTTCCCATATTCGGTTCAACTTATAAATGTGAATAAATGTTTCCATACATGAAATTTATTTCAAGTAAGAAAAGGAGCAGTTTAACTTCAGAAAATTCAGATGCTTGACTAAAGATGACTCACTATGAGCCAGGCTTGACTGTATTGATGTCATAAATTCATCATCAGGGGAGTGAGTCACTGATATCGAAGAATAAAGTTCGTCCAGTTGCATTTGTTTTTGTAATAATTAGAAGTAGAATGAGTTTAAAGAATATTCTTTCTCTCAACAACATTTATCTCATTATTCACCAAAAACGAATGTTTTAAAATGAAAATACCACTGACTCGAAACATCTTTTCAATACACACATTTTGATTGACTTTGACAAGAAGCCAAAAAAGGTTGCCGACTCCTGATCCTGGGTATAATGCAGCTGTGGCCCTTGTAAAAGATCAAGCGACATTTCTGTTTCCTATGTATTTCGGGGTTAAGCTCTTGAGTATAGATCTCCAGGGAACATTATAAGAAAAACCCGATTGTCTTTGGCTTACTGACGCAATAATAATTAACTAAATATCTTTAACCAGTTTATTCCCGTTTAGAATAAACTAAATAAAAATAAATGAATAATGCGGAACGTTTATTCAAATGCGTCCTAAAATAAATAATGTAATAGAAAATCTTAATTACTCTTAATTACTCCAAACAGTAGGCTTGAATTAAACAGATCTGATTCAAGTAGACTTTTAGTACGAGATCCGAGCCCGATATACACGTCTGAAATATCTCGCCTGACAGTTGTTTGATCCAATATAGGGATACTAACTATCTCGCTCATTCCATTCTCCCCCTATGTCTCTATCCTTTCTAATTCACTACATTATAGAGTTAGGCCTATTTACATATGTTAAGGTTCTTTCACGAGACAATACTCACATTATAGTTGAGTAGCCCTAAAGGTTAGTTAAAGGAACATGCTCGCCATATCCGTTATATTCTAAGCATCTTTGCAAGATTTATTTCCTTTTTCGCCAATCGGGATAACCAGGAACCAATAGATAAAATAATAATTTCAGCCATCCAACCAGCCGAAACGATTATGTTCCGTGGTTGTCCACGATCACAGTAACAATTGTTAATACTCATTTAGTGTGTAACTAAGACCTAGAAAATAATGTTAGTATGGAGAGCAAATGTAAGTGCAAGAAGCACTTTATTTTATTGTAAATATAATCTAAGTTAATTAAAAGGTAACTTGTACACAGAAATTTGGTATCATGTAATTCACGAATCCTTCGGAACATGCGCAAATTCTTTGGAGGAATAAAGAATCGAACTGAAACTCTTTCAAAACGTTGCTGGCTACGAAGCTTGTAATATTGACTATTGAGCTTTTCAATCTTACAAGATTGGGCAAACCTTCCACCTTAATTCTACAGGTATCTAAAATTAAGGACACAAGCACAAAATCTGTAATAACTGAAGAAATTCTTAATTTATTGCAACGAAATTCGATAAATAGAGATTTTACAATAGAGAAAAGCATATAATTACGTAGTAATATAGAAAAGAGATAAATTTGTTCATTAAATTATAGGTTATATCAAAAACGGTCAAATCATGATGCAGTATGTCTCTGGAAAGCCCGTCTAATATGGACGTGCACTGCTATATAAGCCTCGCAACGAGCCATCATAATGCTAATGAAGGTATCGAGAAAAGCTTAAGGCTCCCGTCTAGCCGCCATTTTGATTTCGTGGACGTAATGTTAATCCTATGGAATTTTGACTTTAATTCTCACATCTTTATTATTTGATCTATTTGAATGCAATAAAGTGCATTTGAAAGAGCAAAAAATAATCTATGCTTCTGTGGAATTACTTTTTTCCTCCGATTTTTAAAAATATTTGAAAATATTCTTTAAAGACAGGAAAACTCAAAAACGAATGATTAAAATAAGAATAAAAATATTTTTAAAATTCTTAGGAAAAAAGTAATTCCACAGAAGCATTCATTATTTTTTGCTCTTTCAGATGCACTTTATTGCATTCAAATAGATCAAATAGTAAAGATATGAGAGTTAAAGTCAGAATTCCATAGGATTAACATTAAGCTAACGAAATCAAAATGGCGGGTAGACGGGAGCCTTAAGGCAATAAATCCCATTCTTCTAAAAGCGAGGCTTTTAACACATGATAGGCTCTGGGAGCGGGGAGGACATCATCCGATGCTTTCCTAGACCATACAAAAAATGTTCTACATGTTCATTAACATTGAGATTCGGAGACTTTGCTGATCAGTCCATACTGCTAATAGCTTCTTCTAGAAAAGAGCATCAATATGAACTCTGTGTGGCCTTGCATTATCATTCTTGAAAAGGAAGTCCATGCTTCCGGAAAAACCTAACATAGGCATCAAGGACCTCATACCAGAAGCGCTGTATGGTGACTACCCTCATCAAAGAAGTGCAGTGGTGTACAACTGCCTTACATTATGCAATCCCGGTCAAGGATTTCTCTGCCACCAAATTGGTCGTTTTACCTTACGTTGGAAGGATGATAGCAAGCTCTGCGTTCTTACTAGATGAAGACTGACTGGGAATCACTCTTTGCTGAATCTCGACTATAAGTGAAAAGAACATGCCCCCATTCTTGATGTGTCCAAATATAATGTGTTTTGCTCCAAGTCAAACGGATTCCCCTATGTAATATGCTCAGAAGTAGACAGGACCACTGGACACCAGACGTTCAGGGGCCTTTTTGCTAGATCGTCTGTATACTGTTTACCTGGAAATTCTTGTTGCAGATGAGAACGGTCAAGAGAAATCTCTGTAGCCATTGTATGGTTATGTTATCGTGCACTTAATTGTAATTAATTAATTTAGTGATCGTGTACAGGTGTCGTCGCTATTGGGTGACTTTGTCCGGGAGTCCTGGTGATAGTACCACTTGTTTGAAATTGGTTCCCCAACTTGAATAACACTTTTGATGCCACTTGTAACCCCCCTCCTCCAGTCCCACCGCTTGAGACTTCTCAGCTTTTAGCTTCCCAACAGCTCTCCCTCTCATTGAATCGCTTATGAGAACTTATTCTCACTACGGCAAACTTGTGGGTTTTCATGCAATATTCACAACACTACGGGTCAAACTTCCAGATGCTTCAACGGTCAAATTTCACGTTTTGTTTCAAAAAGTAACGATAAATACCAATTATTAAAGAAATAGATACTAACATTGTTCTATTCATTCTTCAAAATCCACACACAATACAAATATTATCAATTTTATTAGTAGCAGTTTTTAATTGCTCATATTGTTAAAAACATATGTGGGACCTTAATTTTAGACACCAGTGTACATACGAAAGCAACAAGTGCGGCCTTTCTAAATAAATTTAAATTTCGGTAAATCCTTTGCTTTTCACTTTCATTCACGTTTTACTATTCATCAATCAAATGCTACCCATTATCAGTTGTATTTAACCCCTGAATTATAGCAGCCCTTAAAAAAGTAATGGTACATAAAATTTTATGCGGATTACAGAAATAATAAATAACACATATATGTGAAAATCATATATTTCTATGAATGAATTGACAAGTTTACAGCAAAACATACTTAACCTGCTTCTCGGTTCAAAGACCAAGACAAGTAATTTTAATTACTTTCTTTCTTTGTTTCGTTTCTTCATCTTCATAAATGATATTATTTTTCAAAAAAATCTTTTTATTATTAAGAATTTTGTTATTCTAGCAGTTATTATTTCTCTATGATTTTGATATTTTACAGAAGATTTGATATAACATATTAGTATGTGTACCATTGCATTTACAATTTCCTATATATATATGTGTGTGTGTGTATTGATAATCTTCTAATTTTAATGAATTCTTTATTTTGTTCATTTAATTTATATAGTTCTTAAATAATTTCAACTATCTAATTATATATATATATATATATATATATATATATATATATATATATATATATATATATATATATTAGAGTATTCGTACAACAGTTTTTAAATCATTAATTATTATTTTAACTCAAAATCCCTCTCATATTAATCAAATTAATTTTGTTCCATTTCATCTTAATTTATTTTGTAGCATTTTTTCTCCTTCATTTCTCCTTTCTTTTGACTGATTTTAATTTTCAATTCTTAAGAGGACACAAGACATAATAATAATAAAAAAAAGCTAAATTTACAAAAAGGAATTTTAGAAGAATTAAAATATTATTAGAAGTTATCTCAGAGTAATTGTTTACAAAAATTATTCAAATTGTACAATTTTTGAATTATTTACTGCCATTTTTGCCTGGGGCTTTTCATACTTTCTCTCTCTCTCTCAGTGTCTCTTCTTTGAGATAACAATCGTTTTTCTTAAAAAGGTTGTGTGTGTGTATCAAAATTCCTAAATTCCTTCTTATATAGAATATTACATTAAGGATTATACGGTCTGAATTTGATGAAAATTAAATTAAATTTTGAAATATTACCTTTTGGAATCATGTTTCGCCTTAAATAAATGTGATTAATAGAATTAATTTCGAACTGAATTTTCATTCATTCAGTAAATAATCTGATGATGCGGTTAATGATACCGAATTCCATCTGAGATATCAGCAAAGAACAAAAGACTAAAAGTTAGAAAAAAAAGGAAAATTTCAATTAGTAAAAATAATAATGCATTAGTTAAATTTAAGTGTTATGGAAATAATTTCCCTTTTCTTCTAAGTAAATGACACGTAAAAAAACCAAGGGATTGAAAATCAACCTAAAACTACATTAGCTTTCACTTTCCTGTGACAGAGGAAACTATTGTGTTTTAAAACCCATTATTAGTTGCAATAGCTTTATTCTTTCTAAAATCTTAAATATTATCTTATGAAAATCTTAAGTCGAGAATCAGAGTAACATCGCATATTTAATCATTTTAAATATGATAATTTAAATATCAAAAGAGAGGATAAATGTAAAAAGCATTGAAGGAAAAGGCAAATATTTAATTTTCCTAAAAATCGTAATAATTCACTTTTGTTTCTTTTTAGTGATAACACATTATGTTTGTCTTCTCTAAGCTGCTTGTAGAATTATGGTGCGTGAAATCAGGTGGATATTGGAATTGGTGGGATTGAGAACAATAAAGATCTTTTGAGCCTACTGAATAGGCACTTCCATGAATTTATTAATTTATTTGAACTATGAATTTTTTTTGAGGGTTACAGCATTTATAATCAATGAAAGCCAAATGATTTGATCGCATAGAGGAGAAAGGAGGCTTCGATCATAGATAAGGATGGAGAATAAAAATCAGAACAATGATACAAATGAGACTACTTCATTTGGTGCGTTCATTTAGTAAATTAAATAAACAAAATTTGAGTTGTAACGTAGGCTATAGATAACCCCCCGTCAGAGACATTTACATTGAACTTCCGTTTTTCTTTCCTAACTTCCCATTCAAAGGCGTAATAAAAAGTTTACTACACTCCAAAGCAATAAATGAGCCAAATCTGGGGTCATCTGCTTCTGTCAACTACATTCATGAACACCTGACTCAGCTACACACGTGTGGCGGGTTTGATTCTCCTTTGTGAGGTACTGTGACCCATGATATAGATATATATGGAGACTTAGGGCCTAGCCGTTTGACGTCCGACATCTGCATGCACGTACGTTAAACTTGATATTGGCCGATAAGAGCGAATGGTGTTGAGGAACAGAAACGGAAGTAGTCTGTGAAATTTGATTGTCCAATCAAAAATAAAAATGAATCGAAGGGGGCTTTAGTCAGCCTTACCCAGGGATTTAAAAAGGACAGATAAAAACAAAGAAGGACAGGGGATCCGAACGAAGGCGATCCCTCAAGGAGTGAACAAAAGAGGATACAATTTAAGCTATTTCCTGCTCTTGCGATTTTGGTGAATTCTATCTTTTAGGGACAAAATTCATGTGAATATATACCTGTTCGTGGTATCTTGTATGAGATATTTTGTTCGGGACTTTGTGCAAAGAGAAACAAGTCGAAAACGCCTTCTAACTCGAATATAACTCGTACTATTGTACAATAAATAAGTATTTTTACTAAAGCTGTGTGATTCCTTCAAGCTACCGATCCATTCCACAAATTCTGGGGTCAAGACGTTACAATGTTAACATAAACTTAATTTAAACATGCCTGGGTGTTTGTGAGTGATTCGCGAGTGTGGCGTGTTTGTGTGAATGTTTGCATGGTAGTGTTGTGTGTAAAATTCTTGGCGAGCTTCTTATTTAAGTGTGATACCAGGAGAAATGAAGGTCGGTCGCAAAGAGAGAGAGAAAGCCCCTTTTCCTCCTGAAAATGCGATTCACACTTCCGAACATTAAACGTGCAATGACCCTCTATAGGTCTTACATGTGTAAATTCAAAGAATCTTAGAGGGACCATCCCAAATTAAAACTAACTCTGTCACTATAAATGCGGCTTTCATGGGGAATTCAAATTTCTTTTGAAGAATTTTTTTATTTTTCCTTAACGTGTTTTTGTCAAGGTTTGAGTAAGTAGTAGAATGAGTGATAGTATAAACTAAATAAATAGCATAAAGTTCAGATTATTGGAACTTAAACGTCGTTCTAGAACTAGAGAAGGATTATTGGTGACGAAATTCGTAATTTCAAGCCGCAATCAAATAACTAGAACGATACTTAAGTAGGTTCATCGCTCTTCTAGTTTCCAAGAGAAGACTTTGTTTAACGAGCAACAGCAAACCTTTATACTCCACTCTAAGGTTTTGAATACATTGGTATTCTAATATATAGATTAACTGTAAAGTTACAGTAGCCCAGATTAGAGGGCCTGCGTTGTTTTCGTGTGTTCAAGTCCCGATGTTACTAAAGATCCGCCGTGTAGCGGGGCTAATGCACGTCAAATCTGGTTGAGGTCCAAATTCCTTCCATTGATGATAAGTGGAAGTTTGGATAGGGAAATGCTAACTCAGTATCGCACTTGACTGAGGTTCGAGTTTCGTCGCCTATAGACTTAGTGTAGCTTCTCAGTGATAATAAACGATCAAAAGTTTCGCCTAACGAGGAAAGAGGAAGTTCAGCTCATATGCGTTTGTTACATCTATCAGTGTTTAGCATTCGTTCCGCTCGCATAGAGCTCGAGATCTTGCCTTGTTCCGTGCTTGTGTTCCTATGGAATCTGGAGTGAAAGAGTCTTTGGCCAAAAATATGGGACTGGAGGTGAATAACAGTGATATCGATGGGCTTATTGAAGATCACAACCAAGAGCTGCCTACCGAAGAGCTTATAGAGTTGCGTTTTACAATAAGAAATTGTAATGGACAGTTTGTGGAAGGAGAAGAGATAACAACAAAACAACAATCTTCTGGCGCAATAAAAGAAATGGCGTGAGCATAGGAAACTGTTGCAGTATCACAATATTAAAGCAGTGATTAAGGACGCTACAAATTTATTGAAATAGTAATACTGTGTCACATTTCCTCCAAACTTAACTAAGTATAAATAGTTTACTTTGAATAAACGTTATACATATTTTTTTAGTATTTTTTTCGGCTTGGAATGAATTACTGTACTTTACTCTAATTGATTAATGTTTATTCGAACACAATTAACGAATGCTTCACATTACGAGTGAGATTCTAAGACGAATTGGGCTCGTTAAGCGAGGTACACCGCACAACCATTGAAGATTTGTTTCACAGAAAACTAACAAGTATTCCCTTTGAACTTTTGGACTTCTTCCATATTTTGGCTATTTAAAGGGCTGTTTGACACCTGCGTACTTGCAGCGCGACAAGAATGCCGATTCACATTACACGCGTTATCTAGTAAAATCACGTTCCGAATTCAGAAAAACTTCAATTTAAGTGGTTATTCCTTTAAACAAATTCTTATGACCCAATAAATATGTAAAACACGCATAATTTGCAAACAGTTCCTTTTTTTGCTTCAATTTAATTAAAATACAACTTAGATCCAGTTTTAAATTCTAAGACGAATTTAACTCTTCCATTAAAATGTAAATTAGAGAAACTAAATTTTTTTTAAAAAAAAAAGGGTGGGGAATCAAAAAACTGATCATCATCTTCTTTAGGGAAAAATATGGTATCTAAAGCCATAAATGGTTAGTCTTATTTGATATATGAAGTTTTCAGAGAAATAAAATTATCCAACTATAATTCATATTTTTAAAAAAAGTGAATCATAAAGGAAAAATTCTTTTACCATCATGCAACGTTTCAAGCAAACAAGAAACTTCTAACAAATTAGATAAGAAAATTTTTAAAAGCAAAAATTCCTAAAAGATTCATAACTCAAAACCTCCCCTACTGTGTTTTCTAAAAATGATTTAACTAAAAGATAAGCTCCGTGATTCACTAATGACGCATCATCTCACAAGGTCTTTCAAGTACCTTAAAAGTAAGAATTCGTCATGAACCAGGAATTACATTTGGTGATTGCGACCATTTCACAGTATATTTCTTAAGCGAAAAGAAACTTATCTTACTTCTTGGAGAGCCTCATACCTTTTTCAAAGAAATGGGTTGTGCGCTTACAAAGTGCTTTAACTTTGAGGTTATGCAACAAGTGAAAAATTATACAAGAGTAAAAATTCAGTGAGTGTTATTCAGTGAGGCGGAGCATGAAAGAGACAAATTTACTGACTACCCAAACTCGGAACATCTTTTCAGAAAGCTTAAATCCCATTTCTATTTACCTGTTTTGACTATGCGAGCGTATCATTTTGCTGACTCATAAAATGAAAAAAAAATTTCTGTTTGAATCAATCTTTTTAACATGCATAATTATGCTTTATTTCTAAAACCGCAATGTTTTGAGAATTTCTAATGGCTGCGGATTCGTGATTGGCGTTGCTTCCGTCGAGTCGTTGGTTCGAGTTCTGATTGGTCGAAGTCCCAATGGCGTGGTGTGGATGTTTGGAGAGGGAGGTATCAGCTCAGGTGTCGTCCTCGTCCGTTGCTTGACTGAGGCTCAAAATTACGAGATCCATCGCCGGTAGATTTCATGTTATTTCTAAGTGCGACATCAATAAATAATCTTTGAGAATTTCTAATTTTACTTATTAAAGAAAGAAAATACGTATTTCAAAATATTTCAAAATGTTAAGGTTATGTTATAACAATTTACTGTAGTCGAACCTCTGTATTTCGAACTTTTATAAATCGAAACTCTATATATCGAAGTTTTTCCAAGGACCATGAATATGCACTATAGCAACAGTTTCTGTAAATAGAATAAAATTTCAATGCATCGTAAATTCTCGAATTCGGGTAATTTTCATCCATTAACGAGAAATTACTCCACCGATCAGGACGTATTGGATGACTGTTTTGATCAAGATGAACCCAAAGATAAAGACAACGAAGAAGATTTTTTGAAAAACCACCAAAAAAACAAGTAACTGAGGAATCAAAACGCTTCTGAGGAAAATTTTACCTATCTGAATGGAAGTAAACAATACTTCGAAACGACTTCTGTAAAAGTTTAAAGTCCAAAAACAAGTATACAGTTTAATTTCGTTTCTTGAACAAACATTCTATTTTTAAGGCACTATTCACAAATTTATTATTTACATACATATTTGAGCATTTTTTCCGAATAGATTTTTTTAATAATTTAATATTAAAATCTTCATTATCCCTAAAAAATTCCTAATATAAATTTTGTTAGTAATAAACCGATGAAAATTTTCGATACATATGTCTGTGTATATCGAAATTTCTATACACTGATTTTTTTAAAATATATATATATATATATATATATATATATATATATATATATATATA